>CM021104.1:127180377-127408018 GCA_007115665.2 Sequoiadendron giganteum
GTGTTGTGTGTGTTATGGGTTGTTTATTCTTTCATTCCTTATAATAGCTAAGTATGACTTAATAATTGGAGAGTTTCTAAGAATACTGATTCACCCCCCCTCTTAGTATTCTAAGTGTTCAACAATTGGTATCAAAGCTTGGTTCCCTGGAAAAAGCTTGAACACTTTGGGAAGGTCTTGGAGATTGAACACATGAATAATAGAAGATTTCCAGAAGTTTATCGAATGCTTGAAAAAGATGGAGAACTCAAAGTTTCTCTTGAATATCTTGACAAAATTGAAGATGAAAATAGAGATCTAAAGGAAAATATTAAAGAAGCAAATGAATTCATAAAAAATTTGAGAGAACAAATCAAGAAGTTCAGATAAAGACATATGGAGGTAAATGAACAATTAAAATAAGCAAATGAGAAAATTATCAGATTGAAGGTGTAGGTGGAAGAAAAGAAAAGAATTGAGGAATGTTTGAATACAATGGTGAAAAGCAAGACTAATGAATGCATGAGACTTGAAAAAGAAGTGGAAAATCTATTATCAAATTTAGAGAAAACAAGAATTCATGAAGACAAATTCTTGACAAGCTCTACTATGCTTGATGAGTTAATTGCAAGTCAGAAAGTATCTAAAGACAAAGGTGGTTTGGGACATGAAAAAGGAGAAAGCTCAAAATTAGATCAAACATCTAATGCAAAGAAGATTAGTGAACCAAAGAAGACTAAAGATAAGAAGAATAATGGAAAGTTCCAAAATCAAAGAAACAATGCTAGAAGACTCCCAGTGAGACAACCAAATGCTCAAAGGTACCTATATTTCAATGGTATTTGTTATTTTTGCAATAAATTTGGACATAGAGTAAGTGAATGTAGAAGTCAAATGATGAATGCATATAAAAATGGTAGAATGTTTCAACCTTTCAATGGCTACCATCATACATGTTATGGATTTGGACACAAGGCTAATCAATGCAGATCTAGAATGAATCAAAGGAATAACTCTCAGAAGAATATTGTATGTCAAAATTGCAATAGACTTGGACATATTGCTAGGTTTTGTAGAAATATGAGTAATAGCAATTCAAAAAAGAGAAATGAACCAGTCACAAAGATTGATTTGATAGAATTAAAGAAGGAAATGAAGAAGATCTGGAGAAAGAAAGAAGAGCCTAAAAACAAGGAAGAATTAGAGACTACAAATAAATCTAAACCACCCTTCAATGTAGATAATCCCTCCAGGAATTGAACCTAGGCATTGGCTTAGGGGAGCAATAACAAAATATCAAATAACCCCTTGCCAATATGAGGTGTCAGGGCTTGGCATAAATATATGAGATGGAAATGAATAGTTTGGATCCTTTGGAGAAAACTCTAGAAGAAAATATGAAGATGTGGAGATTTGCGGAGCAATCTATAACATACTATTACAAAGAGAAAAGTTTCATCATCTTTATTGATTGGTGCATTAAATGTGAATAGGGGAAATTCAAAGGACTATAAGTATTCATGATTAGTCTATTTTACTCACTTTTATGCATTTGGAGCAAATAAAGTGAGCTAAATAAAATTCAAATAGTTAAAGGTGATTTGTGAAATAGAGCATCCAAACCCTAGTCCTCTTTATGCAAAGAAAAAGGTATTTACCATTGTCCAAAGCTGAAATTTATTTTTCAAAGAATTTGAATTTAGTAGAAATGGAAACACCTACAGTAGTTAATGTGAGTAAGAAACCCCAACCAAAGTTCAAGAAATACCCCATGAAAATATTTGAGAATGACCCACTCAAAGCCTTTTCAAGTATTCTATATAGGGTTTTTCCTATAGAATATACTAGGGCATACATCCACGAGAAAATGGAAGAATATGACCACACAAAATTCACAGACCTATGGACAAATCAATTGGTTAAAGAAGATTTCCAAGTTAGGCTTGCTCGTATGAAAACCTAGTGAAGAAGAAACTTGATATTTGGTAATGGTTTACATGCTTCACCTATGATGATGAAATTAATTATGTGAGAATGGAATTAAGTAGAGTGCATGACAAATTCTTATGGACTGAAAAACCTAGTTTGATAAAAAAATAATTTATAAGGGAAATTATTGGACTTTGTGTTACTGGACCTATACCATTATTGAAATATTTGAAGAATAAGGATGTAATGAAATTGACTGGAGCCACATTTGATCAAACGGCTCTCACTATGAACTCCATAAAGAATCCTACAGTAAGCTATGCAACTATGGTCATAGGGTATAAGACATATTCTACCAATAAAGAGAATTATGTGTCCACTATAGAAATTCATGTAGCCTATGGAATGGTAGAAAAGGGAAAAGAGTATGATTTATGTGAGTTTATCTTGCAATAATTCTTTGAAAAAATGAAGCAAACCAAAGATAAGAAATACCCTTTCAAGTTTGGCTCTTTGGTAGTTTTCTTGCTATTTTACTTTTTGAGGGAGCTTCCAGGAAGAAAATATTTCATATGGGATAAAAGTAGACTGGTAGCCCATCATATTTTTGAACATTTACATAGAAGAGATGATATGAAAGCATAGGATGAAGCTATTACTACATTATTTTTAGTATTCCAAAAGAGAATGCATGAACAGGAAAGGATCCCTAAGTTTGTAGTGGAAAAATATCAAGATGATATCACATTCTTGGTCAAAACTGATGAATGCATAATTGAAGTTGTAGAACCCAAAACTGTCTAGATTTTGCCACTTGAATATGAGATCATTGGAAATGAAGTAGATGGTTATGTTGCTATATTACTGAACATTCCTAAGGACCCTACAAAAGAAATACATGGAACATATGAAGATAAATTTATGAAAGTACACATGGAACTGGCAAAGCCTAAAATAGAGAAAAAGGCAACAAAAGTGATGCATGATTATTTCAAGTACAGAGGACTCACAAATTAAGAAATATAAATATTGAAATAAGTTTAAAAAGGAGAATCAATCACAACAAGTGGGTCCACTGGACCTAGAAGATCTAGAAGAACAACTTCCAATCTTCCTAGTGTTCAAATTTCCCTTGAATTAGTCAAAAGAAAGGAGACTAGTGCTCTGATAATGCAAGAACCTCAAATGAAGAGAGTGGAAGTTACTTTAACAACCCCCACGTCTTTCATTAATACAAAAAAGAGAAATAAACACAAAGATAAAAGATAAAAAGACCTGAGTGTACTTTCTAGAGAAGAAGAAGAATATGATGATGAAGAATCCCCACTAATCAAGAAAAGAAGGAACTCTACTTCAACTTCAGACTCCAAGAACACCTGCATGCAAATGGATACCTATCACAAGGAAGAGAATGGATGGATAAAACAAAAAAGGGTTTGAAGCTCTGAAAAATGGAAAAATTATCTTATTAGAACAAAAGGGAATTAATAAAATATACAATGGGATCAATCCTTATAAAAAGAGATCATGCAAAACCCTAAAAGAAACCCTAATAGGAAAAACCTAAAAGAAGCCCTAATAGGAAAACATTTAATAATTAATATAATTATTAAATGTCACTTTATGCAAACTAACGTGAAATCTTAAGAAGGGAATAAAGGTAACTTAATCAACACAATTAAGTTAAAACCTTTACTCTAACACCCCCCTTAAGATGAACAATAGTGCAGCTAAAAACAAATGCAAGAAAGCAAAGGTAACTACAATGCAAGAAGGCAAACATGGGTCCCGACAACTGGGCCAGATCAGGTACCCAAATACAACCAAATCTCTATAAAGTGGAGAAATAGAGAAAACCTCATGGGAAAAGCTCTACTCCAAAAAGAGATGCAGAAAGCCATGAAAAACATCACTGAAGTAGAAGACGCTGCAAACAATTGTCAAAAGATGACTGTTATGGTGCTGAAGAACCTTCGCTGAAGATAGGATGATCAGGATCAAGAAGACAACAATCTGCATGAGTGCCCCAAACGACACTACTCGAATCAGATGGCAAAAAAAGGCAAACAAAGACAAACACCTGAAACAAAGATACAGATGAAACAAGTACCAATAGTCTAAAAACAACAATCTGCATGAGTGTCCCAAACGACACTACTCGAATCAGATGGCAAACAAAGACAAACACCTAGAACAAAGATACAGATGGCACAAGTACCAATAGTCTGAAAAAACACTGATGAACTGAGAATGGAAGATTCCTTCCAAGGCGAAACCAAGGAAGAATTAGCACAAATAGTATAATACCCCCCCATAATGCTGAACTGGGAGAGCCTGCCAAATACACTGAAATGGTGTGTAACACCCTGTAGTGCATGAAGAAGAAGATACAACATCTGAAAGTGCACAAGAAATAACCTACAATTGAAAAAGTGGTGTGCAAAATAAAACACACATGCATGAGGCTAGAATCATATGGATCCATTGTCATTGTGGAGGGACACTCACCAGACAAAGGTGTGATGGCAAAAGAAAGGTACTACACAACCCCCCATGACACTTTATAAAACAGTGCAAGTACAAAATATGGCACAACCTTATGTGCAAAATCCCCAAAAAATACAGATACAATAGTGTGGCACTTTATCTTAGTGCGTTTACATAAAAGATTGCTTACAAATGATACTCAAAATTCTCACAAAGGACAAAAAATTGGAAATACATGAAGAACAACCAAAAAATGAAGCAACCCATGCAATTGAGAAGTTCCCAAGAATGAATATGTCCAGGTAATTCACCAGAGTGTGAAAACACAAAAAATTGATTAAAATATACCTAGAGTGAAATCTGGAAAAATTGCATGGATGGAACTGAAGAGCTCTGAAATATGGTTCCAATGCCCTTGAGATCGCAAAAAAATGGAGAAACTGATCAAAAGTTATGAGCTCGAGACTAAAAGCAGCTCCATTGTCATCAACTAGCTGTAGAATGCACCAACAAAAAAAAGAAGCAATGAAACCCATACCACTGAAAATTTGACAGAACCAGCTTTCTGACGATATCTCGTTTGCCAAAAAAAGATATCGTATGCCCAAGTTACGACCTCTGGAAGAAAATAGCTCCAAAGGGGAAAAAAACTAGTGCTACATTAAATTTGACGGTCATACGACCGTTGCAACAAAAATACCGGCTTAAATCTGACGGCCAAACGACCATCACCGCAAAAGCACGATAGGGCTTATTTAATAAAAAAATGTTTTTTAGAAAAAACAATAAAAAACAGTGTTAATTTAAAAAAAAAAATTAATAAAAAAACAGGGGGCCCGCATGGGGCCACCACCTGCCAAGGTGGCAGGTCGGCACCCATGTGTTACCAACAGCTGCAGGGGGCGATGCCCAAGGGGCCACCGCCTGCCATAATGGCAGGTGGCGGTACCCTTGGGTACTGTCCCTGCCTGCATAGGGTACGATATGCAGGCCTTAAAAAAAATTTTTTTGCCTTTTTTTTAATAAAAAATAAAAAATGCATTTACAATTCTTTTTGCAAAAAAAACGGACGAAAATAGAATCCGAAAAAAATTATTTTTTTTTACCAGGGTGCAGGTGGACGGCCGTACGGGTAAAATATTTTTTGCCCCTCAAATCAACTTTGTTCAAAATGGACGAATGAATAGCCAATTTAGGGGTTTTGGACCGCTATGGACGCAATGGTAGGTGAATCCCTGGATTAAAATATGCAAACTCCAAAACTGTGAATGCCTGATCCAACCTTGTAGCTCCAAATAGCTCCAAATTCTTCAAACAAGAATAAGCATGTAGTAGGAGAGCTCTGATACCATGTAGAAGTTGAGAAATCCAACTTCAGACTCTAAGAACACCTGCATGCAAATGGATACCTGTCACAAGGAAGAGAATGGATGGAAAAAACAAACAAGGGTTTGAAACTCTGAAAAATGGAGAAATTATCTTATCAGAACAAAAGAGAATTAATAAAATATACAATGGGATCAATCCTTTTAAAAGGAGATCATGCAAAACCCTAAAAGAAACCCTAATAGGAAAAACCTAAAAGAAGTCGTAATAGGAAAACATTTAATAATTAATATAATTATTAAATGTCACTTTATGCAAACTAACATTAAATATTAAGAAGGGAATAAAGGTAACTTAATCAACACAATTAAGTTAAAACCTTTACTCTAATAGACACATATGATGAAGAAATTGAGAAGAAAAGAAAGCCTTCAGGATACATATGCACAAGGAAAAGAGGAAAAACAAATCATAATCAGGTGATCCGAAAAAGAAGAAGAAGAAGAAAAAAAAAGACTACTTCGGAGAAATTTCCAAGTCCAATGAGATTGGACACATTGTTTAATGGAATTTTACATCATGAGATGCTGGAAGAAACTGCTATTGAGTATCATAATGCAAATGAGGTGGACAAATCCACCATTATTGAGGTAATAATCAAGTACTTTGTTACAACTGAGGCAGATATGGAGAATATTAGAAAGAAGGTTTCAGATGATGTATTTAATGTTTTGTTGGAAAAGAGATAAGAATCCATAAGGACATAAGAAAGGATCAGATCAAATGTTGTGGAGAAAATTGGATTTTCCTTGTCTAAGGCTAATAAGGCCACATTGGCCCAAGTCTACAACAAATAATTCAAAATGAAACAAAGAGTCACACTTCTTATGAAAAAAGATCAAGACCAATTTGAGAAAATATAGGAGATTGATGAAAAGGTTACTAATATAGCACAAAATTATGTGATGTTTCTTGTTGCCTCCTCCAACAAGGGACAAAATCTGAAAAAATGAAATAATTGAAGTTGCTAATATAAAAGAAATTCTAGATACTCCCCTAGATACATAAGGATATACGTAGGATAATGCTAAGGACGTGTAAGTTACGGAAAATGAGTCTGTGATCAAAGAGGAAACCACAAAGAATGACACTCACATTCCTCTAGAAAACATTGTTTAAGATAATTGAAAGATATCTACTCCACTGGTAGATGTAGAACTAGGCACCAATGAAGGTGACAAGCATGAAACTGATAGAGAGAAAAAGAAGAAAAATGAGAAAGATAAGGGTGGAAATGATAATGAGAAGGAAGGAGAAGATGACAAAAATGAAGAGGGTGGACAAGGTGAAAAAGGCAAAGATAAAGGAGATGAGGAGAAAGGGGAAGATAAGGACAAAGATAGAGACACGACCTTCAATGAAGAAAATGAAAAGGAAAAGGAAGAAGAATATACTGATACTAAAAATAATGAAGAATAAAAAATATCCGAGGATTTATCTAAGCCTACTAACGAATCCTCAAACAATCCTTTAGAAGACATGTTATCTAAACACTTAAAGTTCCAACTAGTTGTCTCTTCACAATTGTTACAATTTCCCATGTACTAGGGAACTATTGATCTAAATAAGTACCCCCAATACATAAGATGCAATTAAGTGATTTTTTGAATGCATTAGCAAGAAAAGAAATTCTTGAAAATTATCAAAAGAGCAATGACCTAATGGATGAGGCTGTGAAGGCATTACAAGAGATCGTACCAAGAACTAATATTGATACATCATTGTCTACTATGAAAAACTTCAAATTTCTGATTGATTCCTTTAAAGAATATGCCTCCAGTTTGAAAGGACAAGTGGAAACAAAGGTTGTGACAAGACTTATAGAAAAATGTGAATTTGCACATACCAAAGTTGAAGAATTTTTGAAAGATGTACAAGCCTGTGAGGAAGAGGCAAAAGCATATTTTTTGTATTGCATGCAGTGGCCGAATTCTACACAAGGAATAAAGGATGAAATGGATTTAATTGAATCTCAAATATCTAACGCATCAAGTGCCTATGATCTGACACTAGACAAAAATGATCAGACCTAGACTACAATAATAGACTTTCATGATAGATTCTTCACTTTGCAGAGCCAGATAGAAGATATTATCAAGAATTTTGGGAAGCTAAGGGACTTGGTAAAAAAAAATCACATACCTATTTCAAGTGCCCTTGCTAGTACTAGTAGAATCTCAAAACTAAATCTTACCCCTCGTACTATGGAAGAAGGTGGAGACAGTTTGATGGAGCTTGAGTCTCTACACAAGTCACTTGCAATAACAAATAAGAGATGGGAAGAAAGAAAACCTGCTTGATAAACAATGTTGCAGAAGCTTCAAGGGTCGGCATCTTCGGGTTGATCATTTCCATATATGTTTCAATTTTTTTATGTTTTCAATTTCCTTTGTACATATGTGGATGTATTAGGATTTTTTGATTAATTCTCTAAGTGGGGGGGGGGGCTAGTATTTCAATTCAATTTGTATATATGGTTGAGGGGGAGTACACAATTTTTTTGTGCACCTTTTTCCCTTGATGTCAAAGGGAGAGAGATGTGTGAAGGTTTTTTGGGAGAGATGCGTGCATAAATGATTTTCTTGGCACATATTGCCATCAATGAAAAAGGGGGATATTTTTGAAAGAATGAAGAATATTTTCATTGATGTCAATTCTAAATGATGGATGTTAGAACAGTATGGAGAATGACTATAGAAGTGATACATTGCAAGAGGACTTTTGCTAAGTGTCTACACCAACATATTTTGCACTTAGTACCCTTCGGTAACTTGGTCTTCATTCCATCACACTTACAGATTTATCTCTGAGATTCTAATATGTGTTTCATGTACATTAGTCACATCTTTATTTTGAATCTCACATGAATTTGATAGATGGTTTAGTAGATACAAGTAACAAAAGATCAACTTATAAGGTTTTTATAATTTTTTGTGTAATGGCCATGACCTATTTGATCTGCACTCCTCTGTGAATATAAGTTAGGTTGTGTAGTTTTAGGAGAATGTTTACAGGTTTTAATGCATTGAGACTTCTAGTTGGCATGGTATTTTGAGATCCATGTATCCTTTGGTGATGATCAGTTGAAGTATCTTGTTTTTAGGTCCCATGCTTGGCCAACCTAATATATGTAAAGAGTTGCGGAGATTATTGATGTAATGATAAGGTAATAAGGAGCTATCATAGGTCCGTTCTGACCTAAATTACATGAGTATTTGGTGTGAAGGTAATTTGATTTTAATTGGGTGTTGACAAGGCATGTTTTGTATTATTTGAGTCTACATCTAATTAGGCCAACCTAATTGATGTAAGTGGATGTGGTTGATATATATGTAAGGTTTTTTTGAGATTGTAAAGTGTGTGATGGATGAGAATCTAATGTGTACATGATCTCAATATAAGTAGTGGTGCAAAATCTTGTAGAGGATTGAGAAAAAGTGTGTAAATATACAACAAAGAAGAAATTTGTATTCTAAGTCAGATGAAGTGTTTTGATCTTAAAAGGAACTAAATTCAACATATATTATATTCACTTTGTGTCAGTTCAAATCTTGGCTATGAAGCCACCTCTTTCTATTTTTCTTTTCTCTATGACTAGTGAGTTCACTTGGATAGTGAGTCTTTCTGTAATATCTTATCACCAGTTATAACATGTAGACATCTAAATTTGATCACTTCCACATGATCAAAATCGTCTACTTTATTCATCTATTTCATTAATAGTGATTAAATAATTTATTTAATCATTATTTCATTTTTTGCCTAAGGTTCCTAAAGTATGTAATTGAATAATTAAATACTTTACCTTACACCTTTTCTTCTCTAAATTAAATAAATAGGACAATTTATTTAATTTAGTCATTTGACCTATTTGGATTAAAACCAATTTTTAATCCCTTTTTTTCTCTCTCCTTGTCACATTCTCCATAATCCTCTTTTGTTCTAGATTAAATTAATTAATCCATGATTAGGATGTGCACCACTTAATCAAGATTAGTGTCACATCCTCCATAATCTCCCAGTTGCCTCTAATCTCTCATTAATTATCCTAATCTTGTTTTTGCACAACCTTAACCAAAGTCATTAGCCACATTTAGCATACATTTTTTAGTCAACTTTTCTACTTGCCTTTCTTGGCCTTGACTCTCTTTCCCATGTGAATTTTTAATTCATATTTATTCACCCAAGGCTCCTCTCTTCCCTATGTGAATTTTTAATTCACTTTTATCCTTCCAAGGTTTAACCTATCTCCATACAAGTTCTAGAAGAATTGACTTGTCATTTTACATGTGCCAAGGACTTCTACAACTTTTGACTTGTCACATCACTCACATGTGGAAAATCCCCATATTTTTGGAAACCCTCTCTTATCCATTAGACTCTCTCAAGAATGTGAATTTTTCATTCACATTTATTTCTCCAACCACTTTCCCATTTCCCATGGAGATTTTTGAGAAATTCTAAAATTCTTCAAATGTTTTTTTCATTCTTATTTGGGGACAAGAAGCTCCTTTTTGAGGAAATCTGCTCATCCCCCAAGGTACCTACAAGGTACTTGTCATTCCTCCACATCATGTACCTCTTTTCCACCTCATTTCCACATCATTCCACCCTAGGCCAACTCACATTCCACATGTCAAGATGTGAGGGCTTGCGAGTCTTCAACTCACCATAGCCCTCCATCTTGACCTTGTTGGCCTAATCTCAACCATTGTTCTATAAATACCCCCTTATTTCTCTAATTTGAACAATCAATATTTTGTTATCAAAACTCTTGCGAATTCCTCATTTGAGCTTATCTTTCCTTTATCATAGTATTTTGAGTTCACCATTACCATGTCTTCACTCATCTTACATATCACTTTGCATATTTGATTTAGCTTTCCATCCAAAAAGCACACAAAACATCCAAAGATTAAGGGCCAACCAAAGAAGATGCAACACAAAAGAGGTATAATCACTTATCAATTGGTTATCTTATTTCCTTGCAATTTATTTCCTTAGGCTAATCTTGAGGTGTACTCTTTATGTTATTTATTTTATTGCATTAATAGATTGTTTAGCATCTCATAATAGGAATTAACATTTTATGGATCACATTTCTGGCACGCCCTATGGGACCCACAAACAGGTCTCTTTGTTTTACATTTGTTGTTGTTTGAGTTATTTGCAGGTCTAGGTCACAAAGGGGTGGATTTTCCCCGTAGAGGGGTGGACTTGCCCTCTCGTGCACTATAGAGGGGCAGATTTGTCCTCTTGTTTCAGTGTTTTTAACAGTTTTCTGTAGAGGGGCAGATTCGCCCTCTTGTTTCAACGTTTTTAACAATTTTTTGCAGAGGGGCGAATTTGCCCTCTTGTTTCAACTTTTTAAACTATTTTTTTACAAAAGGCAGATTTTCCCTTCTTTTTCAGCATTTTTAATAGTTTTCTATAGAGGGGCAGATTTTCCATAAACAACATGTTCAAAAAGGTAAAAAAGTTGTATTTTAGCTCTATTTTTGTCTCAGTTTGTTGTTGTTTTGAAGTTCTAACCCCTTGATTTTGCTTGTTTTTGGGTGTAGTTGGATTTATTGCTAATAATTTGCAGCATGTTGTGGTTATTCATAAGAGACAAAGGATAAAACATCTAACACTTGTTTGCAAGACCGTTTATTTACGCAGAGGTGGGGGGGGTAGTTGGAAATGGTTAGTGCCTTCTTTTTAGAGCGACCTGCTTGGAGATTTCATCACCCCAAGGGACGATCCCAACCACGCGTATCGACAAGGTATAAAAATGGGGAGAGCCAAAGATGTACTCCAATCTAGTCACGTCGTGTTTGGTGGAGCGTCGAAGCTAAGGTGATACCTGGATAGACATGATGAGTTGGTCCGAGCCTTTCCGTATCTCGTTGGGGCTCCCGACTCATGCTTGTGACGAGCTGGTGTTCACAGTTGTGTCTCATGTATCGAGCATATATCGAGGACTCTTTAGAAACCTTATGCATCCTAGATTAAGACCTTTGTTGGCTATACCCCTTAACACTAATCATAGGATTGTGCTTTCTTAAAGTGTATTTCTGTGAGAAACTAATAAATCTTGATAAGTCAGCCTCATTGAGTCATTTCAAGTCCTTGCCATAAACCAAGTCACTTTTTTTCTGCAGAGGGGTGGATTTTCCCCCCTGATCCACTGTTTTGACTGCAGAAGGGTGGATACGCCCTCCTAAACGAACAATTTCACCTCGTTTGACCATTCCAAGCCTTCGTTTAACCACCCCGAGTCTCCAATTGACCATTTGATCATCCTAAACATTCATTCAACCAATCCAAACATTTATTTGACCATTCGAAGCTTACATTTAACCTTTCTAAACGTCCATTAATCACGTTCCCATTGATCATTTCATAATTTGGGATACCCGTTCTACCATCCTATCGTGTGACTTAAGGAGTTGCTTTTTCTTCCAAAAGGAACACTTCAACAACACCCCCATCATGTAAGGAACCTTTAGGACATCCTAAATTTGCATCCAAAAGTCCTTTAAACCTTTGTTATTACCCAAATTGACCAAGGTATTAGGTTTGATCGTCATCTCATATCAATCATTGTCTTCAACCTAATCAATTTGCTTCTATCCTGAGACAAATTTGTGTTGAAGGTCAACATCATTCGCCCAAATCAATCCCCCTTTATCTCAAGGTGGATTTGGCATCGTGATCATTGATTTAGCTAGTTTAATCCGATCAACCAACATCTTAAGTCACTTAGGGTGATTTCTGAATTGGATTTTAGGATCCCCTCCATCAACCAATCCTAATCCATCATCCAATCCAAAGAAAAATTATCCAATTGATCCAAAAAATCCAATCCAATATATCCAAATCCGATATCATCCAATCAAAATCCCATCATTCAATCAAAATCATCTAATCAAATCCAATCCTTATCCAAATCATCAAATTGATACATCATCAATCGATCCATCATCTTATGAATCGGTCCAACATGTAACCCAATTCTAAAAATCCTAATCCAATATGAATCAATCAATCTAGATCATCACCTAGATCATCCTCTAGGAAGTGCATCTTAAAATCACTTAGTTGTTTTGCATGTTCATGCCTGTTCAGACTTGTTCACAAACAAAAAAGAAAATGACAGATCAACAAACCCAAGGTTCCCAACCAAATGTCCCTCAAGATCCCAATAACATTCCAAACAATCCACATGATCCCCATAACCATGTCTCATCCCAATCAAACACCAACATCCAGAATATCACACCACCGGGTGACGAGAACATGGTCAACCAACCCGAAGTCACCATTGTCGAATATCTCACTAATCTTGCCAATGTCCAAATGATGGATCGCCTCCTCAAAGAACGTGGGGATAAGATCCTTGCTACCCTACTCATGAAGGGATTCAAACCACCATTAGACTTTGATGCCTCACCATATATCCTTCCAACATCTGCTAATCCCCAAGCTTCACAAAATGTTCTAGGAAATTCCAAAGCCCCCGAGAGTGCACCCATGGACAACTGGTACCACCCCAAATTTGGAAATGTTGTCATCCATCAAGTCCAAGAGTATCCTCATCTTTCTACCACAACATCTACTATTCCACCACCATATCCTAATGATCCCCATGCCTATGGCATGCCATCATACATGCCATTTGCTCCACCACTAGACTCCCCCATATCCTAATATTGGGGGCACACCTACACTTACCAATTTTCTACCTCCTGCATTTCGACAACCTCCAAATAATCCACACCAATCCACCACACTACCAACACCACCACAACATATTGCTACCACTCTAGCTTCATCTCAACCCTTGCATCCACAACATCCACAACACACTACCATTCTTACACAACCATCACATCAAGTAGTGAAGCCTACCTCACAACAACCACCACACAAGCCTTTCATGGTCGCCCCCAACAACAAAATATCTCATCTCACCGATCTCATTAAAAACAACCACAAAAATGACCCCCTCAACAACATGTGCATATCCCTACACAAACACACCATAATCCGCTTACTAAGTACCTCTATCATCCCTCTAGCACATACACTGTTCCATCCCATCTCAATATGAATCCTCATCAGAACGCTCAAAACCAAACACAAACCCAACCGCCACCTTACACCAATCCTTCATAGCCGCATAATCATCCCCATATGCCACACAACAACCCACCATTGCGTAACAATACCAATCCTGTTTGCCCTACTTTCAACAACAACCAACTTATCAACAAGGGGAACCTTACATTTCCTATCACCAACAACCACTATCACATCAAAAAAGGGGCCCTGCGTCCATGTATTACCAAAATGGTACACAACAACAAGAGTCGTCCCTCGCTTCCTAATATCAACAACAATCGCCCTACCAACAAGTGGCTCCCACTCGTCACAATCAATCATCCAACTATCAATCCACTTATAATAAAAAAACACACTCGTATCTGACTCAACCCGTCTATGATCTGACAATGGTAGGGCCATCCTCATCATATCCACAATACTATCCATACAATCAATCCACTTTGAATCCCACGAATCTTGTCAATAAGGACTTGGAAGAAGTAAAAGCGACATTAAAGGATCTACAAGCTGGAACGGGTAAACAAACATTCAACTTTGAGGACATATGTCCTTATCCTTTTGATCCCTCCATCTCCTTAGTTCCTTTCCCCAAACATTTTGAGATACCGAAATTTGACAAATACAAAGGAACCAGGGACCCTAGAGCTCACCTTCAAGAATTTTATGCTCATTGCCAAGAGGTCATGCATAATGACAATTATCTTATCCGACTTTTCCCTAAATTTCTACAAGGAGTTTCCCTTAAATGGTTCATGGGCCTTGAAAAAGGATCTATCAAAACCTTTGCACAATTATTCGAACAATTTGTCTCCCACTTCTCTTTTAATCTAGAGAAGGATATTGACACACTCAATCTCCTGAAAGAAAAACAACATGATGGAGAGACCTTTGCAAGCTATTTGCAAAGATGGCATGCCTTGGCCAGCAGGATGAAATTCCCACCATTAGAAAAAGACATGGTCACGTTATTTGTTGAAAATTCTCACCTAGATATGGCTCATAACTTCCAACTCCATTGTATCACCACCTTTGCAACACTTGTGGAGAAGGGTCCCATCTTGGAACGAGCTCTTGTTGCAAAAGGGCAAGTCAAACTTTTTAATTCTGATAAAGAGAAGTCCTCTGGGGATAACCTCGTTATTGGAATAGAAATAAAAAATATTGTCAATGATGGTGTCACTGACACCAAACATGTTTAGGTGGTCACCACCACACAAAATACCCTCTTCTGCAATAGTCGTTAGTCCAGAATGCCATATCCATCCCCCAAGGGGCACCATGACAAAAATCCAACCAAAATAACCAAGGGGGGAATAGACAAAAAATCACTTAGTTGGGAGAACCCCTTAGCATGGTGTTTAACAAGCTTCTTCAAGCCAATTATCCCATCATGTATCCTATTAGCAAACCTCTTGATACTTCTAAACCCAAACCTGCTTGGTTTAAAGATAACAAATATTGTGAGTTTCACAAGATTAAGGGACATACCTTAGATAAATGACAAGGCCTAAAAACTTACATTCAAGGCCTCATCAATCGAGGTGAAATCCATGTAGATGCTAACACATTTTCTTCGTCCAATGCTCAACTCCAAATATATCAAAATGCTTTTCCTAACCACAATCAGGGTCCTAGTACTTCCAACTCTGATCATGGATCTAACAACAATAATAGGCAAGGTAACAACACCAATAACATCAGCTATAAAAATGTGCCATACAATTACCAAGGTGTGGTCTCATATGTAGAACAAGTGGAGCCACATGTATCTATGATACATGTCAAAGGAAAAGATCCACAATGTGTTGTTACCACTCGGTGAACCCGCATCATAGTCCCAACAACTCCTCCATCTACCCAACGACCATCCGTTAATTCACAATATAACATCCTAGACCACCTAGGCAAGATTGCAACCCAAATATCCATCTTAGATCTGCTTAAGTCATCTCCCGTGCATCAAGACATCTTGACTAAGGCTTTGCAGAGGACACAAGTGCCTGATGATATTGATCCCACTTAATTCCAAGCATTGGTGCGAAATCTCTCATCAACCTATCAATTAGCCTTTAGCCAAAAAGACACGTCGCATCTTGATTTAAGCCACAATCGCCCCCTCCATCTCGAGGTTGGTGTAAATTGTCAAAAATTAAAAAGGGTACTAGTAGATAATGGTTTGGACCTAAATATTTGCACATTAAAATTCATACAACAGGTTGGATACACCCAGGCTGACTTGAGAAGTCAAGTTATCACCATCAAGGCCTATGATAATGCAGAGCGAGATTCTGAAGGAATTATTTGCCTCCCCATTCAAGTGGGCCTCATTGTACAATACACTATGTGTCATGTTCTGGACCTTGACCTTCCATACAACATTCTTCTTGGTCGTCCATGGATTCATTCTATGCAAGCCGTCCCATCCACCTACCATCAATGTTTAAAGTTCCCATTTCAAGGAATAAGAGTTACCATACAAGTTGATCCCCAACCGTTTGAATATTGTCGTGCCTTAGAAGCTTCCTTTCCGCATTCACATTACTGCCTAGGAGTCAAAATGGGGGCATACCAAACATCTGATTCTCATCCATCCATCAATACACTAAGCACTTCATCTACACCATCATCCACCCTTGCTTCCACCATCACCAAGGTCTAGATCATAGACAAGGGATGCGGCGAATACGAAATTCATACCGCACTAAATGTGGAAGCCATGCCAACCTCACCCCATACATATGGACAACCAAATTTTCCAGTACCAAAAGTAGAAGAAAAGAAACTTACACTCACCTCCCAGAACATGGGTTCGACAACATTCAATGATCTGGGATCCATCCAGGATCAAATGGAAGCTGATATCAGCCAATGGGTTTATCAAGAGGAACCTGAGCCATCACATCCCCTTATAGAATACTTTCAAGAAGTTTATCCATATGCCTCCAAGTTTTTTGAAAAGTGTCATTACCAAGGCGGAGGCCTTGGTGTGGAAGAACAAGGAAAATGCCAACCCATTGAAGCAACTAATATCAGACCAAGAAATTTGGGCTTGGCTTATGATACTAAACAGAAGGGTCCCACAACATCCTCTAGCACTTCTAATAATGTTAGTGTTGACGACGGTTCCCTCGAAGACATACCAGAAGAAGAGTCCATCATACATGCGTATGATGATTTGAATCACGTTGACCTCCTTGCCATGTTTGAATGCTTGTCTATTTGTACCAAAACGTTATCCCTCAAACATCCTGAACTTATAGATCATGACCTACAAGGTATCACACCTATCGACACATTTCCCTCAGAGGATACCTACATACATCTAATGGGATTGGGGGAAGATGAATTCCCTAACCGCAAAAGCAAAAAGAAACAAAAAAAAAGGGTTATCAAGTGAAAACCTCATTGAGGCATTTTTTGACTAGGAAAAAGTAAAAACAAAGGGTGTATTTGATAGTGAAAACCTCAATATGACACTGGAAGATGGGGATGTTCATCTTCCCCTTGTGGGAACACAAATACTTGAGCAATATTCTCTTCTCATTAAAGAGACACAAGAGGTAAATTTGGGGACAGAAGAAAATCCAAGGATCACCTATGTAGAAAAATCTTTATCAGAAGCAGAGTATTTTACTATTGTCCAAATTCTCAGAGAAGGGGTTATCAATTTTGCATGGGCTTATTCCGATATGCCTGACCTGGATCCTAATTTTGTTGTACACCATTTGGATGTCCATCCATATGCCAAACCTGTCAAGAAAAATCTTCGAAAGATGCACCCACAGGTAGCACTATTAGTTAAAAAGAATTGGAAAAATTACTAGATGTTGGCTTTATCAGACCCATTGATTATTTTGATTGGGTTTCCAATAGAGTACCCATTGTTAAACCTAATGGAGACATCAGGATTTGCACAAATTTACGGTATCTTAACAAAGCTTTTCCAAAATATGACTTCCCATTGCCTAACATCGACATGTTAGTCAACATTACTGCAGGACATGAGATGTTATCCCTTATGGATGGCTTCTTTGGCTACAATCAGATCCGAATTGCCCCTAAAAATCAACACAAAACTGCTTTTACAACAACCTGGGGTACCTTTTGTTACAATGACATGCCCTTTGGCCTCAAAAATGTGGGGGCAACATATCAACGAGCAATGACTATTATATTCCATGACCTCATCCACATTATCATGGAAGATTATGTTGATGACTTGCTAGGAAAGTCTGGAACCAGAGAAGAGCACCCTTCCATTCGAAAAGAGATCTTTGAGCGCTTGGAGTAGTACAAGCTAAGACTGAATTCAAAAAAGTGTGTGTTTGGTGTCACGTCAGGGAAATTGATGGTCTTCATAGTATCTCGGAGGGGCATTGAGGTTGACCCTGCTAAAGTAAAAGCTATCATGGATATGCCTCCACCTAGAAACCCAAAATAGTTAAGGAGCCTTCAAGGAAAGCTACAATCCATCTATTGGTTTATAGCTAGCTTGTAGATAAATTTCAGTCATTCACTCACCTTCTAAAGAAAGACACCACCTTCAAATGGAATCAACAATGTTAGTTGGGTTTTGATATGATCAAAGAATACTTGGCCCACCCACCAATCTTGATGCCACCTATCCTTGGAAAACCCCTCTTGCTATACATCTCTACCACTTCAGTTGCATTGGGGGCATTGTTGGCACAACATGACGAATCCTCAAAAGAGTGAGCAATCTATTACATTAGCCGAACACTAGTTGGTTATGAACTTAATTATTCACCAATGGAGAAAGCATGTCTTGCTGTGGTCTTCAATACACAAAAATTACGTCATTATATGCTTAGCCATCCAGTAAAGTTGATATAAAAAGTTGACCCCCTCAAGTACCTGTTATCTAAGACAACCCTAACTGGTCGAATGGCTAAATGGATCATGATTCTAAGTGAATTTGATATATAATATGTGGAAAAAAAATAAATCAAAGGATAGGTAATAGAAAATCAGTTGGAAGATGCTCCATTAGTAGATGCCTATCCCATATAAACTGAATTTCCAGATGAAGGAGTCTTTGCAGTATCAAAAGATACCACATGGACATTGTACTTTGATGGATCACACACTAATAATGGATAGGGGGCAAGATTCTTGCTTATCACCCCCCAAGGTGATTACATACCAAAATCATTCAGATTGGATTTTCCGTGCACCAACAACATCGCCGAATATGAAGCCCTTCTCACAGGCCTTAGAATCACAGTTCAATGGTCCATCACTCATTTGCAAGTTTTTGGTGTCTCCCAGTTAGTTATACAATAGGTCAATGATGAGTTTCTAACAAAATATGACAAGATGTTGCCTTACAAATGCATGGTGGATGACTTCAAAAAATATTTCACCTTCATCCAATTTGAGTAGATCCCAAGACTCTAGAATAAGGCAACAGACGCTATGGCTACCATTGGTTCTCTCCTTGACATGCCAAAAGACCACATAGATTGTCAGTTCCTAGTCAAGCAAATCCTAGTCCTGTGTATGATATCCTTGGGAGTGACATGGTGTGTGATATTGTAGTTCCTGAATCCCCCTGGTACCACAAAATTTACACCTAGTTTCATGACAACACCCTCCCGCCTGATCTCACAAGAAACCAACGTAAATCATTTATCCAATGCACTGCCCATTACACCATGATCAGTGATACACTTTATCAATGTGGGTATGATGGAACTCTCCTCCTTTGTTCAGATGAAATTGAAGCCCGCACGACATTAACAGAAGTGCATAGCGGTATTTGTGGGGCCCATTCTATTGGTATGACCTTAGCCAAAAGGATTATGAAACTAGGGTATTAGTGGCCTACAATGGAACATGATGCTTGTGAATTTTTCAAAAGGTGTCTTTCATGTCAACAACATGTAAATTTGATTCACGCCCTGACACAAGAGTTGCAACCTATCACGACACCTTGGTCGTTCTCACAATAGGGTTTCGACTTGGTTGGCAAGATCTACCCTCCATCCTTTGATGGTCACACTTTTATCATCACAACCACTAAATACTTCACCAAGTGGGTAGAAGCCATACCACTCACTCAAATGATGGGTGTTCATATCTCTAAGTTCATATTCTACCATATCCTCTGCAGGTATGGTATCCTCTCTGCCATCATCGCCAATAATGGAAAGCCATTCAAGAATAAGTGCATGAAGTCCCTCTATGAGACATATCATATCCAACATCGTTAGTCCACCCCCTATTACCCCCAAGGTAATGGAAAAGAAGAGGCAACAAACAAAACATTGATCAAAATCATTAAGAATATGGTCAATAGCACTGCCCGAGATTGGCACCTCCATATCCATCCTACTCTTTGGGCCTATCGTACGTCCAAACACACCCCCACCGATGCTAATCCATACTCCCTTGTCTATGGTGTTGAATCCATATTTCCAATCGAAGTTGAAATCCCTTCACTTTGAATATCACTCAAGAATCTCATCACCGACGAAGACACCCAAGTGGCATGACTAGCACAATTGGAATTGTTGGATGAAAAATGGGTCAAGGCTTATAACCATCTACAAGCCTACCAACACTGAATCAAAAGGAGGTACAATAAGATTTTTTTCCCTTTCCAATTCAATTTTGGTGATTTGGTCCTTAAAGAGAATCAACGTAATCAACAAGATCGAGAGAAGAAGGGTAAGTTTGAAGCAAATTGGTTGGGCCCTTATGTCATCACCACAAAGTATGGTTGTAGCGCTTACAGGCTATCTAACCCTGAAGGGGAACCCTTGGAAGAACCCATCAACATCATGCATTTGAAGAAATTCTATACTTAGGTCAGCTGGGGTATCATTCCTGGTCAAATCTCAAAAAATACAAAAAATAGAAAAAGCTAGAAAAATACAAAAATATCCAAAAAATCCAAAAAAACAATAAAAATAAATAATTCGTCCTATGGTGAAAACCACCCCTGCATGGCGCTTGGATACGTATGATTGGTGAAAACCTAGAAACAAGCACCTCTCGTATTGGGCTTAATAATTATCTATCTCGCATCCTGGTTACTTTATGGCTTATCCATTGGCTCATCAATCCCCATATCCTCCCATTTGCTTGCATCAACTCGTCACTTGGTATTTATTCTAGTTGAGAATTGGACAACCGTCATCTACTATCCGAAATCCTAAGCTTGTTATTCTAATATGAGCTTGTGTCATCTCATCGTGTCCGTCTCCATCTAGGTCTCATCATGTCTTTTCTTGAACTTTGATGCCTATGCGCTTGCACATAGGCAAGGCTAATATTTTGATCAGCCCTCGAAGCATTTTGTCCTTCATTGTCCATCCTTCCACCTTTTGATTTTGTCCATCCTCGGTCTTTCATCCTTTCTAAACTACGACGCCTCTGCGCTTGCACGTAGGCAAGGCTAATATTTTGATCGGCCTCCGAGGCTTATGTTTGTCTTGGTCATCCATCAGTTTCCATCAGTCCACTTTCCGTTCTATTACCATAGTTGTTTTCCTAAACTACAAGGGCTCTACACTTTCACATAGGTAAGGCTGATCTTTGATCAACCCCTGAGCTCCCAGGTCTCTAGGTTGTGTCTTGTCCTCTTGTTGTCAAGTATGTCTCTATAATCACTGATTCTTCACAAACAAGATCTTCTCGTGTCAAGAAATCTACTTAATGGTAATTATCCTGCGTCATCTAGGTCACTTTAGTTTAGTATCCATCATTGATCTTAATAGGGTGCATCCTTCCTAACAAACCACATGAACCCCATCCATCCTTGAGATCTTATGGAAAAGGACGCTTGCAATTGATCGTGATATTTTGGTACTTTTAGATTTTGTTTGTTATTTGAGCTCCCTCTCTTAACTAGTCAAGATCGCCATGATCCATCATATTATGGTGTATTTTTCCTAGTCAACGCAGGGGCATCTTTTGACTATTTTATTATTGTTGTCATTTGGGATGTTCCACGTGGTACCCACTAGGATTCCTCTCGGATCCTGCATTATGTGGGGGCATCCCTTTGTGCTTGTGGCTATTCCAATACCTGGCTCGACCAAAGTTATTGTGACTTTGGGGTATTGGGATAACCTTCTTGTTTGTTGTGTTTGTTTTACAATCCATTTCGGTTTACATACCCTGATGCCCAGTGTCTTATGCTATAGAAAAAATTAGTGCTCTAAAAGATAGAAAATTGCATTCATGTTGCATTTCATCTCATTGCATATCCCCCCTTCATCCATCCTTGTTCTTACATCTATGAATCCTTATTTTGGTTGTGTAAAATTTCATTCCTTCTTACTGAATTTTCTTCCCAGGATCCTTATAGTTCTTAAAAATTACCATACCCCACACACCATATGCCTATCACCTACCCATTGATACTTATGTCTACATTATATTTAATCCATTCATCTAGGTTCATCATTTATCCATATTGCATCAACTCATTTAGGTTTATTTATCTATATTGCATCAATTCATTTAGGTTCATTTATCCATATTGCACCAATTTATTAGGTTCATTTATCCATGATTGCATCAATTCATTAGGCTCATTCATCCATACATTTCCATATATTTTCATACCCACCTATGCATCATTGTTAGGTCCATATTAATTATATCATATACACAATTGCATTACCATTCATAAATCATTAACATCATCCATAATCACATCATCAAAAAATGATCATTAACATCCTGCATTGTTACAACATCCATATCAACACAACTCACCATATACATGTGTATAACATACATTATCTATCATACAAACATCAATATAAAACCATATGCATAACATAAATCATCCATCACAAAAATGTTCGACATAATGTCAATGGGGACCATCAAATATCATCATCAGAATAATACAATGATCATATCCAAAATATAGTCACATCATAACCACCTGCATATCATCCTCAAATAAGAAGTATAATCTAAGAATATGTGCTACACCTCCATCCGATACCTATAAAAGCACCTGTATCCTATCACCTGTCCTCTGACTGCCCTGAGCTGCCCACACCTGACCTCTGAGGAGACTTAGGCACCAGCCCCTATATGTCGGAGTCCCCTGTGACTCACTAGTTAGAGTCCCAAATTGAGAAGGAGTCGACTGAAAATCACTATACCCTCTAGTTTGTGTCCTTAAAGACTTAGACGGTATCGACATCTATGGTATCTGCCTAACATATCGTGTTGTACATTGCATCAGATCTAGCACTTCCTACTCATACACACATCTCCTATAACTCGCCTCATGCATATACTCATCCCTCTATCCAGCCTGGAACCTAGTGGCATTCCGCTCATGCCTGTATCTATCTCAGTCTTTACTGAGGGTTCGCTGCTCTTGGTCCCATGTCTCCTGCGCTGCTGTCAGCAGTTGTACCTGCTCTGTGGTGCTCTCCCTCTTTTCCTGTATAATCTGTAGCTCTACCTGCAAAATCTATACGAATACCTCTGTACCATCACCCTGCACTCTCTATGACTGTCGCTGAGCTATATCCCTCTCAACACTCTCCGCCCATGCCACTGCTACATCTCTCTGAAACTGTAGGATCTGGACTTGTCTCTGGGCCTCATCCCTCTCCCCTTGTATCGTCTGCACCTATCCCTGTGCACTATCTCACTCCTCCTAAAGGGCCTGTACACCGTCATATACGGTATCTCTCTCTCTCTCCACTGTCTCTAACTGAGCCTTTGCTGCGTCGTCCCTCACTCTCATCTTCTCTAAGGATACCTCTATAGTAGATACCCTCTCCTGCAGATCTATCCTCTCCCCCAATAGTCCTAACACCTATACTCTTAGTGTTTCCATCTCCCTCTTGGCTCACTAAAAACACTCCACTAAGACATGCTCTCCTCCCCCTAATGGCTCTGGCTGACCCCGTATCTGTACTACTATCATCGCTGCATCTAACCTGTCTTGATCCCAAGTCACTTAAGCCAGCTCACTCCGTGCTCTCCATCTCTGCTCGCATCTCATACATCTACCGTCAGCCAAGACACAACAACATCAAAATCTATCTTCTCTTTCTCTCGCACCTCTGCCTCTTCCCTCCTCAACTCCTCCTCCAAGACCCGTGGCCTCACCTGGGAATCTCTCAATAAAACCATTGGATCCTCAACTGCAACTGTCGCTACAACTTCTAAAGGCTCCACCACTTGCACATCCATGTCCATAGCCTCCCCATCTATCTCCTCCTGAACTTGCTCCACCTAGCTCGTTAACCAATCCTCCTTGGCTGTCCTGTCCTCCCCACCCTCATTAGTCTCTTCGGTTGCCCTCAAATCTGCCTCTCCCCCTCTAACTCCTCTCCATCCTCACCCATCCCTATAGTATGGTACTCCTGCTCTGCCTGGATATCTGGTTGGACCCTCCTCTGTCCTCTTCTCTCGGTCATCCTCCCGAGACATCCTCTGACATCTGTCACCCCCTCTACTCCCTCATACTGATCTATCACCCTCGCCTCATCCTGATCGGTTCTCACCTGCACTCGCCTCTACTATACTCTACCACAAATCCCTGTTTGTCCAACAACCCTCCCCTCCACCACCCCTAGCATCTCCACCTATGGCTCACTCTCTAGTATTGCCACATCTATCTTTGGCCCTCTCCCATCGCCTAACCCTTTTGCCTCCATCTCCTCCCTCACATCTCTCCTAGCCCTCCTCTGATGTCACCTCCTCCTCATCCTCTTTGGCTGACCTTTGACCCCACCCTCATCCGCCCTGCCACTCTGATGCCTCGCCCCCTACTGTCGCTCCACCTCCTTCTATCTCCTTTGCTCCTATCCCCCCTCCTCCTGTCGCCTCTACTCCTGTCCCCCCTGCTCTTGCTCATCCTCTGGCCCCCACTTTGTGGCTCCCATAATAGGCTCCTCCAATGTAATCCAGTCCCACTGGTGGTTGTGATACCATCGAGCATACCGATTTGTCACTTTGGAATCCTTTGGACCCATCCTCCTCCCGGGATAAGGCACCCCACCTTCCATCACCCACACCTCCCTTCCTGCCCTCGCTGACAACCTCGCTCCCCATGGCACCTCTATGGTAAGTCGACGAAACATAGTCAATGCTGTTGGGATGTCCTACATAAGTCCAAACTGCCTCTCCACTCTGTCTGGTCGATGCACTTCCACTTTGTGCGGCTTAATCCCAATCAAGAGACATCTACATCTAAAGAAACCCCGATGTCCCTCATCCTCGGCCCTCCATCCCCTAAACCACTGATACATATATGGCCACCATACTATGTCCTCCTCCAATAACTCATCAAATGCTCTCCTCCACTGATCCATCTCTCCCCGCGTCTCATACCATAGGACACAACCCCTGTCTCCCTCGTACTCCCAAGCCATTGACTCTCTCTCATCCAAATATCCTCTCCTCACCACTATGGGTTTCATCACCATAATATGCTCCCAACCCCACACCTATAATAATGTTCTATGCATCACGCTTTGCATCTCATACCATAGGACACAACCCCTGGCTCCCCCGTACTCCCAAGACACTGACTCTCTCTCATCCAACTCTCCTCTCCTCACCACTATGGGTTTCGTCACCATAATATGCTCCCAACCCCACACCTGTAATGATGTCCTATGTATCACGCTTTGCATCCCCCAATAATAGATCACATGCATGTCTCGGTATAACTGTGCCAATACACATGATCCCTAGGAAAACTATCCATCCCGCCACTCGACAATATGTCAAATCACCTCCATGTACCGTAAGCTACAGAATCACCTGCTCCGGTTTGACAATAGTATCCCACTAATCAAATAGCATAAATACACTAGTAATGTTGGAAACCCCAAGGCCAAACATCTATCTACATCTAACTGACCCCTCTATATCGGCAAATCATCTTGCCCAAATAACACCATAACAGTCTCATCCAATTGTGCTCCTCTGGACACCACCTCGCTCACTAACCATCCCGCTATGGGAAGCCTCAGAATCCGCCATACATCCTCTAGTGTCACCGTCATCTCCCCTATAGGAAGATGGAAGGTCAATGTCGCTAAACTCCATCTCTCTATCAATGCTGTCAGCATTGCTCGATGCTCTCTCATCACCGAAAAACTGCACTAAGTGCAGTAACCTCGCCTACTCCAATGCTGCATGGTCCTCCCTAGACATGGCCTCTACGGCTGATGCCAGTGCCTCCGGCCTCCGCTCATGTGTCCGTAATCGACCAAAACTCTGCAATCATCATGATCACCTTGTTAACATCTTTCTTGCCTCTAGATCTTTATCTCCTTTTTTTCTCTTCTATCTCTCTATTTTTCTCTTCTTGCCTCCCTTGCCCCCTTGCCCTCCCGAGAAGGGGTGGATCCACCCTTGGCAGCGGGTCTGTTTGCTCGGCTTCAGGTGGACCTGCCCCGTGTCGGGGCGAATTCGCCTCGTGCCGGGGTGGACCCGCCCTGCTTTGGGACAGATTTGCCCCATGCCGGGGTGGACCTGCCCGATGTGGGGCAGACTCACCCTCCTATCGAGGGACGTATTTTCCCCCTGCAGGATTTTGACCTTTTTTTCGTCCTTCCCCGTCCCATTTTTGACTTTTTTTTTAATTGTTTCTTCCCTACCCATTTTTCCTATCTAACCTGCCCACAAAACCCATTTCTTAAATTTTACAATAAAATATTAAAAATACATTAAAATTACCAAAATAATGCATAGAGTATTTTTTCACTAACCTGGTGGGGCCCACCTTGCTGATTGTAGAAGTGTGAAACCTCGTTCGCCCGATGGATGAGCTTGGTGTCGTTATCTTGCGACATCCTCGCTCCTCGTCTGCTTCCTCTCCTCTCCTCTTCTCTTAATTGCTACAGTGAAAATGAGGTGAGGTAATTTCTAAAATTACCTTATATTCTTTTTCCCTCCCTTTTTTAGGGGTATTTTTTACCTCTTATTTACCTTTTTTTCCTCCGACGATTCCCTTCCCTTCCTCGGGCCGCCATTTGCAAACCGTTTATCCAATTAATTTTGATCAAAAGGAAAAATTATCTAATTTTTTGTGCTCTTTCCAACCATACCATCCATTTCTTTCCTATTGAGAAGTCACCTGGGACCCCTCTTTTACCCCCGTCATCCTGTCAAGGGGGCATACCCTTCCCATTTATCTATTTTCCCTACCATAGTCATTCCCTTGCAGGATTGGGGCATCTTCATCCATTCCCCCGCTAATTGGACAGCTCAGGTCCTCCTCCCAATGCTGGGGCATCATTTTCTGGATACTTCCTCTACAGAGTCATCTGCATTTGATTTTCTTCAAAGCACGATTATTCTAATAGTACCTCGAAGAGGGGAAAAATATAGACATCTAAATTTGATCACTTCCACATGATCAAAATCATCTACTCTATTCATTTATTTCATTAATACTGATTAAATAATTTATTTAATCATTATTTCATTTTCTGCCTAAGGTTCCTAAAGTATGTAATTGAATAATTAAATACTTTACCTTACACCTTTTCTTCTCTAAATTACATAAATAGGAAAATTTATTCAATTTAGTCATTTGCCCTATTTGGCTTAAAAACAAATTTTAATCCCTCTTTTTCTCTCTCCTTGTCACATTCTCCATAATCTCTTTTAATTTGGATTAAATTAATTAATCAACGATTAGGATGTGCACCACTTAATCAAGATTAGTGTCACATCCTCCATAATCTCCCACTTGCCTCTAATCTCTTATTATTTATCCTAATCTTGTGTTTGCACAACCTTAACCAAAGTCATTAGCCACATTTAGCATACCTTTTTTAGTCAACCTTTTCACTTGCCTTTCTTGGCCTTGACTATCTTTCCCATTTGAATTTTTAATTCATATTTATTCACCCAAGGCTCTTCTCTTCCCCATGGGATTTTTTAATTCACTTTTATCCTTCCAAGGTTTACCCTATCCCCATGCAAGTTCTAGAAGACTTGACTTGTCATTTTACATGTGCCAAGGACTTCTACAACTTTTGACTTGTCACATCACTCACATGTGGAAAATCCCCATATTTTTGGAAACCCTCTCTTATCCATTAGACTCTCTCAAGAATGTGAATTTTTCATTCACATTTATTTCTCCAACCACTTTCCCATTTCCCATGGAGATTTTTGAGAAATTCTAAAATTCTTCAAATGTCTTTTTCATTCTTATTTGGGGACAAAAAACTCCTTTTTGAGGAAATCTGTTCATCCCCCAAGGTACCTATAAGGTACTTGTCATTCCTCCAATTCATGTACCTCTTTTCCACCTCATTTCCACATCATCCCACCCTAGGCCATCCCACATTCCACATGTCAAGATGTGAGGGCTTGTGAGTCTTCAACTTACCATAGCCCTCCATCTTGACCTTGTTGGCTTAATCTCAACCGTTGAATTCTCTAGATAATTCAATTTTTTTTATAAATACCCCCTCATTTATCTCATTTGAACAATCAATATTTTGTTATCAAAACTCTTGCAAATTCTCCATTGAGCTTATCTTGCCTTTATCATAGTATTTTGAGTTCACCATTACCATGTCTTCACTCATCTTGCATATCACTTTGCATATTTGATTTAGCTTTCCATCCAAAGAGCACATAAAACATCTAAAGATCAAGGGCCAACCAAGGAAGAGGCAACACAAAAGAGGTATAATCACTTATCAATTGGTTATCTTACTTCCTTGCAATTTCTTTCCTTAGGATAATCTTGAGGTGTACTCTTTATGTTATTTCTTTTATTGCATTAATAGTTTTTTTAGCATCCCATAATAGGAATTAACATTTTAGGGATCACATAACATATTGGGAGCTAATCTTCACTATGGTTTTCCCTCTTTGGGTTTTCCACATAAAATTTTTGGTGTTCATGTGTTGTGTGTGTTACAGTTTGTTTATGCTTTCATTCCTTATAATATCTAAGTACACCTTAATAATTGGATGGTTTCTTAGAATATTGATTCACCCCCCTCTCAGTATTCCAAGTGTTCAACAACTTGAACTTGAAAAATTATTCCCCAGTGGCCTTATCCACTAGTTTTTAAATTCAAATTTAATTATGGGTTCCACTTGGCCTTATCCCAACTCATTGTTACCCATTGACTCATGCAAAAAATACTTAAAATTTGATTGCTAGGGTTCTATATAAAATACCTCATAGGTATACCATTTAGATCTATTCAAGAATCTCTCACAATATTATCATTAGGAAGTAGAGTAATAATTATGTCAATATCTACATACAAGACATATTCCTAGGCATTACATTATGCATGGAATATCTTTGATCTTGTTAAAACACTATTAAATATATACACGAGGCCTATCTACAATTAAGACAACTTGTAGATTCCTCCACTTGATAGAAATTCCTGACAATGCTTTGAAGGACTGCCTAGTACATATATACACAAGCACAAAAATCTTTGAAGAACAAGGACATAGAGTTTTCAAATCTTAGGATCAAGGTTGTGAGGGTAGTTTTGACCCCAAAGAGGGCATAATCTATAATCCATATAAAAGGGAGGATATCAGTCACCAACTATCTATCAACTATGAAGTTTCACTTTTTCTTCTTCACAAACCTCTAATACACACATGTTAACTACTTCCAATGGATATCATCTTAACACATCACATGCATATAATTTTTTTCTTGAAAAACATAAAAAATACCAAGAAATATATAATAAAAAACACCATACAAGATGCAAATGCACAAGTATTCCTTAGAGAAACCCTTCAAATGGAAATAATTCTAGTAAGAGTGAGCTATAAGCTCCCCATATCACTATTTAACAATTTATTACACATGTTTATAATTTAATCAAGGTAGAATTTGAGCTCCAACAAGAATCACAAAGCCCTTAAAATACATACAATACATTTGTGACAACACAAACCCTTGTAATTACGCTCATTATATTCAAAAGATGGACTAAAACAACCATATCAAAGAGATCCAATCTCTTACACTTCATGTAACAACAACAAATAGAATTCCCATGACCTCCCATCTACAAAAATGGAAGATAAAATGATAAATTGGAAAAATAAACAATAAAACCTTCTATATTCCACATTATATTTGTGTTTACATGATATCACTAATTCCATTAGGGGTGGTTGTGTAAACACCATGGCTTAGAAACTTTCACCATAATATTATTACATTTACTAAGGTATATGGAGTGTTAACTATAATAGGATAATTTTGTGTGGTATGTGTGTTGACCACCTACAAAAAGCAAGGAATTAATCACAAGTGAATTTTTGGTAATTTTGAACGTCTAAAACTTATCTTCAACACTTATTCAAATTCTCTATATCACCCTAGTAATCCCTATGCCATCTTATCATCCTTCTTTTCTTGTAGCACATCATTTTTTTAACACCATCTCCTAACACAACGAAAGCACTATAGTGAACATACAACACCATGACCCCACTAGTCTAACATAGTTTTTACCTAAGTTTTTAGATCACTCATCCTCAATAGGGAGGAATTTGGCCCCCAAAATATTATAGAGATTGAGAATAAGAAACTCTCATCTCCATGCCTCCACTTGGACTCCTTGCAACATTACTTGGAAACAATAAATCCAAGCCAACTCATCCTTCACACAAAGATTAACCAACCATAGCATAAAATTGCCTCCTTCCAAATACACACAATACTTCAACATAACTATAAGAAAAAATGCTATCCACCCTTGAAGATACCCTTAGCACTCACTCACATAAAAAACCCTAAACATAATTGCATTTGTTTCTCCCCATATGTATAAATCCTATTTTTAGCTCCATTTTTAACCTTCTATTGCACTTTTTATCTCATCATCATCACGAAAATGATTCTTCTATTATAATTTATCAATCTTTTGTTATTTGAAGTTCTAGAAATGTTAATATTAGATGTACTTGTTTTCACTTGGAAATGCACCCTATTGAACAAGGAGTTCAACTTCTAGTGATACAAAGGAAATAGCCTCAAGGTGTGGGACACTTGCAATTGAGGCTAAGTCTCTGGAGAAGGCTAACTTCCTTTCTAAACTAGGCACAAAAGAGGACTGGCCTAACCCAACCTCAATAAACTCTAAACTAATGACTTATAGGGGAGAAGGGAGAAGAAGGAATGCATAAAAATAATGGAAAGGTGATGCACCAAATTTAGAGTGTTTCTTCTTGCTTGTGATTACATAGAGCATCAATAAAATCACCAGTGAAGCTCACACAAATCTTTATTTTACCAATTCTATGAGGGAACATGGAGGTTAGGGCTTGAAATATCTCAAAAGGGATGAAGATTATCCATAATTGACACCCACAATAGATTAACATGATCATATAACCTATAAAAAAGGATAAAAAACTCATACATGCAAAGAGGTATCAGATGTTACATAGAATTCAAGCATGGAGAAGAGGTGAAGGTAGTAATTCTATTAACACTAAGGCATAAGATAATTTTATATCTATGGAGAATTCTAAAATAACATGTTTGCTAGAGAAAATTTAGGGAAGAACTGCTCAAAATGATACAAATTTTGCCTTTATAGTTCAGGCATAACTGAGATTGAATCAACTGAAAACCCTAACTCTCACCTAGGGTCAACAAACCAAAATGAGACCACCCCACAAAACAAGTTGCAGTAACCTAATCATGAGAATCAGGCTATAGGACAATCCCTGAAGGTTATGACGTGTACACAATACCTTTGCATTGAATTCTCTATGAATGCAATGTAGAGTAAATCCATAAAATCCCCCATAAAATATGGTCTACATAGAAAGGAATTTCATCTCAAACATAAATAGGTGTGGGAGTCGCCCTAGAATTTAATATGGCATGGAATATTGGGCAACACATACCTTGCAACAAAGAAAACCGCTCTGGATTTCCATTGGTTGTTGGAAAGTAGATCCACCATTACTCTAGGTTTGACCCATGAAAATCAAAGTGTCTAGCCATTGACATTTGAATTTTGACTATTGGATCTTGGATGTACACCTGAGATTGACCCTTGTTTTGAAGTTTAAAACATAACCGTCAATCAAATATCTTTTAAAACTCAGTCGTTGATCTCCATCACATGTAGAACACCGACCTCACAACACAAAATTGTGATGCACTAGAGGCCTATGATAACCTTTGATCATCACCCTTAAATGGAAATTGTTAAAGTCCTCGTCACGACAAAAAAGACCATCACAACTTTGCATTGGGTATAGACCTCTATTTCTATGATGTGAAATTGAAGTGTAATCACCATTTGATCTCCATCCCTCGATCTCAGTTGCCGATCTAACTTTATCACATATTGTAAAAAGGCCCTAAGTTGAGCAAGGTAATGTCATGATGCATTAGAAGATTTTGATAGTTTTTGATCATTATCTTTGAATCAGGGTTGTTGAAAACATAATCACAACCTACATGACTATCACATTTTGCCTTAGCATGACATAATTCATAACAACGATGCAAATTACTTGTGTGCTAATTGTTGGATCACCCCTTTGAATCTAAGTCATTGAAAACCAAGCCTTATAAATCTTGTGCTTAGTCCCACCAAGACATATGTCACCATCTCACACCCCCACTGGGCCAAATTGAGGGTCCACCATGATAACGTGGGACAATGGGTTGCTGCCACTTGGCCACAAGAATATTCCCTAGATCCCCTCTTTGCACATCGCAAATGTGACCTCTTGATACAAAACCTAAACAATGACGTGAAGACCCTTTGCAATGATCGTTGATCTCCTTCCTTTCACCATAACCATTAATATTTGAATAACACACATCACATTTTCATCCCATTCCATTAGGATTGAAAACATGATACAAAGTAGGGGTGCGATGAAACTAGAGGTTGACGCCTATCCATCAACCCTAGAATAGTTGAATCCATCACGCATCACACAAAGAGAACTAGAGGTTAGGGGGAGAAACATGATGCAGAGGGTGAATGTGATGAAAAGAAACCATCGCACATCGCTCAAAGCTATATACTCTCGGCAAACACAAATGTGATACATAGATACACTGCGATGACCATCAGATCTCCACCGCTTATCCTAAGCCATTGATCATTGAACATCATACATCGTGTCTTCACTCCATACCACCATGAACCAAAATGTGATGTAAAGGGATGGTGCAATGAACAAACAACTTAAGTTAAGAATTTTGCACATGCTCAATAAGTTGTTTTAAAGAGTGGGCTACACCTAGGAAATAAAATGATTTATATTTTAACAAAGGCAAAGTTATGACTTGATCAAAAAAATATGAGGTTAGGAAACCTATGTCAACACCAAAAAAGGTTTGATAATTGGTCAAAATACCGAAAAGCCATTAATTCATTGTCTTTTAACACCATGATCAGAGAAAGATGAAGTTTGATAACTTTGTCGGAGGATGACGAAGTTATAGAACTTGTGAAAAGGCTAACAACTCTTGACAACAAAATTTTGAAACATTTAAACGTGTAGGCTTAAATGGTGAAAAGGAAGCAAGGGGCCAGTGACAGAAGATAAATTAGACATAAGGTCATAATTAAAGTGACCAAGAACTAGCTAGAGCAAGTCAACACAAAAATAGAAGGAATGACTAAGGCATAAGAAAACTATGGTTTTAGGAGGGTTTTACCCTTATCATAGAAATTCAAAACCCTAACCTCAATACAATTGAAGAATTTTAAAACCTCAAAAACCATACAACATCAAAATAAACCACATATTTGAACAAAATTCACATATAGGATCTCTCTAATTGGATATAAATGATGGGAACCCAATGGTGACATGAAAATGACAACAATACACTCATAGGAAGTCAAGAATAACTCTTTCCATTCAATGTTAAATTGTACCGATTCTACTTCTTATCATAAACAACATCTCTTATATAGAAATAAGTACCCTGGAGAGTTAGAACACTCATATCCACTTGAACAACATCAACAATATCTCATATTTTAACTCAAGGTGTAGACCAAACCATATTTTTTATTATTTCACCATATTCATATTCACTCCACATTTTAACCACCCAATAGTGTACAAATGTGGATGATTCGCAACCTTTAATACTAATTCAATAACTACCCCATTAAAAAACAATATTTACTTGCAAAAATGACACTTTCTTACCTTTCATGTTTACACCATCACTTGGAATAGTTGTGTGAGCTCTTTTCCTCCATATAATTTCCCACCCGCCATTTTTTCTCTCCCATTAAGTGTAGCACATGATAAAAAACATTGAAAAATGAAAAGCATTGAATTTTTATGGATTTCTTTGTAATATTTTCTTGTCTATCCTTCTCCTCTTTTGAAGACACCAAATATAGGTATAACCTCCATAACTTTTCCTCCAAATTCCCATATGTTACAACGTGATAAATTAAACTTTCTATTTTAAATTTTCCCTTCTAATTCACAATTGAGGTAGAGTTCTTCTTTTATTTTCCCTACTTCTCTTCATCCTATTTGTGCTTGTAAGATGAGACCCAATTCTTGTCTATTTTAAGACAGTGTGCTTCAACACACACCTTACCTATATCTCGAGGCTTGAAATTTAAGGGCAGTCTTTTCAAGTGGTTAAAAATCCCACCAACATTTTTTATCAACACTTAAAAATTTATTATATCATTACCAAGTTGAACCACTATGTTCCTAAACCCCATCACATAATCTTGCATGCTTTTTCGTTATTCTTGATTCAAATAATGTCATTGTATCACTTTCTCTTCTTCGTGGAGTATAGGATAGAATAAATCACATTTTTTGTAAGAAAAAATATCCCACTTGGAAATGGGTGACACTTTTAAAACCTCCATATAGTTTTCATATACCAAGTAAGAGCATGCCCATAAAGATTTAAAATAGTGAAAGAATTTTTTTGTTGAGATATATTATATACAAATTGAATTATAAATCCCTTTGAGACACCCATTTATTGAGGTTATAAATAGTAATCTCACCATTGCAGGTTTGCATGTTGATCTTTGCCTTACCTTTGAAAAATATTCCATTTTGAGTCTCTCTTTGCTCTTGTTTTGGATTTCCCAACTTATATATCAAGTGCATAATTATACATACCAATATATTCATATTCTCATCTATACCATAAATCCTTGTAACATATTTAAGTTTCTAGGACCTTTCTTCCCCATCATCCTCAACTTCTCTTATCATTCTTATTGTCCTTAACCATTCCCTTGTTCCAAGTTTGGGTTGAAAATGTACTAAATATTTTTTGTACTTGACCTTATGGATGACATATACTTTAACTAACATAAAAATTCTAATTCCATGATCCATAAATAAGTAAGACATCCCTCACAAATTGTTCAAGTATAGACTTACAATTTTCTCCTTCAAAAAACCTCTAATACACACATGCAACTACTTCTAATTCCTATCATCTTAACACATTGATATAATGTTCATACATATAAAAAACTTGAAAAACATAAAAAAACCAAAATACGTACAAGAAAAGTACAATGCAATATGCAAAATTACAAGTTCCCCGTAGCAAAACCTTTCAAATAAGAAAAATCTAGCAAGATTATCTATAAGTTCCCCAAATCACTATGTATAAGTTTCATGTAGATTTCTACAACTCCATCAAGATAGATTTGAGTTCTAAAAATTAGAAAGAATTCCTTAAACACTTGGAACACCTCTATCACTATTAAAACTTGTACAAATATAATTTTATAGTCAAAACATGGATTAAAACCACTATACAAAAGAGAGTCATATATTTACACTTCATGTAACAAAAATATATGTCATTCCTCTAAATCCTCATCCATAAAAAAGAAAGATAAAATAAAAAATTATAAAATCAAATGAAAAAATAATTGTACTCTACATTTTGTTTATATTTTGGTGAAATAATTAATTTTGTTGGGGGTAGATGTGGAATAATTTTTATTTTTTGAAAATTTCACTATGGTATTCCTACATTTTTAGTAGGAGTATTCATAAGGATATAAATGATTTTGGATCTTGTGAAAATTGGAAAATTTGTGACAAGTGATTTTGTACTATTTTAGGAGTTTTTAAACTTGTCTTCAATACTTTCCAAGATGCTTTGATTCAAGTCATTCATTCGTATGACATTAAAATTCTCAATTTCTCTATAATGTACTCATTTTTTGATGAACTAAATCTCCTTGTAGATCTAGTAAAATTCGGGGGAAGTGCATGAATCAATGATATCAACCAAAAAACTGTCTAATTCAAGCCATGACAACCCTAATCTAACAATGAAGCACAAATGACAATAGAAATCACAATAATGAAGCAATAAACCTCAATTATTTTGTCATAGTTGAATCACCTCCATCGCTCTTCTCCATTTTGTTTTTATTTTTCTCAAATATATAGTATGCAAGATATATGATAAGCTTGATGTTGACAATTGATAGCTAGATCTCAAGATAGAAAAAATTCAAAGATTGTGGTTACCGTTGGAATGAAGATGATACCTTGCTTTTATATAAATCTCAATTCAAATGAAGGGTGAGGATTGGTTGATGAGGTATGACCATCAATGGATGAGATTAATTGAGAAGAAAAGAGATAAGGATGGGAAGGATGGACTAAAACTCAAGAAATTACGTTGAGATTTACGGTATAGTTAGGAAGAAATAAATTAAATAATGACAACAATTATTTAATTTACGAGAGGGAAAATGAATAATTAAATAATTAAAATAATTATTTAATTATAGAAGAAAGGTGGAGTGGAAAATATTAAATAATTGAAAATAATTATTTAATAAAAGATGGAGGGAAAATGATAAATTAAATAATTTAAAACTATTATTTAATTATGGAGGGAAGAAAATGATAAATAATTAAATAAAGAAAGATTTATTTAATTATAGAGGGAAAATCTTAAGAATAATTAAATAATACAAATTATTACTTAATTATAGAAGAAAATGAAAGCGAATAATTAAATAAATAAGAATCTATTTAACTATAAAGGGAAAAAGAGAAATTAGTGGTGTAATTTGAATAAATTGACATTTATTTAAATTAATCAAAAGAGGAATAAAGATATAATGAATTAATGAATTAATTAAATAATTAAAAAATGTTTAATTAATTGAAGTAGATGGCTTTAAGAAATAATTAAATAATTAAAATTATTTAATTATGCAAGAAAGAAGGCAAATTAGTGATACAATGTTGCTTGTAGGCTCGGGACATTTTTCAAAGTCTACATTTTGCCCCTCTTTGATATAATGTGATTTTGAGTGTTGTGTCAAAGAATAATAAAAAAAATTGGCTCAGGACTTGCCCTAGTGTGTCTCGAAAGATGTAGGATAAGATGATGCCCCTTCAGAAAATTTGACAAATTTTCGAAAAATTCTATTTTTTTTGGTAAATTTACCGATAGGTCGATCAGATAGGTGAAAATGTAATGGTGATGAAAAAATAGGCTCAAAAGTCGATCTAGGGCTTGATATTTGTGTTCAAAGGTAAAATTTGATGCGACCAATTATGAAGGTAGGGGCCCTATTAGGTCAAATTAGGTTATAAATAAGCCCTAGGGGAGAAAATAGGTCATTTGTGCATTGTGAGTTTAGTATTCTAGGAGCTTTGGTTTAAGATTTTTGTGCAGAGCTATTGTCCAAATGTCACCTGTACAGGTCACTCCACACAAAGGATATCAGGTACGATCATTCGAGTGTGTAGAGGGCTTAGGTGAGGTGGTATGTATCTAATCCTTGCTTCATAATTTTTTTTATTTTTGGTAGATTTTAGGGCTCAAAGAAGGGAAAATAGGTACTGTGCAGTGTCATGCACCACATTTGAAAAGTACAACAAAACTATAAAATGGTAACACATAGGTATGAAACGAGATTAGCCCACTCACAACTATGTTGTGCACCACAATTGTGATGGTACGATGCAATTGTAGGTTAGAATGACACATGTGTTAAAGTAAAACACAAATAAATGATAGAGCGACACAATTATGAAATGAGCACACAATTGTGAAGTGCAATGCATATGACTAATAGTGTGACACATTTGAATGATGGGCTAATTTGAGCAGCTTTTGACAAAATTTTGAATATGTAATTGGTTAAATAGGATAATTTAGGTATTGTGATTAATGTGATATGATTTTGTGAATGCAGGTGAGACTTGCACCTATCTATACACAAGAGAGTCAACCGATGTCCTTCGCACTCTGAGATCATCTCAAAAAGGATGAGTGGGATACCTTGAATGCACTAGGATTATATCACATGACCTTCATGCCCATTGTGTAGGCTAACAGGGGCTTGCTCATAATTCTTGCAGAGAGATGGTGCTAAGAAACTAGTTCCTTTAACCTATTGACTAATGAGGTGAAAATGAAACTTGAGGATGTTTTGGCTTCCTATTCATGGGGAGAGAGTGGTCTATGACCTAGAACAAGGGCTGGATACAATTTGGTAGATATTTGAGACACAAGATTTGGTGGAGCTAGGCATTGAGGATTATGAGATTCGATGGGACACTGTAGTAGACAGATACCACTAGCTGATTATAGTACTATGCACAATCATTGGGGGTGTGGTGATTTTGGATTGAGGTCATAGATTTCTAGTGGGATGGGGGGAGATGATGGAGAGTGCTACCATTTATGCTTGGTGACCTTGCCTATTGTTTATGATGTATTTCTAGCTGCATGATGTTGTATATAGGGATGGACAGTCTATTAGTTGCGGGATGACACTTCTCATGGTATGAGCATGGGAGCATATCGTTGTGTTCAAGCCAACCATGGATAGGTACTTAGCGCCATAATTGCACTATGTTTATATTTATAGAGTAGTTAAGAAAATTTGGGTTAGTGATGTGGGATACTGGAGGCATGGGGTTGATCTACTAGATGGCTTTATATGGAGGCCCTATAGGGATTGTGTAGCATGGGATGATGATGGAGAGAATTTTTTGTATTTCGTCACACTAGGTATTTGATTGGGTGGACAATGTTGATGCAACACATCATTGAGCGACACCTACTCAAGAGAGTTCTGTAATAGTTTGGGGAGTGATAGGATGTTCCTATTGGTATAGTAGAGTATGCCAAATCTACATGAGAGGTCCCACAATTGGGGCCTATGATTAGCATACAAGTAGTAGAGTAGGATATAGTAGGGCTATAATTGATTCAGTAGGGTGCAACAGTTAATGTGGCCAATGTAGGCACTACTCTAGAGTATGATGCATGGTGAGTTTTACATAGGCCTATGTCATTTATAGATTCAGACTAGCCGATGCTAGTGGAGAGATTAGGTAGGGGTCCAAAAGGAAGAATGCGAGGGTGAGGGTGAGGAGGTGGTTGAGATGGTGGATATGGATATGGTAGAGTTGGTGGTGGAGGACAAGGATATGGAGGGAGAGGTGACCATGGGAAGGGGAGAGATGACAATGGTCGATGAGGGAGAGCAATATTACCACCACAAGGAACACAAAGGATACCACCCATATGTGAGGAGGGGGAGCAGATGGAGGTGGAGAGGGTGGAGGAGATAGTCAATGATGGTGGTGAGAAGGAGGTGCTGGGAGAGTTTGTAGTGGAGGAAATGGAGGATGGGGAGATTGTAGTAGAGGAGGAGGCTACTAGGGACTTTGCAATTGATGAGGAGGGTTTTGAGGACATTTCAATTAGGGAGGTGATCATGGATGTGGTTAAGGAGGCAGCTAAGGATGTAGGGAAAGGACCCTAGACACAGATACAGGCACTATAGGTGCATGTACAAATGTTACAGGATTAGGTACTAGAGTTACAAGGATAGGTGCAAATGCTTATAGCTGAGAGAAACATGGCAATGATCAGGGCACCAAGGGTTGACCAATGATGCATTGAGTTCATTAACACACTGAGTGGGCCTACTGCAAATCTTACACAGACCTTGTATCGAGCCAATAAGAAGGCTCAGTATTACAAGGATTTGTATGAGTGAGCAATGATAATGACTGATAAGGCACCAAGCTTCTAGATCTAGAGCCAAACTAAATCACACTCACATAGGGTGTAGAGAAGTAAAAAAGTATCACAAAGGAGGTCATTTCCATATGAAAATCCTTTTAGATCAGGGCACAAAGATGAGAGGACACCACCATTAGGACCATCTCCCTCAGGCGATAGGGGAGTATAGGCTTGGCCTATTTTCATATGTTTAGACACTTATATTTTTGATCAAGCCTATGAGCTCCATTTTTGAAAACCATCTTGATATTGTACCGTGACACATTATTTTTTGATATATATGCAAGATACATGATTCTAGAGGCGACTATATGATGTGCATGATTCTATGTGTATGTTTTCCTATATGATGGATTTATATGGTGTGATGTTATGAAATGATTTTTATGGTTATGTGATGTTTCCTATATGCTATGAATGATGGATATATGGCATATGGTTTATGCTTATATATGTTTATGATGTATGGATGGATGCACATGATATTATGTCATGAATATGCAAGATGATACTATATGTTATGACATGTTTATGTAATTCTTATATGGATTATACTCCTACATGATGTAATGTGATGTATATTTTTGCATTTTTTGATGTAATATGGATGACCTAATATGTATATGATGAGGATGCCTATGATTTTTTAACATGATTATGTATGCAGGATGATAATACTAATGAATTTGTTTTTTGTGTGTCATAGCATTCCATCATGATGATTGCAGGGTGGACGGAAGGAACATTAGCATGAAAAGAAGATTGGTGAAAAAGTGAATGGGATGAAATGGGATCGACATCTTGAGATCTTACTAATAAATGATCAAGATTTTATTTTATTGCATGATTATCATCACAAAAATTTTATTATGGAAATGGATCAAGAACATCAAGGTATAGTATAGACCAAGGTGTGATATGTTATCCCTTGCAAAAGAAGATACATGACAGACAAGGAGTGCCAGGGCACAAAGTAGTAACCATAGAACCTTGTTGGAATATGTGAGGAAGTAGCCACAAAGCATGTTAGTCCTAATGAAAGAAAGAATTAGATGAATTTTAACTTGCATAGGATATTTTTATTATGCCGAATGGAACCTCAAGTACACACAAGGAACCGAGTTTCCTGAGTCATATTTCCAAGACACACCAAAAATAGAAAACAAAAGAGAAAAAAGGTCATGATCCATCATCACTCCTCTCATCACTTGTGGAATTCCTTGAGGCACATAGTAACATGAACAAAGATAAATAAGATAAAAAGATAAGACAAACTAGACCTATAGATTCAACATCCATTTAGATCTTCTTGCCAAATTGTATGATCAAATTCTAGATAATGATCACGTTTGATTTCAAGTATGAAAGCATGTCGTATAAGACCAAGGATCCTAATGATGCAACATTATGTATAAGAAAATTGATAGGATTACATCTAGTTTCAGGGATGACATGCCTTGTATAAGACCTAGGATTTAGTTTTGATAATTCACCAACCTAAATAAGACAAGTGAGGGTTGATAGATGAAGTCTAGTTTCAAACATGAAGCATGTCATATAAGACCTGAGATCTAGTTTGGATGATGCAACATTTTGTATAAGATCGGTTGATAGATGATAGGGATCACTAATGTTGATAGGAACCTGTGATTAGGAAATTGATCTATTTGGATTGGAAACTAGTTGGATAGGTTGTCTATTGTTTCAATATTTGGCGAGCTTAGTTCTCTATGTTAGATTTTATATTTGTGTTCGACCAAAGTGTCAACCTTAGGAAGTGAAAATTTATTGTGAGTTGTGGATAATGATGGATGAATACCTTTTGATGAAAAACCATAAGGGATAAACCTAATGCCTCAAGGGCCCATCAAAGATGGCCTTGCCTACGTAAAGTGAAAAGACAATGTAGTTCGACTAACCTTGACTAGGGATAGTTTATTGTGAATGATGGATAATGATGGAATTAACAACTTATGATGACAAAACCTAAGGGACTGACCTAAGCCTCGAGGTCTCATCGATGATGGCATTACCTATGTGAAGTCACAAAGGCAATGTAGTTCAACAACTTGGATTGACACTAACTCTATTTTTGGAAGTTTTTGATGTTTTCTTATTTTTATTGGATTTTCTACTCTTGATTTTTTGGGTTTTTTAATGTTTTGATTTTTTGGATTTTCTAATGTTTTGGATTTTTGTGTTTTCTAATGTTTATTTGGATGTCAATACCATAATACCATGTGTAGGATCCCACACGAAACCTTAGTCTAGGAATTTCCCCTATTCAGGTATAAGACCAGCTTATTATGAATGAAAAGGGTGGGAATTTTTTTATTTTTGGATGGATATGAAAGATGGAGGACACTAAACATCAACAATTCTTAGGCCATGGGAAGGGTGACAAAGAATTATTCTGGAATGGGTTTTATTATGGAGTGGGATATGTGTGAAGGATCATGAATGGAAGTGGTGAACCGAATAAAATGATACTAGATGATGGAGCAAAGACCGAATACACATGGCACCTATTAGCCAGGTTTTCACCATGGTACTTATCCAAGGCACCACCAAAGTGGTTTTCACTATTGGATGAATTTTTCTCTTTGCTATGTTTTTGATTTTTTTGATGTTTTTTGTCACCAAGATGCCTATTTGCTAGGTTTTCATCAAGGTGACAAATTTTTGCTTCTTTTTTTTTTTGTATTTTTGTGAGATTCTTTGAAGACTAGGTATAGTACTTGTGAAGTTTCATGCTATTTATAGGCTCTGGTAGTGGTTCACCTTCGGGAGTAGCGAGCCAATAAGCACTAGATCCATATGCTATAATTATGATGTAAGGACCCAACCAATTAATCTGAAACTTTCTAGGATTCTCTTGATCCATTCGATTCTTTGGATTTTCCTTTAAGAACAAGTCACCAATGTCAAAGTGTCTTACTCAAACTCTCTTATTATAGCTATGAAAAAGACAATTTTGATAGGGTTGTAAATGGACCAATGTATATTGTCACTTCTCATCCAGTAACTCTAGCTCATTCAATTGGGATACATGGTACTCTTCATCATGAATGAACTATTGCATAAATAACATCAAGGATGGTACCTCAACCTCAATTGGAAGAATGGGTTCAGATCCAAAGATGAGGGAATATGGAGTCACTCTTATGGGTGTACGAATGTGGTTTGATAGGCCATAAGGTAAGATTAAGTTGGATGTGCCAATCATGACCAACATCATCGATAGTCTTCTTTATGATTTCATGAAAGTCTTCTTTATTATTTCAAGAATGGTTTTGTTAGATGCATTGGATTGACCGTTTCCTTGGGGGTAATATGAAGTAGTGAAATGATGATGGATGTGGAATTTCTTGCATAGTTCATAGACATCTTGATTTTTGAAAGGATGGCCATTATTTGTAATGATGGATTGGGGAACACCATATCAACATATGATGTAAATGAGGATGAACTTGGATATTTACTTTCTAGTAATGTAGGTCATCGGGATAGATTCAATCCATTTTGTAAAATATTCAATTTCTATAAGGATGAATTTATGACCATTGGCAGATGTAGGGTGAATCTTTCCAATGAGGTCAAGTCCCCATTGAGAGAATGTCTATGGTGACGTAATTGGATGAAGTTCCTGGGTAGGTGCATGCATAATATCTCCATGCATCTGGCATTGTCGACATTTCTTAATAAAATGAAAGGCATCACATTCCATAGTAGGCCAAGTTAGGACCACTAGAGTGAACTTCACATATATCATTGTGTAACTCGTGTAAATCCATTTGTGCTTTTTTTGAATTAGGACATCTAAGGAGGGTGCTATCAAGGCTAATAGTATCCCATTCACATGAGCTTCTTAGCTAAGTTAGGACCACTAGAGTGAAATTCACATATACCATTGTGTACCTCGTGTAAATCCATTTGTGATTTTTCTGAATTAGGACATCTAAGGAGGGTTCTATCAAGTCTACGAGGGTAAAGGGTATTACCAACGATGAAAAATTTAAAGGCTTGTTAGACAAAGGTCTTGTGTTGGTAAGAGGGAAATTCAGGAGGGCTAATTTGGTCATGTAGGTAGTTATAAAAGTTTGTATACCAAGGAGAATCAAGACCAAAAATTTCACACACAAGCTCAAATTCGAGGAAATAAAACATAGGGATCAACAATTGTTTCACCAAGAACTCATACTGTGACACATTGTTACGTATATATAAGAGAGATCCTATTGTGGTCATTGCATCGAATGCTTTGTTCTAAATTTTTGAAATCTGATCAAAGATAATGATATTGAAATACTACTTGAAACTATCAACCATTCTCTTGTAGGGTGTGAGATTTTCATCCTTTGTATCATAATCATCATTGAACTGACGGATAACCAATTGTGAGTCACCATAGACCTAAAGGTTCTTGATTTTTCATTTGATACCCATTCAAAGTCTTGTGAGCAACATTTCATATTTAGCCATTGGTACAAGTAAATGCTATTTTGTATGACTTAGGTGTTGAGTTCACCTACAGTGTGATAAAGAGGATACCGAATCTTGAACCATGGTTTTTGAAAGACCCATCAAAGTTTAGATTCTGTGTAGTAGATCTCTCCACCGTGAAGATGGATTCATCAGGGAATTCAAACACTAAGGGATGATAAAATTTTGTTGGAGCATTTGCAAGTTGGCCAGCTATCACTTGTCCTTTCATTTCTTTTTGATCAACATACTCTATATCAAATTCACTTAGAATCATCACCCATTTTGTTACTCGACCTTTAGGGCTTCTTTATTGAGTAGATATTTCAAAGAATCTATCTTTGTTACCAATCTTGTGTGGTGATTTAACATGTATTTTTGAATATTTTGAGTGGAAAAGACAATTGTGAGTCACAAACATTCAATAGGACTATAATTAAGATCATACCCTACAAGTGTATGATTGATATAGTAGATGGCTCATTATTTCCCTTCATCATTCTATGCTAACAAGAATTCAAATACTGATGAGGTTATTGATATGTATAGTATTAGATGTCTTCAATCAACAGGTGGCATAAGGACTAGAGGAGTTAGCAAAAATCTTTAATTTTTTTGAAAATCCTCCTAGAAATGATCGGTCCATATGAACAAGACTCCCTTATAGAGCAAGTGTTGTAATGGTTGACATTTTTGGAAAATTGAGTTGTGAACCTTCGAATAGACCGTAGTCTTCCTTTTAGAGTATGTAACTGACTTATATTTGTTGGCGGTGGCATATCCATTATATCTTTCACTTTTGTGGGTTTGAATTTGATACCTCTACATGAGATAATGTATCCTAGTAGTTTACCGGATAGTACCCCAAAGACACACATTTTTGGATTTAATCTAACCTTGTATTCTTCCAACCTTTTTAAAATATTGTCTAGCACTACTAAATGACTATCCCTTGATAGTAATTTGGCTAACAAGTCATCAACATAGTCTTCCATGAGTGTGTGCATATATACATGGAAAATTGTTGCTATAGCCCTCTGATATGTTGCTCCAGCATTCTTAAGACCAAAAGGTATGACATTCCAACAATATGTACCACAAGGACAAGTGAAAGCTATTTTATGTTGATCTTGATCTTCGGGGGAAATTTTGATTTGATTATTTCTTGAGAAATTGTCCATGAGTGAAAGAATTTCATATCTCACTGTAAGGTCTACTATGATGCCAGTGTTTGGCAATGAGAAGTCATCTTTAGGACAAGATTTATTCAAGTCTCTAAAATATATGCAAAATATAATTCCACCAGTTGGTTTTGTTATGGGTACAAGATTTTAAATCTACTCTACATAATCTATAGGTTGAATGAAACCAACATCAAGCAACTTCTTTAACTCTACTTTCACTAAGAGTGGGATTTAGGGATGCATTTTTCTTAAATTTTTCTTTGCATGTTTTGCATTAGGAAAAAATAGAAAATGATACAAAAATAACTCAGGGTCCAACCCAAGCATATCAAGATATGACCAAGAAAAACCGATTTGTCTTTCTAAAAATAAACTAGTGAATTTTGGCTTTTTTGTGATTGTTAAAGATGTTGCAAAATTCATAATTCTAGGACTGTCCTCAGTGTACCAAGATTGATTTCTTCTAATTTTTCCACAAGAAATGGTGATCTCTCTTGATTTATGGTGAAAATTTCCAACCCTCCATCCTTAGGCACCTTAGAGAGGTTTTCATCCTCAAATATAACCTTTGTTTTTACTTTTTCATGGTCTAAAGGTGCCTTTCAATTTTCACCTAGAGACCTATTCTTGTTATTTTTCTCATTTTTGTGACTAGAGGGTGGAGTAGACTCCCCAAAGTAAGTTGTACTATCAAGTTCTATGGTGAATCCAACTTTATGATGCCCACTTGGAATTCCATCTTGAAATCCCATACAATCAGTTATTCCTTCATCATTCTCAAATATGTCCAAGCGTGGAGGTCCTTGTTGATCCCAATTTATCAATTGTGAGTAGACTAGAGGTAATTCACCATCAGTATCATCATAACTCAAGGATAAGGAAAATATGGTCAATACTGATGTATCGTTAGGATCCCAAAAGGTCTTAATCCAATCTCAATGATTGGTATATTTAGCTTGAGAGGGGGATTGTTCAAGCTCATGAAAGGTTTCACCTAGGTCATAGTCACTAGAGGATTTTTTGGAACCCCATTCCCATTCATTGGAGTCTGTTTTGGTATGGTAATCCTTAGATGTCTTGACATCATTAGAAGTATTAATGTTTTTATCCAAAGGTAACTTATTACAAGAAGGACTCACTACTAATGGTGCATACCCCAACCCTTTGTTCTTTGGTAACTTAGGAGGCAATAAAGGCTCTATCATTCCTTTCTTGTGCAAGCCAAGAATGATATGCCCATCATAACCTTTTCTTTTCAAGATTTCAAAGACTTTTCCATATTGTTCAGCTAGTATCTATATGGGCTCAATGTCTTCTTCATACTTATAGATCCATGTAGAGATATCCTCACCTACACTCTCTTTACTTGGCTCACCCCACTTAGTGAAAGTAGTGGGAGGATTATGGATGAAAAAATTAGGTTCCTTCTAGATAGGATAAGGTTTCCCATGATATTTTGGTGATATAGGTAATTGGCCAATGCAAAATGAACTCTGAATGTTATAATCTTTGTGTCCTTGGTCTTGGATATGGACTCCACCTTTTAGAATGGAAGTGGACATAGTGGTAGGTATGGATAATGAAGTGGGATCAATGTAATGCAATGTAGTGGAGGGAGAGGCTTCTTGATTGATAGGAACTTGATGTTCAGAGGCTCCTTTCATATTACTATAATACTAGAAGGGGTTGGGGTTTCCTAGTATGATGATTTCGGTGTCGTTATAGGGAAACTTGAGGCATTGATGATAGGTGGAAGGGAAAATTTTCATGGCAAGAATCCATGGGCGACCAAGAAGAAGTTATATGGTAGTTATAGATCCAAGACTTGAAATATTGTATTTTGAATAGTTGACCCAACTCTTACAAGAAGTGTAATTACACCTTTGGAAGAACGCTCGACATCATCATAAGTCCTTATGATAATTTTCTTAGATATTTCTATACATGCTTTAGAGAATCCCAATATTGTAACCAATTTTAAGGTACACATATTTAGACCCGCTCCACCATTTATCAAGACTAATCTAATTTTGTGTTTGTTTATGTATACCTCAAGGTGCAATGGATCATTATGTTTTGGTCCTTACGTAGGGAAATATTGTTCGTAAAATCTAAAGTGATGGGTGGTAGCCAAGTACCCTACCATGGCCTAAAATTCATGGAAATTTATGTTTGTGGGGACACAATTTTTTTGCAAAGATCTTTCCAAAATGGTTTTGTGCTTAGGAGATATACGAAGTAACTCAAGGATGGATATTTGTGCGAGTATTTCCTAGATGATCTAGGATGTTATATTGAGTCTTTGGTTTTGGATTAGAAGTGGCTCCTTGCAGGACCACTTTAGATCTCTGGGTTATGATGACATATTCTACATTTTTCTTAATGGTAATGGTAGAGACATTATTATCAGAAGCTATAATGTTATTAATGGTATACTCATATGAGACATTGGTATAATTAGCTTGGTTAGCTATATCGGTCCTTGAACTAGATGCTTTTCTTGACCCATGGTATTGTAAGGGATTTTTGAAAATGGTATGGTCAGCATTCATCTTCCCTTGTGAATTATCTATGGATATGTCACCTTGTTCAATGAGATCTTAGATAGTGTCTTTAAGTTTCCAACATGAAGATGACTTATGTCCTTTTGTACAATAGTACTCAAAAAGTCATTGTCATTCCACCAAGCTAGTTTTAAAAGTCTTGGTTCATGGTGTCTAATTTTTGGGAGTTGAATGACATTTGATTGCAATAGATTCTTCAAAATTGATTCAATGGATTCCCTTAGGGGTGTATATGTTTGTTTTGGTATGTTTTTTTGTGGGGGACCTCATCATGGCTGATTGTTTTGAACTACGTTTATGGATTGGTTTTGACTTGCTGGTTTTTTGTTTGATGTGGAAGGACCTTTAAGATGAATGGTGGGGTGGACTTTATTAACCAATTTAGCATCAACTACCACATCATTGGTGACATTATTGTTTTGGGACTAAAATTTGTTTTTTTCATTGGGATTGTTTTGGTTTTCTTTGAATATTTTGATTAATCCCTATGCAACAAGTTCCCTTTCAATGGAAACACCTTTCTCAACAACCTCTTAAAAAGTATTGTAACAATAGATTTGCAGTTGATACATTAGCTGCTTGTTTACATTTTCCACAAACAAGTGTACCAATTATTTCTCAGGGATATCACATGGACATTTTCTAGCCATACTTTTCCATCTCTCGAGGAAAGATGTGAATGTTTCTCCCTATTTTTGTTTTGTTATAATCAATTTTGCAAGAGTGATGTTATTTTCAATATTATAGGAGAAGTGCAAAACAAGATTATCAACTAGTTCTTTCCATGTTCTTATCCCTGAAGGTAGATGTGCAAACCGCTCTAGAGCTTGCATTGAAAGGTTACATGGGGATAGTCTCATTAAGTATATATGCCAAAAAATATCCATGCACATAGTAGAAAATTATCTCACATGTTCTACAGGATCTCCCTTTCCCTTATATATGTTAAAGTTTGGAGTGTTGAAATCTTGAGGGAAAGGTGGCATGCATATGTTTTGATTAAAGGGATAAGGACATAGTTCTTCCATGGAGTATGTTTCATTTGTCCCACTCACTTTCATATTGGATACTTTTCATTGTAGTGCTTGTATTTTTTGTGTCAATGTATCCATGGGAAATGGTGATGTGTCTATTACATTTGCAACTACATTGGTGTATTGGTGTATTGTGTTTTTTGTAAGTGTAGGTGCAATTTGATAACCAAAATTTGGATTGGATTTTTTTGGGTGAAATGTGTTATATGACAGAAACGGGTTTTGATTTTGGAAATTAAGTGTAGGTGTAGCATGATGGTGAAGTTGGTTTTGGTTGGTTTGTTGGAAATGTGATGTGAATGTTGGATTTGGGTTGATGTTTTTTGTGAAGGATTTTGATTGTTTTGTTGGAACTAGGAGGTGAACATGGTATTGGTATTGGTGTGGTGTTGAGGTGGATTTTGACTCATTTTTTGGTATTGTGGTGTGAAGTTTGGGTTGATGTTATGTTGAGGTGGAGATGGATTAGTGTTCAAAGTTGACCCAAAATACATGCTTGTGTTTGGTGTAGTGTTGGTCATTTGGGGTTGTGTTCTTGGTGTGGCAATGTGAATCCTTTGTGTCTTGTTTGGTTGGTTTGGATTTGTGATTTTTTGACCCATGGAGGTGGTGTTGGTTGATGGTGTGACACCTTGGGAGATAAAATGATTTCTAAAATTCATACCCATGGTGTCAGATGTTGTAGAAAATGGATTAAAAAATGAGGGACTTGGTCCTTGAGATGTTGGATTTCTTCTTTTGGTCCCAAATCTTGGAGTAGGGGTTATATTTGTAGTTTTTGTGTTATGTGTAGTTCCCCCAAGTGGCATAATAGTGTGCATTTGTATTGAAGTGGAATGACCTTGTGAAAATGTGCTATGAACTTGTGTTTGAGTTTGTGTTGTCCCTTCTACAATTATGGAAGTGTCAAAACCAAGGGGAAGCTTGGCCCCATTTTGAGTGAGTGCTAAAAAGTATTTATCAGGATTTGCTTTGACAAGCTCTTCTACGATACACAATATCTTAGGATATTGGGAAGAACTTTAAATTTCCTTTGGGGTTAAATGTTTTTCAACCTCATGTATTGTAATATTGGAAAATGGATTTGGAATTTGAGGTTGTGACATTGGGGTTGGTTTGAAGATGATCCAAAGTTCATGGTGCTAGTTGGATTAAAGTTGGGGTCACTTGTGAAATCCATCTCTTTTCATTTCCTTTGTGACCAGTGAAGACCATATAAGACTTGTGAGTCTGTGAGTTGTGGATTTTGAGACTTTTGGAATGAATGCAACTAAGGATGAGGTTGCAAGATGACAATGACACTATACTATGTTTTTTGGATTTTTTGGATATAAGGCGAAAGATAGTAATGCAACTATGACTAAGCTTGGTGTGCAAGGTGATAATGAATGTATGACTATGTTTGAAACACAAAAATGGTAATGAAAGTATGACTATGCTTAAGGGTGCTGGATATGCAAATTTGAGACTTAAAAAGGGGATGTTATGCAAAATATGATAAACCAAGGTAACAAATAGAAATGCCTAGACCTCAAAAGGATAAGAAACAAGATGATGTTGATGATTGGATAAAAGGTGAACCTAGAAAAGAAACATGAGTTATGAGCCCAACCTAAGGATAAGATAGATGAAATATGACAAGTTCAAGATGCTCATATATGTGACTATGGTTTGATCAATGATTTGATAAGCCTCCTAAACTCAAGAATCAAAGATGGCAATTGATGAAAAAGCTAAGATGACAAATGTAAACTGGGATATGCAAGATAAATCCAAGACAAATGGTAAAATTCAATGGATGGACTGACTGGACGAAACAAGTCTCAAGTCTAATAGTATAGTCACTATCTAATAGGAAACTAAAAGTTGGATACACGAGTATTTCCCCAATTATTTTGAAACTAATAGATGCAGTGCACAATTCTACATATGCAGTGTGGGATCAATCAACTATGGATTAGTATTATTCAATTGTGATGCATAGATAAATGTCAATTTTTGGCTTCCTTGGTTTTTAACTAATGCAATATTATTTCAGAAAATTATGGTGTTTTGTTCAACGAGTGTGATGTTCAGGTTTTTGGTCTCAAATTGATGCTTTGTAAATGATTTTTTATTTTAGGAAATTTCTAGATTTGATCATAAAACACAACAAACACCAGATGATATATTTGGATGTTTTTGACTCTTTAGTTCTTCTTGATAAGCAAGTATTTTGCAAGTTTTCTTCCACAAAACTTTCTAGGCCTTGGTTCACAAACAATATAAGCAAGCATAACCTAGCTAGTAGTAATAGGGTTATCTACTGAAGTGGGCTTACCTCACCCTTTCAAGTGATGCGATATCTGAGTTCAAGGAGTGGATGAAGCTAGAGTATGCCAAGGTCATGTACGACCTTAACACCTATCACCTTGAAAGGATGAAATCCAAACAAGGAATCATGCCACCTCAACCAAGCACCAAACGTGGTAAGTAACTTCTTGTGATAATGCTATCACGACACACAAACAATAGTAGACAACCAAAAAATGTCTTAGGCTTCTAAAAAATAGTTCTTACTCTTGTGTGAACTTTGAAGAATACCATGGCCTATAAGCGATGGAAGACCAAAGTTTCTAACCCTGTCTAAAATCACTTGGGCTTAAATGGATTATGCCCAAATTTCAATTTTTGGACTTTTATTTAGCGTACTAGAGATATATACTCTAGGGGTTGTTCCTAGGGGTGAAACTCCACTGGTAGGCCCACCCTACTCAAAACAAAAAATAGAAGGCTTGTGTAATGCTCTTTCTCATCACCTAGGAATCACATGTAATGCAAGGGGAGAGGATACTTAAGACCATGTTGTGTCACTATTTATCATCACATAGGAATCACGCATAGTGCAAGGAGAGAGAATAATTTAGCTAAACACACCTTTCCTAATAACACATGCGTGCAAGTGTATGAAACACAAAATTCACTTGTTATTTTTAAGCACCAATTCTAAATGTTCCTAATTTAGAAATCACAAACACCCAATGGAACCCTACAAGAAATTGGATTAGTAGTTTAGATCAAAAGGTCTTCTCCCAATGATTGTCACAAGATGGAAATCATATATCAGTAAAAGAATGTCCTATCTTAATGAATGCAAAAAGTAGAAAATGAAAATCTCAAATTTATATCCTCTTTTTGCTATAATAGTCAGATGTGGTGTACAGAGGCTCAGATTTAGTGTTCTGATGCATTACTGGATGAAACAAATACAACTTATAGAATGATGACTACGGTGTTGGGAATGGCGATTGCAACACAAAAGTTGATTATTACGACATTTCAGAGCACAATTGTGGTGCTAAAACTTATGGCTCACATGCGTTGTGCCATATGATGATTACAATGTTTGAAGGCTCAATTGTGTCACTACACACAATGATTGCATCACACACCTCAAACTCAATTTAAAAAAAAAAATCACAAAATTTGATTAGTTCACGCTAGGTTCACCAAATGTAGATCAAGTAAAATTTACGGAAAAGAGCATGAATCAATGATAGAAACCAAAAAACTACCTAATTAAATCCATGAAGACCCTAATCTAACAATGAAGCACAAATGACAACAAAAATCACAATAATGAAGCAATAAACCTCAATTCCTATGTCATAGTTGAATCACCTCCATCGCTCTTCTCTATTTTTATTTGTTTGTTCTTAGATATGTAGTATGCAATATATATGATAAGCTTGATGTTGGAAATTGATAGCTAGATCTCAAGATAGCAAAACTTCAAGGTTGTGGTTAAGGTTGGAATGAAGATGATAGCTTGCTTTTATAGAAATCTCAATTCAAAAGAAAGGTGACGATTGAATGATGAGGTATGGAAATCAATGTATGAGATTAATTGAGAAGAAAAGAGACGGATGGACCAAAATTGAAGAAATTAGTTGAGATTTAGGGCATAACTAGGAATAAAAATAACGACAATAATTATTTAATTTAGGAGAGGGAAAATGAATAATTAAATATAGAAGAAAGGTGGAGTGGGAAATATTAAATAATTAAAAATAATTATTTAATAAAAGATGGAGGGAAAATGATGACTTAGAAGGGAGGAAAATAATAAATAATTAAATAAATAAGGATTTATTTAATTATAGAGGGAAAAACTAATGAATAATTAAATAATAAAAAATATTATTTAATTATAAAAGAAAATGGAAGTGAATAATTAAATAAATAAGAGTTTATTTAATTATGAAGGGAAAAAGGAAATTAATGACCCCATTTATTTAAATTAATCAAAAAAGGAATAAAGATAGAATGAATTAATTAAATAATTAAAAAATACTTAATTAATAGAAGTAGATGACTTTAAGAAATAATTAAATAATTAAAATTATTTAACTATGTAAGAAAGAAGGTGAATTAGTGATACAATGTTGCTTACAGGCTCAAAACATTTTTTAATGTCTACACTCCTAACCTTATAAAATCACTCCAACAAACATAAAACACTATGACCGAACTAGTAGGGATAACTTTAAGAAACCATCTCAAAAAAAACATAAAAAATCCTAGTGTATCTTTCATTTTTTTAGAAAAAATATTATTTTATCTCTTTTTTTTTCAAAAATAATAATAATTTTATTGGCGATTTTTTACGTCAGTAATTTTTTGTAGAAAATATTGGAGAATCTTGATACAAATAATTGGAAAATTCATTAATTACCATGGCGAATCCTTCAAAATTAATAAAATATGATTCTTATGAAAAAGTAGGGGCCCAAGGGTGGAAATCAATAATGGGTCTAAGGGGTAGAATCTATAATATTTAGTTGTTGTACTATTGATTTAAAATATAGTCTAGTGGCTCTTGTTATATTTCATCAGTTATAATGTTCCCAGACCTTGTAATGCTCATGGGGCCCAAAATTTCTTTTAGACCATTGATCTCCATTGAGATCAACAATCTAAAAATAATTTTGGTGTTGGTGTGAATAAGTCTTGTACCTAATTAGTTCTTTACTAGCGACTTAGTGGACTTAGTTCACATGTTAAGTTTACTTAGGATATAAGATTTCTTCTCGAAGTCTTAGTTGTCTTATCTAGAAGTCATAGTTGTCTTATCTAGACTTTACATTATCCTAGGTAGTTATGAGTTAGTTGTCTCATGTGATAGAATTATGACAGTTGTCATGATCTTGTCTTATCCTATCTCTCATCCTTGCCTTTATAAGAAAGAAATCTCTAGCATATTTACATTGTATTGTATTGCATATTGTATCATATTGAAATTCTTGTTAGGTGGAATAGTATCTTCCATTGTTGCTTCTCTCTATCTCTTATGGAGGTTATTTGGTGTTTCAAATTGAAGATCTTGGTTGCTCACTTCAACATGGTATCAGAGCTTTGAATCTTGCAAACCCCTTCCTTTTTTTATTAGAGAGTTTATACCATAAAGTTTTCTATTGTGATTTGAGTTTCTTGTATGATCTTGCAAATTCCTCGTATGCTCTTCTCTTGCATTTCAATACGATCTCGAGAATTAGAAAGGGTTTGCAAATATTTTTTAATCCTATATTACATGTATGCATTTTGGTGACATTTGGTGATTGCAACACTTTTGGCTATTCTGGCAGTATTTTGGGTTGTCCCATTGCATCCAAGAGGCTTGAAAAATTCAGATTTGGCTTTTGTTTCACTCAATTTGGTCACAATTTGCAACTTTGGCAAACAAGGGTTTGAAGCTCAAATTTGGTGAACAACTTTTTACAGGAGCATTTTTGGCCAAAAATAACCCTAGCATTTCATCCAAGAGGCCATTTGCATGAATTTGGATATATAACTTGGCCATATTCGATGAAATTTGATTTTGGGGCAATTTTTTTGCAAAGGAGGTCGCACGACCCCCTTGCGTAGGTACGCATGCGTCAAAATTTTACTTTATTTGGACAATCTTTGTAAATTTTTCAAGAAATAAATTAAAAAAATAATATTCTATTTAGCGCTTTAAGCACTATTCATAAAAGTGGTAGAATTTTTTTTAACACAACTGTAGACTTTAAAAAAGTTTGCGGACTATTTATAAAGACCAAAGCTATAAGCCACAACTATTTATTAAGTAGCTAGTGGTTCAAACGGCTAACCACCAGCAAAGGGAGACCGCTAGGTGGGTGGGTTACATAATAGCCAATGCCAACATTCTTCAATCCACCAAAATATTGGTAATCACTAGGAGAAACCGTTAGCCGCACATGTGACTAGTGATTGCTCAAACCGCTAGCAGTTAATCTTTAAACCTCCAATTTTTTTTGCAATTGCCCATCGCTAGGTCATATTGGAAACCAAGCGCTAAGCCCCAGGGGCTTATTTTTTGCGCCCAATTAGCATTATTTTTGCACCCAGTTAGCCTTGAAGGTGCCTCTCTAGGCCTTTTCTTCAATTTTGCATAACGTTTCGCCACTGTGTCAGATTTTCAAAAACGAGATATTGTTGGAAAGCTGGTTCGATGAACTTCATAGTGGTGTAGGTGATTTTTCCATATTTTTCCAATTTTATCAACCTAAAGGTACAATTGAATTTATTACTTGTAATTGTCATAAATTTTGCATACAAATTAAAAAATTTGGCAAACATTTTTTTGAAATTTCTCAGAAAATTGCAGGGAATCTATTTGTAACCTTTATTTTCAATTTTGACAAGATTTTTTTTTGAAAATTGTAAACATCACAATGTGTTATAAGCGGTTAATTTGAGCTTTTCCCTTGTATAAATTGCAACATTTCTTCATTGTAATTTGCTGGAGGGGGTTGCAAATTGATTTTTAATACATTATGGGGAGGTAAAAGGCATAAATTAAGTGTCATATTATCTTCCTTCTTTTGGTGTTCATGGAAGATCTAAGGTAAATTGAACCACTAAATCCACACAATTATCATACATGGAAGCTAAAAATGACTCAATTGTTAAAATCTAAGGGTCTATGACTGATGTTATATGTAGAGCAACTTGAATTCACAAGGGATTATGAAAAATTTATCCATAGATATAAAATGGATGAAGAAAAAGGGCTCATTGGCTTACATGTATCTGATAAATTTTTGTTTCATATTGTGAAGTGTAAAACACGTAAGAATGTTTGGGATAAAATTATAGAATTGTATGGTAAAAGTAATTAGTTCAAAGTCTTACAGCTTCAAGTAGATCTAAAATCACTCTCTCCAGATGCATTTTCTTCGATTCAAGATTTCCTTGCACAAATCAAGTTGATTTTGTCACAATTAACAGGATGTGAGCATGATAAATCTAGTGATGAATGTATCTTCTTGATTCTGTCTAAGTTAAGAGGTCCTTGCCAAGTGTTTTCTTCTACTTTCTACTCTACTATGGATGCCATGGGGAAAGATTATAAAATGAATTCTTTTGAGTTGTTTTGTGAGTGTCTTACTAGGGAGGAGGCCAAGTTGATTCAGTTGGATGCGCTCCCTAGTTCTAAGAATCATGCTCTAATGGCTCCATAATCCAAGGGTAAAGGAAAGAATAAGAAGAAACCCAAGACAAAGTCATCTTCAAGTAGTGAGACTCCCTCCAAACTGAAGCCGAAGAATAATCAAAAGTCCACTCCATCTCCTTCTTCTTTTACCTCTGGAGATTTTTCTTCCAAGTCCAAGAAAAAAAAGGAGATCCTTTTTCATTTTGTGGAAAAAATGGGCATGATGAAGATCATTGTTTTAAGAGATTATAAGCCCTAGAGGAAGCTATGAAGAAGCATAAAATTTTAGTGCCTAAGTCTTCTTCCATACACAAAGGTCAAGCTCTTTCAACATGGGCCATTCATTCATCTTAAGATAGTTGGATTCTTGATTCAGGTGTTTCACATCACATGACCAATTCATGCGATCTTCTTCATTCCATTGTTCATACTTCTACTTCTTAGATTATAGTTGGTACCTCTTCAAAAATTCTAGTTTTTGGGATAGGCTCCATTCAGATGCTAGATGGGTACATTGAGGATGTTCTTATTCCTGATATTTTAGCGAATCTACTTTCCATATATCAGATTTGTCATTCTGGAGATGGGAAGTCAGTTGAGTTTACTCCACAGAATGTGACTATTAGATAGTTGTAGGATCCTTAGAAGGTTGTTGCTATAGGGATAGTTGATCATGAGAACCATTTGTATTAGTTTGATGGCTTTGTGTCCTCAACGTGTTCATGTTTTGTTGCTCATGTTGATTCAATGAGAAAAAATTGGCATGAAAGATTTGGGCACTTGAACTATAGATATCTTCAACAGATGTATGCACATAACTTAGTGGTTGGTCTTCCAAAGATGTCTTGCACGAATGGTGCTTGTTAAGGTTGTGTTGTTGTAAAGCAACATCGAGATCCTTTTCTTAAGGTTCAAGATACATGTGCAACTGAACCTTGAGTTGGTTCATAGTGATCTCATGTCATTCCCAACTCCTTTTTCAGGGGCTAAGTATGTGCTCACATTTATTGATGATTTTTACCAATGCACATGGGTCTACTCTATAAGGATCAAGAGTGAGGTTATCACCATATTCAATACCTTCAAAATATTTTTGGAGAAGCAGTTAGGTTTTTCTCTTCGACGAATACACACAAATAATGGGGGGAGTATGTTAATCAAGAATTTTAGGATTTTTGTAGTGAGCATGGTATTCTTCAGTAGCACACTATTCCCTACACTCCTCAATAGAATGGTGTGGTAGAGAGAAAGAATGAGACTCTTAAGGAGATGAAAAATTATATGATTTAGTCTAGGTCCATGGCTCCAACATTTTGGGCCGAAGCTGTCAATTGTGCCAATTATATTTAGAGCTATATGCCCCACAAGGAAATGTGGAATATGACTCTTGAGGAGGTTTTATCTCATCACAAGAAATAGAGAAGAAGAGTCAGTGGTACATTTTTGTTGGATTGTTTTATCTTGGCACCCGATAGGTTCATTTCCGTCATGATGTTTAGTTTTCCAAGTCTTTCACATAGAAAAATCCTCCTTCGAATTCTTCTTCATCACAACCTACTCAATATTCTTTAGTTGATGATGTGTTGCTACTTGAGGAATATTTTGACGATGTTCTTAATCCACTTCCTCCTCATTCACCCACTAGGCCATGATGGGCTCATGTTACTCTTGAGGAGCTTGGCCCTATTTTTGGTGATCTTGGAGACACTCGCTACACTCGTTCTTAGACTTAAGATATTAGTATTTTGAGTCATGATATTTTAGATGATCCTCAAAAGTTTTCAGATGCTTTAGGAATTCCAGAGGGGCATAGTGTTATGGCTGATGATTTTTCTTCTTTAAGGAATAATCATACTTGGGATATTGTACCTCTTCATAAGGGAAGAAATTTGATTTGACACAAGTGGGCGTATCATACCAAGTATGCAACAAATGGTTTCATTGACAAGTACAAGGATCATCTTGTTGTAAAGGGGTTCTCTTAGGTTGAAGGAATTGACTATTCTGAGACCTTTTCTCTTGTTGCCAAGATGGATTCTATTCATATTGTTCTTACTATAGCTACATCACATGGATGATCAATGTATCAGATGGATGTAAAGAATGATTTATTGCATGGGGATCTTCATGATGAGATCTATAGTGACCAGGTACCAGGTTTTATGCAGGACTCTTCACTTGTTTGTGGGATTCAACATCCATTGTATGGTCTCAAATAGGCCCCTCGGGCTTGGTATGAGAAGATGGATAGTTTCTTGCTTTCCTCTGGCTACACTCATTTCCATTTCAATCCCGTAGTTTATACTCAGAGACATGGAGAGGATCTTCTCATTCTTTTTCTCTATGTGGATGATTTGATTCTCATAGGAAGTTCCACTTCCATGATTCAAAGTACACAATGAGAATTTATGGAGAGATTTGATATGACCAACCTTGGTCTTTTGTAAGGAAATTCAATATTAAAATAACATTAAAATAATTCTAATATATATATTTATATACAAAATTTATTAAGCAGTATTGCAATAGTAGTTTTCTATTATTAATTAATGATCATCTATAGACAATGGAAAGATCAAATAAATGATATATATGTATGTATATATATCTACTATAGTCCTCAAATAAACTCTATGTTATCAGTACATATAATATCAGTATAAATATAGTTTACATGTCAAAGGTTTCAGATGTTAAAGTGTAGATTGCAGATCAGTAGATAATCTAATAATCATAGGATTTAAATAAGTGGATAAATCGGCCCAAACAAACCATAATTCATGTGTCCAAAATAAAATTAGAAGGTCTCCAAGATATTCAACAACAGTTTACATCATCAAAGGCATCAACAAATTTATAATTTTGAGAAACATTGTCATACAATATTTAGATCAAATCATGCAAAAAAAAAATTCCTAAGACAAAAGTGATATCGAAGGAGTTTTAAATAATCAAATTCAGATACAAAATAGTTAAAATCTAGAATGATACACATGCAAAAGAGTCAATGAAGTAGCAAATGAATGAAGATCAATTCTAGCACCGATACAAGGTTAAGAAATACATGAATAAAGGTCAAAATCAAGACTTAACCCATGCTGGTGATTACATGAGTGACACACTGAAGATAAATATTCTCAGCCCACGAATGGACAGGGTAAAGAGTCCAGCAATCAAACAGCAAAAAAATATTCGATGAAAATTGGTGATCACTCACACAGTTGTGCCATCATTTCAACCCAACTTCATTTAATAGGTTTTCATGCTAAACACGTGAAGGATAACATTGATCCATGCCAAAATCGAAATTAATTCAAAAAAGACTACAATTCTTGCGAATCAAATTTTTGTTGAAGCCAAAACTCAGACAAAACAAAGTATTACTAGCATGCGTTCAAATTTGAATGAATAAAAGAGGTGCATGCATAAAAATATTTTATTGAACTGGAGATAGGTATTAATCAATCTTAATCCAGTATATGAATGTTTTGAAGAAGATCATCAAACAAATTAAATCAAAACAAAATCATCAATGAGACAAATTAATTTCCTACAGGTCACACCAAGATCAAAACACAACAAAACAACACAAGCGTACAAGATAGTTTGGTCTCTCACAACAAAATTCAAAAATTCAGGATTAAAAGACATGGATAGAATCTAGTCGCATCAATCTAAAACCCTACAACTATAGAGAACTATTATTGAATGACTCAATAGCTAGGGAAATATTCGATAAGAATATCATAGATAGCAGATTCATTGCATAAGAAAAACAAGAAATTTGCAGTAGATCTAAGAATACTTAGCCAGGTTTTCAAAGATCTTCTTTTCACTATATAATTTATCTTTGATATAATTCAAACTAACCATTAATGTTTTCATTTTCTATTATTTTTTCAAGTTTCAAACAAGACATCTCAACATAAAGCAAACCAAATACTGCAATCATTATTTCAATTTTTGAATTCAAGAACAAACAAAATTACAGAAGAAAACCTGGTGTTCTCCTTCGAATTCCAGCAAATGATGAAGCCAAACACAAGAATTCAAACATTGTATCTTTCCTAGCATGAGTGAAGCCTTTGAATTTCACAACCTTCAATGTTTTCCAACCAAAAACCCAAAGAAAGAGAAAAGCTTCTTCCAGAATATTGTTGTGAAACAACCTTTCAGCTAAAAAGCAATTGTCATTTGCAAAAATTGCATCCCATGCTTTATCATTAATTTTACAATTAAATGGAATTCATCAAGCTTAACTGACCGATTGCATGCACTCATAATTGAACGAGAAGTTAAAACTAATTAAATGAACAAGTTAACAATTTTGACAATAAGTTCTAGTACTCAAATATTTCACAACATTTTAAACACTTCTATTAAAAATATCTATTTCAATAATATTTAAGTTGCACAATCAAAACCAACTACATTTAGTTAACATTAAATAATATTCTATTTTAATAATTTTAATTAATTAAATCTTCTAAATATTTAATTAAATTTTAATTTATAATAGAATCAAACATAATTATTTAATTCTAACATTACAATTAAATCACAATTAAATCCAAAACTTACTAATTAAACCATTTAAATAATTTAAGCAAATCAATCTCTAACAAGATGAACATATGAACGCCATGAAGAAACATACAATAAACATGGACGTGCAACAAACGGGTACCCATTCAATCAAGAATGATGGGTTACGACAAAGGGTTTGACACTATCTTCGATCAACATATTTCCATTGGGCCTTGGCACACTTAGACCTGACCAAGCAGCTGAAGTCAATGCTTGTACCTACAAGCTGCATCAAATGACACTGTTAAACATATCAACATATATCAAAAAACACATCATGAAGAAGAGTCATAGTGTAGTAGGGTACTCACAAGTGAGTAATGCTACACTGCCTCCTTCACCAAGACTGACATGCATTATTACATTATAAACATAAATTACATCATGCCAACCTCATAATAGCTCAGAGCATAATAAACCATAACATACACATGTATATCATAATGTCATCATAAGAACACAACCAGATGATCACAATGTCAAATGTATCATCAACAGAGTATAACAACCAACATAACATCAATGTCATAACTAAAACAATGTAATGTAATGTAGAATCCAAAGTAGCTAAACAACTAGCAAATGACCAAAGCAAGCTAAAACTAATAGTATCAACTGGAGGGACACTACATCCTCCCCCCTCAGATAAGGCTTACTCTTGGAAGCCTACAAAAAAGTAAGGATGAAGCTCCCTCATGTGTGCTACATCCTCCCAAGTAGATGATGCCTCGTCACTAGGATCCTACTAGACCCTCACTAGAACAATGTCTCGACCCCTGAGGGCGAGCCTCCTATGCTAAAGAATGCCCATGGGATCCAAAGCCAGTTGCCTGTCCTCTACCTGTAATGCATTCCAATTGAGAACATGTGAATTATCAGGATGATAAGGCCTAAGAATAGATACATGGAATACATCATGAATGCATGAAAAATTGGGCTGTAAATCAAGATGGTATGCCACAAGATCAATCCTCTCAAGAAATTCAAACGGTCCATCGAAACGAGGCATGAGATTAGAGCATTTTCTATAACGGATCAGACTCTTTTGTAGATGCACCCAAAGAAATACCCTATCACCAACTGAAAACTAATGATCCACTCGATGAGCATTGGCATACTTCTTCTACCTATCCAAGTGCTCTCTAATACGATCCACCTGTTGCTCCATATCCAGAAGCATCTCAGGTCTAAGAAGAACTCTATCCTCAAGACAATCCCAACTCAACGGAGTCCAAAAAGGACGTCCATATAATGCCTAAAAAGGAGGCATACCTATGAAACTATGATACTCGTTATTATAGGAAAACTCCACCAAGTAGAGATAATCTTCCCAACGTGATTGTTGATCCATAACATACATCCTGAGCATATCCTCAAGAACCTGATTAACCCTCTCGGTTTGTCTGTTAGTCTTGGGGTGATAAGTTGAACTGAAGTTAAATTGAGTACCTAAGGCATGCTGTAAGGATGTTCATAATGCTAATGTATTTACAAGATCTCTATCTGAAATGATTTTGGGTGGGATTCCATGGAAACAAAAAAAATCCTCCATGAAGATATTTGCCACGGATGAGGCATTATAGGATGAACGAACCAGACAGAAATGTGCTACCTTAGTCAGCCTGTCAATAGTAACCATGATAGCATCATGTAGAAAAGATGACATAGGCAACCCAACAATAAAATCTACCGATATGATATCCCACTTCAATTCAAGAACTAGATGTGGCTGCAACAGTCCTGCGGGATGTTGGTGCTTGACCTTAACTCTTTGGCTCTCTAGACATCTCAAAAAAAAATCAGCGATGTCACGCTTCATCCCAGGCCAAAAGTACAACTTTCGAATATCTGCATGCATCTTCTTGAAACTAGGATGAGCTAAATAAGGTGCTCGATGTGCCTTTGACATAATCAAGGTACTAATACTATCTACAATTGGCACATAGATATGACCCAAATGTCACAACAAACCATTTGACTCGAGAGTATATCCTATGAATCTACCCTCCAAGGGTCTATCTAATCCAAATCCATCTTCACCTCCTGATATAGTCTATTTGTAGAAAGTGATGCCAAAATCTGACTCCTCAAATCAAATCCAAGAGTCACGGAAGAAAGCTCATGCCTTCGCCAACTAAGAGCATCAGCCACTACGTTCTCCTTCCCTTGGATAAACTTCACCTCAAAATAATACTCGCATAAGAAATCCATCCACCGTCGTTGCCTAGCATTAATATTAGGTTGTGTGAAAATGTACAATAGACTACGATGATCAGTGTGAAGTTCAAAATGATGACCGAACAAGAAATGCCTCCACCAAACCAAAGCATGAACAACTGCAGCTAACTCCAAATCGTGAGTAGGATAGTTCAATTCGTGATCCTTGATTTTGTGAGACTCATAGGAAATCACACGACCTTCCTACATCATAATGAATCCTAATCCCTCCAAAGATGCATCAATGCAAATAATAAAATCCTTAGTAGGGTCAGGAACGACTAAGATAGGTGCACTCGTCAACTTTTCCTTGAGTGTCTGAAAAGCCAACTGACGCTGATCTGACCAAATTAATTTCTTCCCTTTCCTCTAAAGAGAAGTAATAGGATGAGAAATTCTAGAAAACCCCTAAACAAACCATCTGTAATACCTTGCAAGACCCATAAAACTGTGAACCTTAGGTACATTGGTAGGCACGGGCCAATCAATGATGACTTGGATCTTTGAAGGATCCACTGCCATACCCTCTCTAGAGATAACATGACCAAGGTATTTCACCTCAGTTTGAAAGAAATCACACTTCGAAAAATTCACAAATAGTTGATTCTCTCTCAAGCACTACAATACCCATCTCATGTGATCCTCGTGCTCCTTCATATCTCTCGAATAAATAAAAATATCATCGAGAAACACAAAAAAAATGATCAAGGTATGTGTGAAAGACACCATTCATCAAACTCATGAAAATGATGGTGCATTCTTTAACCCGAATGGTACCATTGTGAACTCGTAGTGCCCGTAATGAGTTCAAAATGTTGTTTTCTGAGTATCTACTTCAAAAATGTGCAACTGATGGTATCCCGATTTCAGATCAATCTTAGAAAATAAATTAGCTCCTTTGATCTAATCAAAGAGATCATTGATTCTACACAAAGGATATTGATTCTTAACCATCACTTTGTTCAATTGACGATAGTCAATGCACAACCCGAGAGATCCATCCTTATTCATGAATATGACAGGTTCTCCCCAAGGAGAAACACTCAGATGAATTAAAACTTTAGCCAAAAGCTCCTCCAACTATAAATGAAGCTCTTCCAATTCCTACGTAGTCATTCTGTATGGAGCCCAAGATATAGGCTCTTCTCTAGGAACCAAATTGATTCTGAAATCTATATCACATTTCAACAATATACCTAAAATATCACTGGGAAATACATCTATGAATTCCCCAAGGATACGGTAATCATCAAGAGACATCTCTCGAATCTCCCCTACATCTAAGTCATTAATTGTTGCTGCAAACAATTGACAACCTTGTCACATGCATCTCTTTAATTTCATAGCAGATATAATCCACAAGGAGATGGGTCTTTGCACACCGACTAACTCAAATTTTGCACCAGAATCATATAAAAAACATACCTTTTTTCATTGACAATCAATCATTACACTATGGGATTCTAACTATTCCATACCCAAAACAATGTCATACAAACCAAGAGGTGTAACTCGAAGATCTATTGAGGTAGATATCGATCCAATCCTAAGTCCATAATTGCAAACAAGGGATTCTACTACTACCTTCACCCCAAAAGCCAATTCTACCTGCCACCTAACTCCTTTCTTTATTACCATGAGTCCACATTGCTCAACAATAGATGGAGAAATAAATGAGTCAGATGCTTTGGAATTAAAAAAATATAAACACTAACACCCTATAACTGACCTGAAGCCTCAACCATCATTTTTGATGATCTTTTTGATGGTTATCCACCATTGAAAAAACTCTATGAGAATGACCTGCATTTCCAACTATCAGCTCTAAAGTTGTGGGTTGCTGACCAAACCCTGATGTACTCCTCATTGGACACTACCTCACAATATGTCCCTGCTGACAACATGAGAAATATCCAGTACCCCTGCCAAAACCTCTACCACCCGTAGGTGCATTCGATTACTAGAAAGTACCTCTACTAACCATAGACTATGTACTCTATGCTCTCTGATCCTGATAGTTGTGCTTATTACACCACAAGTTACGGTTCTTCCCAGACTATGAATCGTTAGCCGACTGAAATTGAGAACTCTGATTCTTCGGTGGGTAACACTGTTATTGATGTTGTTGAACACCCTTAGCGATTTCCTATTGGTTTTGAGAGGAACCAGCTATTTGAGTCAGACCACCAAGTAGACCAAAACCTACAGTAGGTGCACTACCTATCTAAACACTTGTATGTCCACCCAAATCCATAGACAAATTTTCCTCCACAATCTGTGCCTTCTCCATGGCTACCTCCATTATCTTCAACTCAAAGACTTTGATGGGGAGTCCTATCCCTCAAGAGCACTCTTGCTCTTCCCAAGACCTATTCTTTGGTATTCCTAGGGTATTAAAATCTACCCTACTTAGGGATCTCTCCTAAATCCCTAACTCCTTATAGGACTCTCCACCAATTTCAAATTCTTCACCATTGCTCACAATTCACCACTAAGCTTCCCTGGGCTCAATTTTGCCACAATGCTCCCAAACCTTGCTTGGGTCTTGGAATAGGTCTTCCAAATATTCCTAGGGTGATCTTTCTCCACTTTTATCCTTCTTGTAGGTTTCTTTCTTCATTTACCCATCAAATTCAAGAAACTTAGCTTTTAGGCCTTGTAGCCTCTTTGCCCCTTTTAGGCCTCCAAGAACCTGTTTTCTTGGCTTTTCTAAAAAAGGTCTCAAAAATCCCCAAATATTTTTGGATATTCTTTCTATTAGTACCCTAGGATTCAATATTTACCAAGTTTAAGGTCTCCCAAATGGTCATTCATATGACTATCCTCATACCCCCTAATTTCAAGGGTTTCTAGGGTTTTGGCTCCCTTTTTCCAACTTTGAGGGCTTCATTGACCTCCCCAACTCTCCTCCTTTCACACACATTTCTAGAATACATGTTTCCACACTCTCATTCTCTTGATTGGCATGAGCCAATCCTTTTATCATCTTTCTTTACTGCTGTCCTCTCCAAGCCACTAGCCAGAATGCACTTGCACTCGCCTAGTGCTTGATGAATTCATCATCTCCCATGCAAACCAAGAATCTGCACACACTATTTACACTGTAAATACAGTACCCTAATTAATTCCAAGTGGCCATGGTAGCCTTGCCATGGTAATTCAAGTGGGGATCATTCTTTTACAAAACTAGCTTGAATCGGCAGTGTAACCAAGAACACCAAAACTTGCAAAATTACAACCAGTTGAATTAAATGTCTAATCTAATGCTTCAAACAGAAATTAAATGACATAAATGAAAGCCTCAAATCATCATACCAGTCCTTTAAATCCATTCTTGATTGGATGAAGGCTCAAACACAAAAATTCACTCAAAAGTTGTTGAATTCCAATCACACAATATGCTCTCCAAGTCTTAATTCATGAAAATGAACTTCCAACCTAGGTATTAGGGTTTGGATGACCTTATATACCTTTCTCCCACATTCTAGGACCCTTAGGTTGGGCTTAGAACATCATTAATGCCTTTTTTGCATTTTTAGGCTAAATTCCTAAGACAACCTTATCTAGTTTTGCCTAATTTTATCATTCAGAATTTTCCAAACCTCTAGGTTCTAAACCAACCTAAGTTTACCACTAAAAAACATGAATTCTACCTTGGGACTTTACATCATATTCCTTATTACCTTGGTGGTTGGTTGGAACCACCTACAAGACAAAACTGCCAAGATCTTCCAATAGACCTTTTAAGGTGCTCCTGCACCATTCTCCCCTTGCAAAAAAGAAGTTAAGGAACCTATGGTGTCAAGAGCTCCTCACTAATTACATGCTTCTTAAATTCACCTTCTACTATCCAAGTAGCCTCTGACTCTGGTTGATATTTCCACTTCACTAGGTGCTCCTTGTATGTCTTGTGCCTAGTTTTCTTCTCCCTTGAGTCTAAAATCCTGTCCACTTGTCATCTGATCTGATTAGGTACCTTGAGTGCTTCCACATCCTTTTTTATCTTAGAATTGTACTGTTCTTCATCCATTTTTGGTCCTTTATACTTCATCATATCTTTCACATTGAAGATAGGAGAAATAGACATCTCCTTGGGTAACTCCACCTTGTATGCATTTGACCCATACTTAGCCAACACTTTACATGGCCCTATCCTTTTCATTTGCAACTTGCTTGGTATTCCTTTCTATAACCTTTCCTTGTTCAAGTATACCATTACCATATCACCTATCTCAAATTGTAATTCTCTTCTCCCTTCATCTCTTTTAGCCTTCAACTTTTGATTAGCCTCTATCAATATCTTCCTTACCTGCACATGAACCTCTCTCATTGATTGAGAAAAATCATTAGCATGACCACTGATTCCTTCATGTCCTTTCAATTCTCTAAGCTCAAGTACACCCCTTGGATGTAAACCATAGACTATCTCAAATGGACTCTTACCCATAGTCCTATTTGTGCTATCATTGTAAGCAAATTTTGCTTGTGGAATCACTTGTTCCCATCCTTGTCCATACTCCTTAGTTAAGCATCTCAACAAGTTTCCAAGTACCCTATTGATCACCTTTTTCTGTCCATCCGTTTGTGGATGATATGCTGAGCTATGAGACAAGTTGGTTCCTAGCCTCTTCCAAAGAGTTTCCCAAAAATGCCCCATAAACTTCACATCTCTGTCTGCATCTATGCTCTTTGGCAACCCATGTATCCTCACTACTTCCTTGAAGAATAGGTGTTCAATCTAACTTGCATCATGTGTTGTCTTGCATGGGATAAAATGGCTCATCTTGCTAAATTTGTCCACTACCACAAACACATTGTCAAAACCAGTTGGTGCCCTAGGTAGCCCTACTATGAAGTCCATGCTTATGCATTCCCATGGTCTACTTGGGATGGGTAATGGCTGATAAAGACCTACATTGCTTGATGTTCCCTTTCCCTTTTGACATACTCCACATTGTTCAACATATTTTCTTACATATCTTTGCATTTTAGGCCACCAATAGAACCTCTCCACTAAGTCTAGTGTCTTGTTCAAACCAAAGTGACCACTCAAACTGCCATTATGCTTTTATTGGATTAAATTCTCCCTCATGGAACCTCTAGGAACACACAATTGCTTCCCATTAAACAATAAACCATTTTTCAAGGTGTAATCAACATATTCACTGTGAAAATGGTTCTTAAAATCAGTACATACCTTGTATATTTCTGAGAAATCGGAATCTCCTTCATATAGATCTTTAAATCCTTCAGCCCCTATGCTTTGTAGCTGTATCTCTTGGACAATAAGCAACCTCCTCCTAAGAGCATTAGCAACCTTGTTGTTAACCCCCTTCTTATTCTTGATGGTAAAGGTGTATGACTGCAAAAACTCCATCCACTTGATATGCCTCAAATTGAGCTTCTCTTGACTATTGATGTAACTTAAGGCCTGATTATCAATGTATACCACAAATTATTTTGGCAATAGATAGTGCCTCCACTTCTTAAGAGCCTGCACCAAAGCATATAGCTCTAATTCATAGGATGAGTACCTAGACTTTGCTTCATTCAAACTTTCACTAAAGAATGCCATTGGCCTGCCTTCTTGGCTTAGTACAACCCCAACTGCTATGTTACTTGCATCACATTCCACTATGAATGGTTTGTCAAAACTTGGTAAAACTAGGATAGGTTGGGTAGCTATCTCCCTCTTCAAACTTTAAAATCCTTCATTGGCTTCTTTGGTCCACACAAACTTAGTTTTCAGTCCTCCTTTGATGGTGTCAAGAACCGGTGCACAAATTTCACTAAACCTTCTCACAAACTTCCTATAGAATTATGCCAATCCATGGAAACTCCTAAATTTTTTCCTTGTCTTGGGAGTAGGCCAACTAAGAATGGCTTCAACCTTGCTCTTGTCCATCTTAAAGCTCCCTTGAGACACTACAAATCCTAGATATATTAGCTCTTGCTTCATGAACTCACTCTTCTCAAGATTGATGGTGAGCTTCTCCTCTTGAAGTTTCTTCAACACAATTTCTAGGTGCTTCATATGTTCTTCTTTTGTTTTGCTAAAGATGAGGATATCATCTAGGTAGACAACCACAAAGACTCCTATAAAGTCCTTCAAGAACTCATTCATCACCCTCATAAAAGTGCTAGGTGCATTTGTAAGCCCGAATGGCATTACTAACCACTCATATAACCCGTCTATAGTTTTAAAAGCCGACTTCCATTCATCTCCCTCTTTCATTCTAATATGATAATAGCCACTTTTCAAATCAATTTTGGAATAGTACTTAGCACCCCCTAAACAGTCCATTAGATCTTCTATCCTAGGAATAGGAAACCTATATCTATTAGTTATCCTATTTATTTCCCTAGAATCAGTACACATTCTCCATTTATCTCCCTTTTTAGGTGCCAACACAACTGAAACATCACATGGACCTATGCTCTTTCTGATCAGCCCTTGGTCCAAAATTTCTTGAACTTGCCTTGCTATCTCTTTGTTCTGCTCCGGTGTCATCTTGTATGCAGCCTTGTTAGGTAGTGTTGCTCTTGGTATAAAGTCCATTTGATGACTGATTGCTCTCTTAGGTGGTAGTGTAGCTAGTGTACCTTCACAAATAATGTCCTTGAACTGATCCAATAGTCGCTTCACTTCTGCTGTCATAGGCAGCTGGTTAGGTAACTCCTCTTCCTTTGGCTTCAACATGATTGCATAGAAAACTCCTTCCTCCTTGATGTCTTCTAGAAATTCCTTTCCACTCATCAAAAGGACACTAGTTTCTGCCTTTTCCACTGTGTTTTCTTCTAACAAAGAATGATTTTTATAAGTCACTCCATCCTTCTTGAATGAGTACTTGTTCTCCTTGCCATGGTGTACTACCTCCCTGTCATATTGCCATGGTCTACCAAGCAGAAAATGGCATGCATCCATTGGTAACACATCACATAGTATCTTGTCTTGATACTTTCCTATAGAAAACTCAACCCAAACTTGTTCATTGACTAGTATATTCTACCCTTTGTTCAACCAAGTAACCTTATAAGGACACACATGGGGTATCTTGATGAGTTTTAACTTTTGTACTGCCTCCTCTAAGATGACATTATCAGTAGACCCTAAATCTATGGTGACCTTGCAAACCTTTCCTAGTATCTTGCACTTGAATCTAAAAAGAGCTCTCCTTTGTTTGTGTTCATCCTCGGTAGGTGCTTTGATCAAAATTATTCTTAACATGAGATTCTCACCTTTCTCTTAATCTAGACTCACCTTTGAATGTTTGGAGCAGTCCTCTTCTTGAACATAGTTGATCTTCCTCTCACTTTGTGAAGATGTTGGCTTGTCAAGACACCTATAAGCCGAATGACCCAACTGTGCACAATTGTAGCATTTCATGGAAGCAAAATGAGAGCTTCTCCCAAAGCCTCCTGATCTACTTCTTCCTCCATTGTTAGTGCCTCTACCTCTGTAACCCCCTCTACTATTTGACTCATGGGATTGTTCTCCAACCTTGGAATCACCTTGGCTTCTGTTCTCATTACTTCTTCCACCAAAACCTCCTCTTTGTCCACCTCTAGAGTCTCTACCTCTTCCTTTACTTCTAGTATTGGAATCTTGTTTCTTTTTCAATTTCTCTTCCACCTTAATAGCCATTTGATAGCAGCTATGGAGGTTAGTAAGTGTGAAAAGACTCAAATCCTCTTGGATGCTCCATCTAAGACCGTTTAGATACCTACCAACCTTGATGCTTTCAACTTCTTGCACTCTAGATCTAAGGCTTAGTTTTTGGAACTCCTCTGTATATGCAGCTAGATCTAGGTCTCTTTGTATGAGATTTTGTCTCTTCTTGTGCAATTGGATGTCATAGTCCTCAAGTAGATAGTTCTCTTTTACTTTAGCCACCATAGTTTTCCAACTTCCTATGGGTTTCTTGCCTTCCATATCTCTTTCTTCTTGTAGAAACTTCCACCAAGTTAATGCTTGTCCTCTTAACCTTGATTTGGCTATCTTCACCTTTTGTGCCTCAGTAACTCCATCACATTCAAAGTGATTCTTCATTCCCTCTATCCATTCCATAACTAGCTCTGCATCCATTCTTCCTGTGAACACAGGGAAAAATTCAAGTGCCTTGCCACTCAATGCCTTCAATGCTTTGAGGAAGGGTTCCTCTACTATTGGAGGGTCAGGTTTTGGTTCTATTTCCTCCTCCACTTGGTATTTACCCTTGTCTTTGTCCCCTGCCAACTACACCTTCATCTTGCTTGCCGATTCAACAACTTCTTCCAATTTTTACTTCATCTCTTCCATAGCCTCTTCAAGATGCTTATTCTTCTCTTTCTTCTCTATCAAGTCTCTAGATAGCTTTGCATTGGTCACCATGGTGTTCTCTCCTATGGATTCACTTCTCTCTGACATTCACTAGTTTCAATTCCCAAGCCTTTATTGGCTCTGATACCAATTTGATGGGGAGTCCTATCCCTCAAGAGCACTCTTGCTCTTCCCAAGACCTATTCTTTGGTATTCCTAGGGTATTCCAATCTACCCTACTCAGGGATCTCTCCTAAACCCCTAACTCCTTATAGGACTCTCCACCAATCTCAAATTCTTCACCATTGCTCACAATTCACCACTAAGCTTCCTTGGGCTCAATTTTGCCACAAAGCTCCCAAACCTTGCTTGGGTCTTGGAATAGGTCTTCCAACTATTCCTAGGGTGATCTTTCTCCACTCTAATCCTTCTTTCAGGTTTCTTTCTTCATTTACCCATCGAATTCAAGAAACTTAGCTTTTAGGCCTTGTAGCCTTTTTGCCCCTTTTAGGCCTCCAAGAACCTGTTTTCTTGGCTTTTCTAAAAAATGGTCTTAACAACCCCCAAATATTTTTGGATATTATTTCTAGTAGTACCCTAGGCTTTAATATTTACTAGGTTTAAGGTCTCCCAAATGGTAGTTCATATGACTGTCCTCATAGCCCCTACTTTCAAGGGTTTCTAGGGTTTTGGCTCCCTTTTTCCAACTTTGAGGGCTTCATTGACCTCCCCAACTCTCCTCATTTCACACACATGTATAGAATACATGTTTCCACACTCCCATTCTCTTTATTGGCATGAGCCAATCCTTTTATCAGCTTTCTTTACTGCTGTCCTCTCCAAGCCACTAGCCAGAATACACTTGCACTCGCCTAGTGCTTGATGAATTCATCATCTCCCTTGCAAACCAAGAATCCAAACACACTATTTGAAATTTACATACAGTCCCCTACTTGATTCCAAGTGTCCATGGTATCCTTTCCACGAGAATTCAAGTGGGGATCATTCTTTTACAAAAATGGCCTAAACCGGCAGTATAACCAAGAACACCAAAACTTGCAAAATTACAACCAGTTGAATTAAATGTCTAATATAATGATTCAAACAGAGATTAAATGACATAGATGAAAGCCTCAAAGCATCATACCAGTCCTTTCAATCCATTCTTGATTGGATGAAGGATCAAACACAAAAATTCACTCAAAAGTTGTTGAATTCCAATCACACAATATGCTCTCCAAGTCTTAATTCATGAAAATGAACTTCCAACCTAGGTATTAGGGTTTGGATGACCTTATATTACTTTCTCCCACATGATAGGACCCTTAAGTCGGGCTTAGAACATCATTAATGCCTTTTTGCATTTTTAGGCCAAATTCCTAAGACAACCTTGTCTAGTTTTGCCTAATTTTATCATTCAGACTTTTTCAAACCTCCAGGTTCTAAACCAACCTAAGTTTACCACTAAAAAACATGAATTCTACCTTGGGACTTTACATCATATTCCTTATTACCTTGGTGGTTGGTTGGAACCACCTACAAGCCAAAATTGCCAAGATCTTCCAAAAGACCTTTTAAGGTGCTCCATCACCAGACTTAGACTTCTCCATTGATACAGGAATTCAAGACCTTGATGAAATGTTGTACCAACATAGCCTCGTCATCTACTATCATTGGATTTTTTTGAGCTCGTAGAACCTACGCCAAAATTGCTCGAATGACAACCATCTGACGTAGATCATGAAACTTGTCTGCACAACGTTGTCTCCAATGCTCTGATAGGAAACATACTCTGAAATGCTCCAAGAACATATCCCATGATACAAAACCAATCTCCAAGTGAAGCTTCTGCTCCTCCAATCACCACCATGTAGAGGAAAAACCTCTAAGATGCATAATGGCACATATAGCTCTGGTGTTGCTACCATAAGGATGCATAGAAAAAAACCGTCCCAAATCTAACAACCAATTTTTTCACTTCCAATTCACCACCAATACCATTAAAAGTGGGAGGGAGTGCCCTCAAAAATTCCCTCATCTACCCTCCATCAATGACATCATGCTCCAAGGTGGTGATCTATCTCGCTCTCTATTCACTTCTTGTTCAACCTCTCATCAAGGACCAAGGCAAGCAAGAACCTTATCAAGTAAAGGATGCAATGGATCTCCCTCCACACTTGGCTGATTTGGATTATGTTAATTATTCACTTGACTACCTTGAGGATTTGGTTGCTCACCATGCTCACTCTCATGCAAAATTTGTGGCAAAGTGTCCTGGCAATTAGCCACATGACCACCACCACGGCCTTGTCCACGACCTCTATTGTGACGTCTAGGCATGTTCCTACACAAGAACAATGATGAGTCTTAGTTTAAAGATGCAAATACAACAAGAAAACATACACTAAAAATTCTAACATCTAGGACAACCTAATGGGATTGCAAGAACTAGAGTACCCAATGTTTGAACCTTGGCTCTGATACCAAGTTGTAACGCCCCGTCATGGAGCCCAAAGAACAACACGATAAAAAACTAAATAATCGATTTTTTTTTTTAAATATTCGATAACAACATGTGACAAGTAACATAAGCACAAATGTTCTGAGGGTTCCACAACCATGCTACTAAGATAAATACTAGAAGAATAAAACATCAAGAACCATATACAAGAAACATATGAATATATCATATATTGATTACATTATCATAAAGAGATTAATTACAATTTTGAGAAAAAATAAATGAGATTGTGACAAATCTTGATACATCCAAAATCCTAGTACAATGAAGTCTCATGAAATCTTCATGAGTGCATACAATATAGAAGATGAACAAGTACAACTATCGATCACGTTTAGAAGCGCACTCAACGATCAACTCCTTAAATGATGTGAATCTAAGAACCTGTCAAGAATAATCTCATCTCGAACTGTATCACCTGGAAGGGGAGCCAATGAAGGAAAATGCACGTTCCTCCCAACCATGTGGTACTTGAAAGCCCACCCCCCATGCTAGGAGATAGTATCAGGTCCACAAGTCAAACAAACATACAATAAGATAGAACATACATCACATGGCTGACATACACATGACCACATCATGACCTCAAAACCATATGACAACAGAAAAACTCTTAGAGGCAACAACATACCCACAAGTGACTCAACACATGAGACCACAATCATGTACAAGGATAAGAGTGTCATCACACAAGCATTCTAGGTTACCCTGGCGCATCTTCCTAGATTACCGACCGTCATCTTGAGTTACCCTGGCAACCTCTACTGATTCTCGGCCCCTAAACGTACTTATTTGGAACCGAAACACTTTTTGAGATGAAAAAGTGATCGACTAAGCCATTCTAGGCCATCTCAACCTACCTTAACCTAAATGAGCATTAAGGAACAGGGCGAGGAACAAAAATATTTGAGTTGTTAATTGATTACTACCCAACCCCTAATACTTTAAATTAATAGTTTTCATAGGATTATCTACTTTTGATAGGTTACCCTGGTAAACTCTTTAGGGTTTCGGCCCCTAATGAAAGCCACTCCTCCTATGTAAAAAACATACCACAGACAATGAAAAGTGTAACCAACATGCATGCAAAACAACACCATTCGTATACTCATTATAATCATTACGATACCATATACAATTCAAATATCTCAATAAGATAAAACATCATGCATGACCAAGTCAAAAGTCGAGTTGTGTGAGAACGACGATAAAAAATCATACTAAGCTTCTCAATGCAATTAACTAACATAAGGCTCTTGAAGATTTCAAAAGAACTCACAACTTCAAATAGTACAATTTTAACTTCAACGAAATGTCATAAGCATTATTTTCAAGCACGGTCATTTTTCAATAATCATGAATCAGAGTTCCATAATGACAATACTCGGTAAAGTAAGAATATCTAATTTACATCTTTCTAACATAATTCTCTTTTAAAGCATTGTGAACTTATCAATCATAAAGACAAAACAACATCATAACAACGTGTTTAAACCATTGTTCGAAAATAATATATTCATACAATAATCATTCCTTAATAAGAATGAAACAAATTCAATATTAAAATAACATTAAAATAACTCTAATATATACATTTATATACAAAATTTAGCAAACAGTATAGTAGTTTTCTATTAATAATTAATGATCATCTATAGACAATGGAAAGATCGAATAAATGATATATATATATATGTATATATATCTACTATAATCCTCAAATAAACTCTACATTATCAATACAGATAATATCAATATAAATGTAGTTTACATGTCAAAGGTTTCAGATGTTAAAGAATAGATTACAGATCAGTAGATAATCTAATAACCATAGGATTTAAATAAGTGGACAAATTAGCACAAAAAAACCATAGTTCATGTGTTCAAAAGAAAATTACAAGGTCTCCAAGATATTCAACAACAATTTACATCATCAAAGGTGTCGACAAATTTATAATTTCGAGAAAGATTGTAATACAAGATTCAGATCAAATCATGCAAACAATAAATTCCTAAAACAAAAGAGATACCAAAGGAGTTTTAGATAATCAAATTTAGATACAAAAAAATTAAAAGATGGAATGATATGCATGAAAAAGAGTCAGTGAAGTAGCAAATGACTAAAGATCAATTCCAACGCCAATACAAGGTTAATCAATACATGAATAAAGGTCAAAATCAAGACTTAATCCATGTTGGTGATTACATGAGCGACACACTAAAGATAAATAATCTCATCCAATGAATGGACAAGGTAAAGAGTTCAACAATCAAACAACAACATAATATTTGATGAAAATTGATGATCACTCACATAGCCATGCCATCATTTCAACCCAACTTCATTTAATAGGTTTGCATGCTAAACATGTGAAGGATAACACTGATCCATTACATAATCGAAATGAATTCAAAATAGACTACAATTCTTGCGAATCAAAAGTTTGTTGAAGCCAAAAATCAAACAAAACAAGGTATTACTAACATGCATTCAAATTTGAATGAATAAAGAAGGTGCGTGTGTAAAAAGGTTTCATTGAACTAGAGACAGGTATTAATCAATCTTAATCAATTATATGAATGTTTTAAAGAAGATCATCAATAGATTAAATCAAAACATAATCCTCAATGAGACAAACAAATTTCCTACAAGCCACACCAAGATCAAAACACAATAAAACAACACAAGTGTATAGGATAGTTTGGTCTCTCACAACATAATTTAAAAAATCAGGATTAAAAGATGTGGATTGAATCTAGTTGTGTCAGTCTAAAACCCTACGGATATAGAGAATTGTTATTGAATGACTCAATAGCTAGGGAAATATTCGACAACAATATCACATACAACATAAGAAACACACACAATTTGTAGTAGATCTAAGAATACTTAGCTAGGTTTTTAAAGATCTTCTTTTCACTATATAATTTCTCTTTGATATAAATTAAACTAACCATTAATTTTTTCATTTTATATTGTTTGTGCAGGTTTCAAACAAGACATCTCAACATAAAGCAAACCAAATACTGCAATCGTCATTTCAAAGTTTCAGATTCAAGAACAAACAAAATTATAGAAGAAAACCTGGTGTTCTCCTTCAAATTATGGCAAATGATGGAGCCAAATATAGGAATTCAGACACTATATCTTTCCCAACACGAGTGAAGCCTTTGAATTTCGTAACCTTCAATGTTTTCTAACCAAAAACCCAGAGAAACAGAAAATATTCTTCTAGAATATTACTGTGAAACAACCTTTCAGCTAAAAACCAATTGTCGTGTGCAAAAATTTCATCTCATGCTTTATCATTAATTTTATAATTAAATATAATTCAACAATCTTAACTGATCGATTGCATGCACTCATAATTGAACTAGTAGTTAAAACTAATTAAATGAACACATTAACAATTTTTGACAATAAGTTCCAGTACTCAGATATTTCACAAACTTTATTGAACACAACTTCTTTTAAAAATATCTATTTCAATAATATTTAAGTTGCATAATCAAAACCAATTACATTTAGTTAACATTAAATAATATTCTATTTTAATAATTTTCATTAATTAAATCTTCTAAATATTTAATCAACTTTTAATTTATAATATAATCAAACGTAATTATTTAATTCTAACATTGCAATTAAATCACAATTAAATCCAAAAATTACTAATTAAAGCATTTAACTAATTTAAGCAAATCAATCTCTGCGAATACAAACATATGAATGACATGATGAAGCATATGGTAAACATGGATGGGTAACAAACGGGTACTCGTTCAATCAAGAATGATGGCTTATGACAAAGGGCCTAACACTATCTTTGATCAAGATATTTCCATTGGGCCTTAGCATGCTTAGACCTGACCAAGTAGGTGGAGTCGATGCCTGTACCTACAAGCTGCATCAAACGACACTGTCAAACATATCAACATATATCAAAAAACACACCGTGAAGAAGAGTTGTAGCGTAGCAGGGTACTCACGAGTGAGTAATGCTACATTATCTCCTTCACCAGGATTGACATGCATCATTACATTATAAACATAAATTATATCATGCTAACCTCATAACAGCTCAGAACATCATAAACCATAACACAAGTGTGTCTATCTTAATGTCATCATAAGAACACAATTAGATGATCACAATGTCAAACGTATCATCAACAGAGTATAATAACCAACATAACATCAATTTCATAACTGAAAAAATGTAATGTAATGTAACATCCAAAGTAGCTAAACAACTAACAAACGACCAAAGCAAACTAGAACTAATAGTATCAACTGGAGGTACACTACAACTTAAAGGTATCCACATCCTTTACCACCATGTAAATTTTTAGAAAAGTTAAAACTCAATTCCTAATTACATGTTATATTAATTCAAGGAAGAAAAAGCACACAAAAGAAAAGCTCATATAATAGTGAATGAATTAATTTCCATTAGCCTATTTGCCTCAAGATTCACCAACTTGAAGCAAGGTGAAACAAAATCTTTTAATTCCAAGCAATGACAAATAAATTTCTGATATAAAGACTAAAATGAGGTAGACAATGTCATATTTGATGATTATTTTTCTTAAATTAAGCCATCAAAAAATGAAAATAAAGACTAAAATCTCAACATATCATAAAATTTGAATAAAATATAATTCTCTTTAGTGAAAATAAAACTCTTAGAACAAAATTTTCAAAATCTTGTGTCTTCTCCTTGTATTATTATTCACATGGATTTTTTTTTGAATGGTTGAAAACTTCTACCATATGCAAATTGAAAGAAAACACATTATTTTAATCTTTAAAAATACAACAAACTCTTTATACATGACGATAAATGAGAGCTCATGGACCATTTTCAAAATAAAAAATTTCAAAACCCCAAGTATCATTTTTAGGTCTCAAATATATTAGTATTAAAAAATCTATAGTAAGTAATATCTACATTGAGAATTAATATTAAAAATGCACTACTTTGACATTTTTTCATTCTAAAGGTAATCAACCAAATATTGAAGATTGGAAATCAGGATATTTCAAGCTTGCAAAAAATATTGTAATGACATGAAATGAATGTGGTAAAAGACTAGAGGACTATTCAAAATCTATAATAAGATTTAAAAGAAAAGAATTAATTCTGAGAAGTCAAAAAACCCAGAAATTGATATATAAAACTTCCAAAAAATACCAAATACTATCATACATTATGGGATATGCTTGAAACAAAGGGTACTTAGCTTCTTAAAAGTTAGTGAATCTTGAACCTATCCAAAGAAAAATAAACGAATTCTTGTAATTTTCAAAACTAATAGAGCTTTGCCTTCTACAAGCTTCAAGAAACAAACATGAAAATAAGATTAGGGTTTTACATCTTTTCAACCTTGCTCAAGAAGTTTACCACTTCTTTGGGTAATTCTTGTGGGCTAATTCTTGTCAATTGCACTAGGTTATGGGCCATTACTCCCTCTTACACCCAAAATACATTACCTTCAAAATTTCCAACATGTTAATGCAATACCATTGAAGACTAAAAAAATGTATAGCACTACCAAGTTAAAAAATCACATGGCAAGTCACCAAAATAAGCTAAATCAACTTTCTTTGAATCCTTTTAGTAACCAAACAAGTTAGGGTTTCATTTTTTTTTTAAACAAGTGTTCCTCTTGATGGCTTTAATAGGCCTTAAAATTACATAAAATATAATTTTATAGGGATGTGCAAGGAAATGAGGGATTAAACGTGGGTCATGTGACCATATTTTTCTTGAATCAATAAAATCTAAAATTTGATGTATAATTCAAGATTTTTAGATTCAAAATTTAAATATGTGATAAGAACAATAGTTGTGTTTAGAATATAGTTTCTAAATTTTTAAGTTTTTGAATGTTAAGAGGTTTAACATTGATTTCGCATAAATATGGTTCTATATTTATCACTAAAATATAACATAACATTAGACATGTATCCTTTATTTTTTCTTTCATTAACTATTCTCTAAAACTCAATTTTGTAAATATAACTAAGAGTATGAAATACAAGTTATTTTTATATTAAATAGTTTTTTGTGGTGCATGCATCCTTAAAAAAAATGATTAATTATCATGTGCATCATCTAACTTCCACAAAATTAATGAAAAATGAAAAATAATTTCAATATGCATAGAATGAATTGCAAAAATTTATTTAAAAAAAAAATTGATGAATAGATAAAAAAATATGTAGAAAAATTAATACATATTAATATTGAAATATTTAATCCCTAATTGTTACTACTATAGTAATGGTGCATGAGGATATCTTGATAATTGTTGGAGGTTCTTTGTGTTTGAGAAAATAAATATTGTAATATTGAAAGATTGTTTTTATGTTGAGTCCACTACATGATATTGTTTGGACATATTGAATGACATGTATTGAAAGATCAAAGTTCTATTTATACACAATATGGTTGTATTGGGAATGGTTTAACATTTTTTTTTAGTTTACTATATATTTATTATATGCCATGATTTTCTTGAGTAAATCGAACTATATATTGTAGCTTAGTTGTTGACATAGATGTGCATGTTCTACTTAATCTTTTGAAATTCATGCTGATGTATGTAATCATTTTGTGTAATTCCACTTATATTATTCTAAATTATAAGTGGTTTTAATCAATGTTTAGGATTTTGTTTCGATTGTTTATATTGGATAAAGATATTATGATTTTCCTTATTTGTGTTTCCTACATCAATTCTATTGTGATATTTATAATTCAAATAATCAAATGGAATGGTGGTTTTATAGGGACCCCATACAATCCTTTCAAATTATCTATATGATTACACCTAGTAAGTGATGTGAGATCTGTATTTCCTTATTTACCACATTCTATTCTCTTGGATAACCTTACAGAATGGTGTGTCTTATGGGGGCCTCATTCAATCCTCTTAATTTAATAATAGAATTCATGGGGTAGATAATGTGATTATTTGACTACCTTATTCACTTTGTACTAGTTTTTCAAGTATCCTAGAAGAATGACAAGGATTATGAGGCCCCTACTTTAAATTCTTGCATTCTTCAATAAAATGTGTAGTAAATGATGTGATCTATAAGTTTACTACATAGAAAAGTTTGAGAATAATATTGGAACCACTACACATCTCCTAATAGTGGTGATAAGATCTATCCTATAATACTTAATTTCCATGTATGGCTGATTTTAGGGAAATATTATGAGTTATTTGATTTTCATGCATAGGAAAGGTCAACACATTTGATTTTATCAAACTAATTGAGCTAATTGTTGTGGATGGTGAGTTAGCATTGTAACATATAAAATTTTGTTCCCACATAATTTCATGTTGTGTCTTGAAGCCTCTTCAATATCCACTTCCATAGCATGTCCTAGGTCCACTTAAGCCCAAACCCTGGCTTATTCCCTTACATCAAGGTTTTCCTAAATTTTAAAATCCAATATCTCTCTAGCCTCTATTCTAGAAACATATAAAATTATGAAAACCTTCCTAAGGATGTGAGTGTGATATGCGGATGCCTATGTGATACACTTGTGTCCTAGAATTTTCTACTTTTTAAATTTTATTTTTTCTTGGATATTCCATGACACTTGTTTTAACATCCAAATGAGAAAGTAACACTTCATGTTTTTATACTTTTCCAAACAAAACCCTCATTCTCCATTGGAAATCTAATCTCTTTTATCTTTCAACTCTCTCTCTCTCTCTCTCTCTCTCTCTCTCTCTCTCTCCTGGATCTTTTGGAAAACTCTATCAAAAATCCATTGAAGAATAAAGGATTACTAAATTATCTTGCTCTTGGCTGATTGAAGCTCTCAAAATTAATACCCAAATTCTTTATTGGTACAAGATCACACGGGCGAATGGACGATCAACACCAATAAAAATTAAATTGTTGTTTTCATTTTCACAATTTTGAGGTATTTTGGTTTGGTTTCTCTCGCTCCAATTATTGCTTAAAACTCCCACCAAATTTAGCGAGATTTGGTGGAATCTTGTCAAATGTTGTATTTGCATCTACCTTGTTTGACATGTAGGTGAAGTGTGAAGCATAGACCGATTATTCATCTTCACAAATAGATTGGATGAAGACCATACAAGTATTTGAACACATAAGTATGCAACTGTTAGGAAATCGACTTGGCATTTAAATGATGAATCAAAAAATTCCATAAAAAGGAACTTATGGATAATGTTTTTCTTTTCTTATTTGGTCAATTTGTATTTCCTCAGTTTGATAACATCATGCTATTGAATTTTTGAAAAAAATGTTTAAGATTTTTTTGTGATCAAGGGTCACACAACATGCTACCATGATATTCTTTACAAAGTGATTAGGGATTGTGTAGGCATATGTTTTTAAGGAATTTTTAGATTAAAATATGATTATACAAAGGGAAACACCTCACATACTCCACATAACACTCAAAAAAATTTGCTACTTGAAGTCATGCCTGGAATGGAATGTTAATTTATTGTAGCTCAGACAACTGTTATCTCCATCCCAAGAATTATTATTCAATTGATTGATTTTTCTGGAGACTTCTAGAAATGAGTTAGTTAGATTCCAAATAATTAAATAATTAATTGATTCCTCTAGAGACTTCTAGAAACCAGTTAGTTAGGGTTTGTTAGAGTCTAATTAATCTTAGCCATTGATTGAGATTAAATCATGGCCATTGGTTTTTCAATGAGAATATTATAAAAGGGGATCAATGGGCATTTGGAGAATACACACTTGAAAAATATTTGCAGTGAGAGAAAATAGATTTGTAGTGATAGAAAGGGTGTAGTGATAGCATTGGAGGCAACAGTAGTGGAATTTCAGCAGGAGAAACTGATGAAATTATTTTTGGAGAAGAATATTGTTGGAGCTCTACCAGTAAGAGGCAAGCAATTTTTGTATCTCTTGATTTGTTGAAGTTTAATAAAATTCCTCATTTACAGTACTGGTTTTCCCTCTAGGGTTTTACCAGGGATAATTTGTCCAAAAATATTGTGTTCATGTTTTGCATGTTTCTTCTCTATTCTTGTGGTTTTATTTGTGAAGTTGCAGTTGTGTTATTTTTTAATATTTTCTATGAATTAATTTTTGGCAGTCAAGTAATATTTATAGATACGAGATTAATAATCAGTAACTGCATTAGAATTTTCACATGGTATCAGAGTAGATCTGAGGGCAAAAAAGGCTTAGTGCAAGCATAGGAAGCAAAAATCAAGGGTTTATAAAACCTAGTTCTACCTCTTCAAAATTATCATTATTATTTTATTTTCTTGAGATGGCCTCAACAGGTTTAAGAGATTAGGACTAATTGGATGGAGCCTCAAATTTTGGTGTCTGGAAAGCCAAAATATTCTTTATTGTTGGAAGAGAATGGTATCAAGGAATATGTGACCAATGTTGTAGTTGTACCTACATACCCAACACAACTCTCAGCATATAAGAGGAAGATTCCAAAGCGAGGAGGTTGATTCTTGATGGTGTTAAGGATCATATTATTCAACATATCACAGAGTTAGATACAACAAAGAAGATGTGGGATGCCATTTTGAATTTTTACCAAAATGCTACCACTAACAAGAAGATGATTCTCAAAGAAAATTTGAGGAATACCCAGATGAACAAGGGATAAGATGTTATAAGTTACCTCACTAGGCTTAGACTTGTCAAGGATGAGTTGGCAGCTATTGGAGATAAACCAGATGATGGTGAGCTAGTACAAATATCCCTAAATGGGTTTACTAAGCAGTGGGATGTATTTGTTCAAGTTATTAATGGAGAAGAAACCTTACTAAGTTGGGATCAACTATGGAGTGACTTCACTCAGGAGGAGCTTAGACTAAGTGGTACCAACAGTAAGAGTTAGAAAAGTGAGGCAAAAAAAGTTACCCTACCAGGAAAATGAAAAGGGAAGAAGGGGTCTAGCAAAGAATCTAATTTGAAAAGTGAGAAGAAGAATGAATTGTCTAAATTCAAATGCTATGGCTGTCACAATTTTGGCCACTATGTTAGCGATTGCCAATAAAGGAAGAAGAACGAAAAAGAAAGGCAAGAAGCAGATGAGAGCTTCAACAAGTGAAAATGAGCTCTCTAGTAGAATGGAGGATGAGTTTTCACTCATAGCTTGTATGGTTAGCTCAACCTCATAGGGTGTTTGGTATATAGACATTGGGGCATCATTTCATATGACAAGAGTTAGAGAATACTTCTCCAATTATAAGGAGCAGGACATTAGAATACAAATTTCTATGGGGAACATGTCCAAGCTCAACCAATTGGGAAAGGGACTGTTCTATTTCAGAGGAAGAATGGCAAGTTGATTCCCATTCATGATGTGTTGCATGTGATAGGCTTGGATATGAATCTGATTTCTATATTTATCCTTCAAGATAAAGGCTACAATGTACTCTTTAGAAGGGCATATGTGTTAATCAAGCATAAGGATTGGAAATCACCTATATCTATTGGAGTTAGGAGTGGTCGAATTTACAAGTTGTATTTTGATACTCATAAGGCACTCATGAGAAACAATAATTCTAGAGATCAAGGAGAGCTATGGAATAGGAGGATGACCCATATACATCGTGGAACACTTAAATTTCTTCATGAGATAGTGGCAGGTGTTTTAGAGGTGAGCACAAAGCATGATGATGTATGTAAGGGATGTATGTTGGAGAAATTTGTGAAAGAATCTTTTCCAAGGAGTGACACTAGATCCGAGGGTGTTCTTGATCTAGTACATTTAGGCATATGTGGACCAATGTTGATGAAGTCTCTCAGAGGATACAAGTACTTTGTTACTTTTATTGATGATTTATCTAGGAAGACTTGGATATACTTCTTGAAGACCAAGGATGAGGTCTTTAGTTGTTTCCAAGAGTTGAAATCTCTTGTGGAGAATTCGACAGGTAGGAAGATAAAGGTTCTTCGGTTAGATAATGGAGGCGAGTACAAAGGGAAATAGTTGTAAGAGTTCTTTACTAGGGAAGGAATCAAGAGAGAATGGATTTTTCCTTATAACCCATAGTAGAATGGGGTTGTTGAGAGGAAGAATCGGTCTATATCGGAGGCAACAAGGGCTATGTTGTATGACTAGGATATGCCATGCTAATTATGGGTAGAGGCATGCAATTCGACAGTATACATACAAAAAAAGGTTCCACATAAGGTAATGGGCAAGATGACACCAGAGGAGGCATTCTCAAGGAAGAAGCTAGATGTCATCCGCTTCAGGATATTTGGGAGTTTGGCATATTGTCACATTCCAGGGGCTACATGTTCCAAGTTGGATTAAACTGCAAAGAGAGGGTACTTTGTGGGGTACAAAGAAACCTCAAAGGTATATTAGATATTTATTCCACGGGCCAAGAATATTATAGTTAGGTGTGATGTTAAATTCATGGAGGACAAGGCATTTAAGAGGTCCATAATTTTTCCAATAGATGATCAGAGTGAGCAACTAGTAGAAGCTCCAAGGATCATGCAATCGAATTAGGGGCAACAAAGCTTGAGTACAATGACTAGTACAAGCATAGGATTAGGTGTTGAGATTTTGTAGAGTATGGAGCAACACATGAATCAAATCCAAGAGATGCATCAAGAAGACATGGAGGTTGATAATTCATCCTCTACAATTGGTAGAAGGAACCAACAAACACATAGGGATACTCAAGTTTGTCGGAGCTCCTAGGATGAGTAATAGACAATGGAGACAACCAACCAGGTATAGTGACTATATGGCATTAGTTAGTCAGTTGGTTGATAGTGATCCTTCTAGCTATCAAGAGGCCGCACAATAGTAGGTGTGGTGAGATGCGATGGTTGAGGAATATACCTCAATCATGCAGGACGATGTGTGGGAGGTTGTTCCTAGACTAAAAGATAGGTCAATGGTTGGATCACGTTGGATCTATCAGATCAAGCATGATGCAAATGGTAGCATCGATAAATATAAGGCAAGGTTTGTGGCCAAGGGGTTCTCTCATAAGGAGGGAATAGACTAGGAGGAGACATTCGCTCCAGTGGCCAAGTATACTTCTATACAAGTTGTGATCTCACTTGCAACACAGATGGGATGGAAAATCCATCAGATGGATGTCAAGACAACGTTTCTTAATGGTGAATTGGTAGAGGAGGTATACATAGAACAACTAGAGGGATTTGTAGCACAAAGTAGTGAAAACCACATGTGCAGATTGAAGAGATCTTTGTATGAACTCAAGCAAGCTCCCAGGGCGTGGTATGAGCAAATTGATAAATACTTGTAGGGAATGGGCTTTGTGAAGAGTGAGGTGGATGCTAACCTCTACTACTTGGTGTTTGGGGATGAGGTTCTCATTCTTGTTCTATATGTGGATAACTTGTTTTTAACAGGTTCACTAGGGCTCATAGAGGAGTACAAGAGGGACCTTGCAACAGAGTTTGAGATGAAGGATTTGTGGCTTATGCACTACTTTCTAGGCATGGAGGTATGACAGATAGATGGAGATATTTTACTCGGACAAGGGAAATACCGCATCAAAATCTTGAGGAGGTTCAAGAGGAGGATTGCAGAGCCATGTCTACTCCTATGATCATGAATTGGAAGAAGGTAGACACATCTAATGAGAAGGATGTAGACCCCACCTTATACATGTAGTTGAATGTATCTCTCATGTATTTGGTCAATACTAGTCCAGTTATCATTTGTAGTAAACTCTCTTAGTCATTTCATGGTTGAGCCGAAGAGAGTGCATTAAACAACAACAAAGCATGTGATGCAGTATTTGCATGGTACAATAGAGTATGGGATCAGATATGCTCGAGGTGATGGTATCAGGTTGATAGGCTATACTACCACAAATTGGGTAGGTAGTGCAACAGACATGAAAAACACTTCAGGGTATTGCTTCAACTTGGGATCAAGAGTTGTCTCTTGGTATAGTAGGAAACCACAAAGTCTGTGGCTTTGAGTTTTGCAAAGGCATAATACATAGAAACTAGAATGGTGACATGTGAGGCGACATGGCTTTAGAAGTTATCGATAGCCTTGTTTGGTTAGAGGGTTGAGACTATGGTGATACACTGCAACAATCAGAGTTGCGTCAGGTTGTCTAAGAATTTGGTGTTTCATGATAGGTCTAAGCATATAGACATCAGGGATTGTGTATAGTGAGGGATTGTTCAACTACAATATATACCTACAGATCATCAGGCTACAAACATTTTGACAAAGGCATTGGGGAAGGTGAAATTCATCTTCTTCAAAGATATGTTGGGTGTTATGTAGAAAACCTTCCTCGCTAAGAGGGAGTGTTAATTTATTGTAGCTCGGACACCTGTTATCTCCATTCCCAAGAATTATTATTTAATTAATTGATTTTTCTGGAGACTTGTAGAAAGGAGTTAGTTAGAGTCTAGATAATTAATTAATTAATTGATTCCTTTAGAGACTTCTAGAAACCAGTTAGTTAAGGTTTGTTAGAGTCTAACTAATCTTATCCATTGTTTGAGATTAAATCACAACCATTGGTTTTTCAATGAGAATAGTATAAAAGGGGATCAATTGGAATTTGGAGAAAACACAATTGAGAAATATTTGTAGTGATAGAAAATAAATTTGCTATGAGAGAAAATAATTTTGTAGTGATAGTAAGGGCATAGTGATAGCATTGTAGGCAACAACAGTGGAATTTAAGTAGGAGAAATTAAGGGAAGAATTTTTGGAGAATAATATTTTCGGAGCTCTTCCAGTAAGATGCAAGCAATTTATGTATCTCTTGATTTGCTGAAGTTTAATAAAATTCCTCATTTGCAGTACTAGTTTTCCCTCTGGGGTTTTACCAAGGACAATTTATCCAAAAAAATTATGTTCATTGTTTTGCATGTTTTATTCTCTATTCCTGTGGTTTTATATGTGAAGTTGCAGTTGTGTTATTTTTCAATATTTGTTGTGAATTAATTTTCAGCTCTCAAATAATATTTATAGATAGGAGATTAATAATCAGTAACTGCAATAGAATTTTCACACAGAAGGGACAAAAGCCTTTAAAGATTACAATTTAGTTTACAAATTAGAATTTGCATCTTTTGTTTTGGAAATATAACACATTAGGCAGTGGGAGACTGATGAGTGAATATGAAGGGGCGTGTGGAATCAGAGAACATGAATAGAATTGGGGGGTGAAAAAACAAGGGAGAGTAGGGCTTTCATTTGAAGGAGGTTGGAATTTGACCTCTTAGAGATTTGGGTGGATGCATTAAGAGTAAAGTAGTGTAAGGGATTCTAATAAAGAAGAGAGCCTGTGTAGTTGAAGAGTTTGTAGAGCAAAAAATTAAAACTTGAAATAGAACAAAGTTTGCAATTGGGAGTAAGGAACATATGTTAAGCCCATAAAATACAAAAGAAGGTGGGGCAAAAAAGCAGATAGGGTGGATATGTAGAAAAGTTACAAAGGGTGCCATATGTGGCAGATGAAAGAGCATATCCTATGAAAGATGATACCATGTAAGATTGACCATTTTTAATTAAAACTAAATCAATAAATCAAAGCTTGCTTGTAATCGGTATTTCATTGAATTAATATCAAAGCTTGCTTGTAATCGGTATTTCATTGAATTAATTTAAGGCACTGCCTGTGAGTTCAAATTTTGTGTTATGAGTGGTTGTGAGGTAGAGGGGAGCCCTATCTCTACATCATTTATCTTTTGAATCCATTAAAAAGGGCTCATTATTCATGGTACTATTTTTCTCATTTTGTTTGAGTAATATTGTTCATTTTTTATATTTGAAATGTAGGGGAAAGGAAAACCTCTTAGTTTTTGGCCTTATGGTTTAACACCTTTCCCAAATTTCATGAAGGGGGATTAGGAGAATACGGTGGAGATGGAATGAATTAAAAATGCAAGGATGAAATGGGGTTTTGATGGTTTGGACAAGGTATAATATTGCCTTACAACCTAATAGGTGAGTCAAATAACCATTAACCAAATCTATAAATGTCTTAATGATGAAAATAAATATCTAACTAGGCAAATAGAGTAATTTTTTGTTCTAATGCTAATACATAAGGGACATAAGTTCACAAAAATAATTAAACAACAGAAATGAGCAAAGTAGGACATTGTGCACCTGTGGTTCAAAATTGGGGCAGAAAATGGAGGACACAGACACCTAGGGAACGAGTGTCCTTGTATTCTTATCTAGATATATTTTTGGGGTCCTCTAATGTCAGATATGAACTTCAAATTTCTACCTTTGGATCTATCAGAGCACTATCAAATATTTCTATAATTGAGTTTCCATGGCTTGACAAGATTTAAGTCTTCAAATGCAACAATGCAATTTTTTTCTTCCAAACTCCTTTCAATGTGATTCAAACCTAAGATCTACACATTCACAAAGAGAAGAAATGTAGGGCCATTTTAGGGGCTTGCCTCAGTGAAACCTTGTATAAGTGTTTCCACTTCTATAATGGCAATGTCAAGGATAAATGGATAATGAATAGGAAGGAATGATGAAATCACTAAGTGTTGCAACTCACCACCCTTCAATGGCTTCCTTGAAGGACTAAAGTCATGCACATCACCTCAAGGTCTTGATCTTGCTTTTCTTGATTTTCTTGAAAATGGTTGGTCAGTAAAACACAAAATTTGTAATTGTATAGCCACCAACATGGTTGGCAATTTTTTAAAGATTTTTGATATAATTAATATATGGGGTATGACCTCCCAAAAACCTTTCACTGATATTTTTTTAAAATAATTTTAAAATAAAATGAAATAGCTCTTTTTTACATAAATATATTTAAAATATATTTTTTGTAATTTTATTTAAATAAAATGCATTCTTCTTGTTTAAGTTTTTAAATTTATATGATCATGCCATGATACTTCATTAATATCATTGTCAAATGACTCTCAACATTATTATATTTTCATAATATTATTATACTAATTATAATGTAAATATAATATAATTATATTTTTATAATCAATAATTTAATATTAATATTAATAATAAGTATAATACTTATTAATATATTACATATAATATTATTGATACAAATAAATGTTATGAAGTTTTTTTTTTCATTTGATATATACTAATAATACTTTTAGATTATAATTTATATCTGTAATAACTCTTACAAAAAATTTGATAAGGTAAGAGGGTTTAAAGGCCCCAACCCTTTACAAATAATACCACAAGGGTAGAGAAAAATAGATTCAAAGAGGAAAAGAAGAAAACACACTAAAAATAGGATTTAAGCAAAAAACTAGGTAATTAGTTGAGAAACAACAAGCCCATGGTGGAATAGTAGCACAAACACTCCAATAGACACATACCCAATTTTGAAGGGACTAGGAACCCATTACACTGTAATTACACCACAAGAACCCATATAAACTATTTTGACTTCAAGTAGGCATAAATACAATTGTAGGGGTGCCATGATACCTCCTACAAACCATAGTCCAAGTATCTAAAACACCATATATAGAGGGGCTACCTAAAGAAATATTAGGATCAACATTCTCACTAGTAGCAAACAAGGGCCCAAAAGAAAGAACAATAATGTGAACACCACAATAGTGTCAATATGAGCAATAAAAATAGTGGGTGCCAAATGCTTAGGTGCATTAGGCTCAACCACTTGAGGATCCACATAAATATTGGTGCAATAAGAACATGCACCATGGGCTTAGGCTAGGAAGCCACAATAGAAGAAGTTGCAAAGCAACTAGAGGAATTGTAAAGCCCTTGGGCTAAACATCCTACCACTAAGAAGCCAAACAAGATTTGGGCTTAAAACACACACAATTCTTAACCATATGGCCAATTCCAAAGAAATGAAAACAATAATATTGAATACCCTCATAATCCAAAATTTGGCACCACTAATGATAATTTACAACATTCAAAACAATCTTAACAAGTAGCACCTTAGAAAAAATTAGTTCACATTAAACTAAGCATATGCCATATACATGTGAATTTATAAGTAACAAGATTGATTATAATAAACCACTTTAGAGTGTTCTCAATCACAAAATAGTAGGAATTACACCAAAATAGAGAGGAAGGTTTAGAAGCCTAACTTGGGTGGGTGAGAAATTCAAGGACTCGATTTCTAGATTGAACAAAGGAAAGTAGAGACAAAGAAAAAGGGGATTCTCACCCCACATCCATATAAAACCCTCAAGCACAAAATTATGATCCTCAATATGGTCAAAGGTAACAATAAAAAATCCTTTTGCACATGGTAGATTTCAATTCTAATTTTAGTCATTGGTCTCCAAGTATCAAAAAGTCATGAGTTTGGGTTAGGGAGGTGCATCTAGAATTGATTGAATTTGTAGATCAATGTATGTGATGCAAAAATTTCCTCTCTCTAACACCTCTACCCCAAAAGAGATAATAGGATATGCAGTAACACAAGACAAAGGCAATGGCCCTTGTTGATAAAAATGCTTCCCTTGAGTAGTAGTAGTAAAATAAAATTTCCCTCCATTCCTCTAAGTGGATTCTAAACCCACATAGGCACCCTTAAGCATAAAGGACACCAAATCAAATCCTTGATAAGTAGCATCCAAGTGAGGAGAATCACTTGTAGGAAATCTAGCATCACTCATATTAGCAATATATATGTGTAAACATTGACAACAAAGGAAGTATCATTGGATCCCACATTCACACTAGGACAAGAAGCCACTCAAGGAGGAGACAAACTCACCACCACTATTGTGAATCCATGGAAAATAATGTGGTTACCCACAATTGGGACACAAAGATGAGTAAAGCTAGGGGCATTTTTCCTTGAGCTAGGCCAATGATAGATGACCACACATTGGTGGAAGTAGTTATGGTTATGGTTAGGGTTGCAAAAGAATCAAAAGCCATTGCAATTTTTTTTTGTAATGATTAAGCTAACATTTTTTAAAATATTAGTTAACTCTCTTTTACAATGTTGGTATAAAAAAAATTGAGTATATAATGTTGTAGAATCATTTTATCTATTTGAGTTGAACCTCAACCAAACACCATTTCTAAATTAAACATAGGTAAATCCAAATCCATCATTTAAAATATGTATTTTCATGACAAAAAAACCTATAAGTGTTGTGAAGGGCTCAACTAAAAAATAAAACAAATAAAAGAACCTTGTAAAATCTCATAATAATTTGTTGAATCATTTCTTCCATCACCCTCAATGAACAACAAAAAAATGAATTTAAATGTGAGTACTTCTTAAAACCACTCTAAGTGTCCAAGCTCTTGTAAGCAATCATTTTTTTTGCTATTTATTAGGTTGTCATTTGTATGTGATTGTGAGATTTGGAGCTTTATTCTTCCTTCGTATGTCACTTGTATTTGTCAACATTATATATAATGGTTTATAGTGATACCAAAAGGTATAATGTAATGGCATGAGTGTGTTAATTGCATGTTACCTTAATTTTGACAACCAATTACATGTCAAACTATCAATATTTGATAATAAACATAATATTTAACAATAAATATAAATATATGAAATCAAAATCTTTAAAAATCAAAATCAAAGGTAGGAAAAACATTTAGAGTTGTGAATTAAATGATAATATAGTTAAATTAGAAAGTTTCTTTTTATAATGATTTTTCAATTGTATTATAGTCTTAAAAATAAATTAGTTCCAAAATAAAATAAAATACTTTTGTTTCTTTTTTCATCTATTTAATTATCTATTTGTAGTAATTTAGATTAATATATATTTTATTTAAAAAATAGCTAAACTAAATAATTTGTTTTGTTTTCATTATTTTTTCAAAAATATAGAAAATATAGCTCAAAATTTTGTGTATTTTAAAAAAAATAATTTATTTTTATAAAATATTGATATTATTCATGGATAGTCACATATAAAGTAAATAATTTATTAAAATTTATAGATAAATTTTTTTATTAAATAATCTATCTAAAATAGAAAATACCAACATATATATCTCTTACTTCTCTTAAATAGATACATTTAAGGTATCTATACTAGTTACCATGAAGATTAGAATAAGAGTTAAGTATTTAAGATATGTGAAAATTAAAATAAGAAGTAAAATATTTTTTTAATTTACATGAAGATTATAAAAAAAGATTGATACCTTTAACTTATATTTATGTTGAGATAAAAAAAATCTAAAAGATGTATTTAATGAAATAAAAAAAATCTAAAAGATGTATTTAAGATATCTATACTAGTTAATATGAAGATTAAAATAAGAAGCATCCAAGATATCTAAAATTCCCTTAAAATTAAAATAAGAAGTAAAATAATTTTTTCATTTACATATTAAAATAATTAGTAATTTTATTTTTTTTTTCAAAAAAATTATTTTTTATTTTTTTGAGAAATACAATTACTAACTACCACTTGCACTTAAAAGAGGTTTAAGGACTACACTGATAGAAGACTATATGTACATTAATATGTTAGAGTGTACGTGTTTGTGCATGCAAATTCTAGTTGCATTTAGTTGCATTAAACAATTGATAATAAATGTTAAATAATGAAATGAAATAAACTTAGACAATTTGTTCCTTACAAAAATTAAGTATTATCTTATTATGAAATATTTGCATAAAGATTTAAAACAGAAAGCAATGCAAATGAAAAAAGAAAGTTGTCAATTATCTTATTATGAAATATTTGTATAAAGATTTAAAACACAAAGCAATGCAAATGAAAAAAGAAAGTTGTCATCAAATTAACAAAAAACACTCCAAATGAAAATAGAATGTTCCCGTCTAGTTGCCAAATCAATATTTATCTGCCTTTTATGTGATAAGTGAGATTTTGGAGGCTTTTACAATCTATAGAATGTTCCCACCCAAGGTCGACCCCACCAGGGCTTCGCCCACCACCAAGGGTGAATGGGACAGTACTAAGAGCCCCGCCTATCTCCCACCCCTGTGATACCAAAGACGAATGATATTTTGGAGGCTTTTACCATTAAGCGACAACTGGTTTACCATTAAATGACAATTGGAACTTGTTTTCCAACTATTAAATGATAGTACTTTATTAAGGAGTGCACAACCTATGAGGATCTCCGTACTCAGTATGTGGACCACTTAAGGATTGACAATCTGCATGAGTTATTCGATGAGGAGAAGATCAACATGATTGCCAGCTTTTTGGTCAAAATTCATAACAGAAGGTCCAGCATCGAGAAGAATTTGGAGTTTGTGTAGTTTATTCTTTGTGATTCTCAATCCCTTAGACTGTTTCGATCTCGTAGACGATTTTAAAATCTCATTCATTCAATAGTGATTTGCAAATGTGAAACTTGTTTGAGGCTCACATCACACTATATCAACCAATTATAAAATATTAAATGACAAAAAAGAAAAGAAAACAAGATAGAAAGTTCACCGACATTTTCCCTATAAAAGGCACAACATGAAATTCCCGTGTAAACATTAATAGAAGAGCAACACGCTAACGTCACATCGCAATCCCAGGTAAAGTAACCAGGGTTCGAACCACATTGTCGGCGGCCGCCTAAAGCGGCGCCCTTTATGCAATCCATACCATGCCATTCCATCCATCCATACATATATCCCACGGTAAGACGAATACGATGATATTTTACTTTATGATGGTGATTGATTGCGACCTGGTGGCCCATAAGCCATGTACACATACAAGACCATCATGATGCCTGTATTTTTAATTATCGCACATGCTTTTTATGACCCCACGTGTCGTGAAAAAACACTCACCTACCCCAAGTGTCCTGACCGACGCCGCTAAATGAAACCCCAATAGATTTAGCGCCGATAAATCCAGCTCCGATAAATTTGGCGCCGATAAATCGATTTCCGATAAATTTAGCGACGATGTTGAAATGGTATCCCAATAGATCGCTAACACGTGGCTGCACAGACCAAAGAGGTCAGTGTATTTGGCGATGTCGCGACAAAGGAATAGATTGCAGCTCGATTTTATTTGGAGTTATAGCGGCAGATTTAGAAAAGGAAAGTATAATGGCGGTTGGGGGACACAAAATCACGGTCACATGGGCGGGGCCCTGGCCACACGTGTGTGGAGTTGTATGCATTTTCATCTTCATATTTTAAACACTAATGATTTCATGATTATGAATAGATAGATATTTGAGAGTTAAAGGGCATATTTTGAATGAGTATTTTATTTTTTTATGTGTACTCTTCATCTTTGAGTCATGTAAGAAGATATCAAGCTTTTTGTTTCGAGAGTTTCAAGTTTTGTGTATGAAGAATGTTAAAGTTATAGACTGGTTTCAACGAGTTAAGGAATAAATCTTAAAGTTTCAGCTTCACAACAAGCTCAACCAATGTAATATGGTCTTGTAGTCCATGTAATTTTGTTTTGGCAGTCTTTTTAGTTGTGTTTTTTTTTACTATGTAGTTCTTCCAGCCTCATGCTCAGGGGTTGTAATGTTGTTTTGTAGCTTTTGTATTCTTTTTCCAACTGCCTATTGGTAGCTCCATTCTTGTAATGCTTTGATTCAATATAAAAAGTAGTATTTTCATTTAACATTTGTTGTATTTAGGCGATAGTCGTAGGGGTGAATAACTGCAACTTCTTTGGAGGTCAACCATCCCAATGCTATCTATGTAATTGTGAAGTTTCTTTCACAATTAAACCCACTTAGCTCATTAGCCCACTTGCAGTACCTTGTGTATGAAACATTCATTTTTATGTAGGTGGTCTTTTTTTAGCGTGTCAAATTATTTGAACATTTATTTAGATTCAATTGCACAGTTTTGAGTCAATCTTCATTGACTCAAAATTTATTAGTAGCGGTTCACAAGATGTTTTAGAAGCGTATTAAAATATGTGATGATTTATTGAGATTTAATTGCGTAGTTTTGAATCAAATGCCAACACATAATTTATGGGTAGTGGTTCACAAGATGTTTTCATTGTACGTCAAATAATATGATGATTTATTGGGATTCAATTGTATAGTTTTACGTCAATCTTCATCGAAACATAATTTATGAGTAGTGATTGGCTCACAAGAATCCAAATCATGTGACCATTTTCGCTTAGCACTTAATTGTATCTAGGTAATGCTTATAGGGATGAAGTATTACGACTTCTTGGGTGGTCACCCTTTTTGATGCTACTTCAACTCAAGTGTGTTTAATGTGAAGAGTTTTCCCCATAATCAAACCCATTCAATTTGTTGGGATAAAATATATTAAAATATTCTTGAGGATTGCATAAAATGAAGGGTATATTTTTATTTTATTTTATTTTTTGTTGGGAGGAACATTTCTCTAATATTGGATGTACAAATTGTTCGTCTATTTTAACTTAGTTTTTCCCCATTCTAATGATGAATCATAGAATACGATCCAAAATGCTCACACAAAAAATTCCACATTTTTTTAATTTTTTAATACAAATATTTGAATTTAAATATTCCTATAATTAATATCGATTTCACCAAATTTATTTAAGATCTCAAACCTCAACTCATCTCTTATTATATAAAACCAAATATTAAAAAATATTTATTTTACCAAATTTATGTAAGTTTAAACTCCACCTCATCTTTTATACTATTAAATTTTTACAATTAACTATAATTTTTTTCTATAAACCAAACCTTTTAAAAAAAAACCAACCCACCACTTTCCTAACTATATATATAAAATAAAGATTTTGCTTTACACATAAGATCGGTCGTCAAATTTATCACCTGAATAATCGGGTGGATTCGTGACCGTCGGTTGAAGTTCACGTGCAATGAGTGATATACAAGTCAAGGAACTACATGCCTTGTTGGGGAATATTATGGCTTGGGATTAATGTCTTTACTATGTTTCTAAATTTATATGGGGGAAGAGAATATTTATAAAAGATTATGTAGCATGTTGTGAAGGCCTTAAGTGATTTGATTAATGAGGGGACATTTTGTTTGCTAGCCCATGTTCTCCTTCACATGTTAGGATTATTCTTTTGTCTCTTGTTTGTCATGTGAAGAAAAGAACTTCTAGAGAAGAACATGTTATAAGTTCTAGAAGGTATTTTATTTATTTTTTAATGATTAGTATGTGGAGATGTTCAAAATCATTATGTTATCTATTTGTATCTTTATATTTTAATCATTAAAAAAAATAGAATGTCTTCTTAAAGTAACATATTTTTTCTTAGAAGTTGTCTCTTTCGTCAAAGTTAAATAAAGAAAAAATGAACAATTTTAAGAATGTTTAGATTGACTAAAATGTGGAGGGTGTGAGTAATGGTTTATTTTTTTATTAAATAAAGTATACAAGTTTTTAATGTTCAAAAGGTCAATTTGAAAGGATCAAGTCAAATAGTTTTAATTTGGAAAAATGTCTTTGTCAATTGATCAAATTGAAAGGACTTTCTTAACCCAACAAAATAGTGGCCTTAGAGAGAAGTTGTTGCACATGCAATGTTTGGAATAATTTTGTTGGGTTTGAATTAGAAAAAGAAGAGTAATATTATTAATGTTGGAACTATTCACACAAGGAATGTGTCAATATTCCGTTAATTTTGGAGAATCTCATCAAAGGGATATATTCCTAGGATTATAATTAAGTATGAAAGAATCCCACTACGAGAATATGTCCCTATGTGAAAAGGAATGATGTGGGTGTATATCTTATTCGTTCCCAACACACAAGTTATGCATTCATCTGCTTCATATTCTTTCTCATAATGATCAATGAGATGTTGACATTTTTAAAATTGTAAATGTTTAGACTCATGTCAATAATATTTTTAAATTTTCAACAATTTGAAGCTTTTATAATTTATTTATTTAAAATTTCAATGGTTGTTGTACATTTTTGTCAAATGAATAGTCTTATTGTGTTTTTTTTTCTAAATACTTAGAATATTTTAATGCGTGATTTTCCATCTTCAATATATACAATAAGTAAATGCTAGAACATCAAGACAACATATGACAATTCTTGTGGCACATGGAGTGTTTGAAATAGTTTTTTGGATTTGAATTAAATTATTAAAAAATAGGAAATATCATATTGTAAGAAAGAATCACACATGGGATGTGTCATATTATGCTAATTTTGGAGAATCTTATCCAAAGAATATACCCCAATGATTATGTTTAATTTTATAGGAATTTCATTTGTAAATATATTCTTATATAAAAAGAAAGAATGTGAATGTGTACATCTTATTAATTCTTTTTGACAAAGTTATTTTTACATTCATCTAATATTTTTTATTACTTAATAATATTTCAAAATTCTTCTATACTTTTTAAACCTTTTATAATTCATTTATTTAAAATTTTATTACTTAAATTTTTTTAACTTAAATTTTTTTAAATAAATAAATAATATTATTGTATTAATTTTTTTAAATAACAATATTTTAAAAGTTTTTTCCCACACTCCAATCTAGGAAAAATCTTACCCTACATGTGAATATGTTGGTTTAATAATAAACTATGTGAGGTTACATGCATTAAATATGTTTTTGTTAGAGTTAATTGAGAATGTTATATTTTAAAAGAATTATTTTATAGTGATAATTTTAAATTAAAAAATTACATAAAATCTTGATGAGGATATTAATTTTTTTATAAATTAATATTTATTTTAGAAAAAAATATTATGGTGAATATTTGTGTATATTTTTCAATAATATTTATTTATTTTAGTAAATTATAGATAGTTTTGTAATCTTTGTTTTTCAATTTATCAATTGATTTGAAGAAATAAAATAATTTATTGGGTGAATTATTAACTAGGTTAAAAATATTATATAATGTGGATGGCATATATATATATATATATATATTATAAGTAAGTGTTATGAGTGGGGATAACACCCCTTTATATTAAGTTCAAAATGGCAATATTTGCCTATACCTTACATTTTTGTTTACATTTTAGAACTTATGTTGTTACATAGCTATATATTACTGCCAATGATCTCCCCAAAGTCATAGCATGCTTCATCCTGTGTTTGTTAAACCAGTCTTCATCTTGCACAAACCTTGTAAAGGCACTCAGATCATTGTTGATAATGCTTGCCCGATACACATCCCAAGCATTTCCTAGGAAGTTAGTCCTTGCTTTGGTCTAGTTCTGGGAACTGCTCGTGCCTTCCTCCCCATCTTCTACCGCCTCTTATGTCTCCTCTTCTTCTACCCCACTTTCTTTGAACATGTTCTTCAAGGGGCTCACCAGACCTTTCGCAAGCAGCTCTAGCATTGCATTGGCCACTACTTATATGTTCACTATTGTTACGAAGCCTCCCAACTTCTCCACCATTATTTCTTTGGCGCCCAAAACATCTATCAGTAAGCTTAATACAATCTCGTAGATTATACCATCGCACCAATGCTTTCTTTCCTATAGGATCTCTTGGATTATTTGCTCGATTGCATCAAGGACTGGCGTGGATCCTACTTAAAATATTCTTTGACACTACACCCGTATCGACTCTTTGATGTAGACACAACTCACTCTAAATATGTGCACCATTTTCTTCCTATGTGTTTGGTGCCACTGCTCATACTTGGGTGTTTCAGTCCCTCGACTTTCCTTATGGTTTATCCATTCTTCTTTGCACCAGACACAAACCCCATCTCCTTACAAAATCTCTGATCAAATTTGTTCCACATCCTCTTTCTTATTGACTTGTCCCTGCTCATCTTTTTTAAAGATTCAGAAATCTTCCATTAACCCGACCTGCCGGTGTCGAGAACCTCTGGTAATCCGGACCACTGATCCATACAATTGTCTATTTTAACTGACACTCCTTGATAAACTCCACAATTTTCTAGTAGGTCCGCAACCTTATTATCTTCCCTAAATATATGTGATAGGGAATAATCACCCAGTTTCCCAAGTAAGGATTTGATCACTCCAATCTAGTTGTCCAGTTTCCAATTCGGTGTTTTCCCCGAGGTGATCGCCTGGATGCAAATTTGGGAGTCTCCTTCTATTTATACGAAGTCAATTCCTTTCTGAATACAAACTTCCAATCCCAATGTGAGCGCCTCTATCTCAGCCATGTTGTTCGTGCTATTGCCTAAGTTTTTAGATGCGGCCCATACACCTTGTCCTTCTTCATTTATGATATACACCCCGCGCCTTCCTTTCTAGGATTGCCCTTGGTAGCCCCATCGGAATTTAGTTTCCATTTTAAGCACTCCGGTTGTTTCCATTAAACTTCCTTTCTATTTACCTTTTTCCTTCCCATTATCGGATTTCTAGGTATCTTTAATTCTAGCCAGGTTTTTTTAATTTCCCCGTCCCAACGTGTGAATCTTGTTTTAGACCGAATAACATTCCTACTATTCGTTGTTTCCACTATTGCGTCCTGTATATTTGCAATTAGGTTGTTTCTTTTGAGGGAATAGTTTTTGAATATTCATCTATTCCTTTCCTTCCATACATGCCATACGACCAAGGAAGGTGTCAGTTTCCATAGATTTTGCCACTATCCATTTTGGTTTAACATCGGCTAGTTGTTCATAGCCTCACCAAGATTTTCCTGCCTTGTTCCTTGGATCCCAAATGCCTCGTACAACCAATCCCAACATGCTGCCTTCAACAGACATGTGAGGAGTAAGTGGTCTAGAGTTTCCTCCTCTTTTTTACATAGTACACACCTGGATGGGCCCACAATTCCTAATCTCTTCAGTCTATCACCTGTCAAATACTGATTGTGTAATGCTACCTAAAGGAATGCCCCAGCTTTTGGTAAGATTTCTCACTTCTAGCATAATTTTGACATCCATTGTTTATCCTTTCTCTTGGCATTCTGTATTTAGTACCCCATTTTAGCCATGTATTCCCTTGACACGACACCACACCAAATTATTACATCGTCTTTTTCATTTAACTGTATCGGTCTGTTTCTTAACTCTAGTTCCACCTCCTTACATAAGTGATAAGGTAGAAGGTGGGTGGGTATATCCTTCCACTATAATTGTTCCCCAATCGCACTCATGTTATGATGTGCATAATCTTTCACTAATTCTCCAACTTCAGCTTGAAGCCTTTCCACATACTATTCTAAATCAAACATTTCTGACAAACTCTTATGCTCGTTCCACGAATCTTTCTAGAATGATGCCTTCTTTTCATTCCCAATTCGCCATGATAGATGATTTGTTATTAGGGGTCTGCAGTTTGTAATGTATTTCCATACTGTCGAGCCTCTTTTTGGATTGGCTATAGTCATGAGTCTACTTGGTTCTCTATTGTCCAAGTATTTACTTTGCATAATCTGACACCAAAGTTTGGCCGATTGCTTGTAAAGATTCCATACTAGTTTGGCACCTATTGCTAAGTTTTGCTGCCTAATATTCCTCAGTCCTACCCCTCCATCCTCCTTTGGCTTACATGCCATGTCCCATCCTATCAATGGTATTTTTTTCTCTGGTTTGGAACCTTCCCATATGAATTTCTTCAATACCTTTTCCATTTTAAATTCAGACTTCCTTGGCGCTTCATATGTGGACATAGTATAGATTGGGATAGCGGAAAGAACTGTCTTCACCATTTTGATTCTTCCTGCTAATGGTAGCTAGTTATTCTTCAAATACACTACCTTATTTCAACATTTTTCGGTTGTCTCCTCCTAGTGTCTAGTTTTACACGCTCCTTCGAAGATTTTTACTCCTAGAAATTTTGCAGGAAAACTTCCCGTTTGGTAACCTAGTATGGATAATTGCACGTCTTAATGGTAGCCTTGTGTTAAAGAAATAAACTCTTGATTTATCCTTATTCATTTTTTGACTTGATTGTGCTTCGTATTCATCCAGGATGATTTTTTATGTTTTTGGCCTCCTTTATACTTGCTTCACCTAGAAAAGTTGTATCGTCTACAAATTGGGAGTCCATAATCGATTCAACATCCCATGTCACATGCACTCCTTTCCATTTCAATAGCTAACAAATTTTTTTGATAGCACAACTTAAGGATTCAACCATTATCACAAAGAGAAAGGGCGAAATGGGATCCCCTTGCCTAAGATCGTTGGTAGCTTAGAAGAAACCTTGTAATGTGTTCTTTATTGATACTGAAAATCTCACTGTAGGAATATAGTAGTTTATCATATCACGCCAATTAGAGTCGAACCCCAAGTTTTCCATTACCTTCTTTAGAAATTTCCATGATAATTTATCATATGCCTTGCATACATATAGCTTTATAAACATCCCTGCTTCCCTGTTTGTTGTGAGGGTATGTACAACCTCTAAGAGGAGTATTGTGTAGCCTGTGATTTCTCTACCTGACACAAATCCACATTGTTCAGTTGACACAACTTTTCCCACCATTAATTTCAGTCTATTTGCTAGTACTTTAGTAATCACTTTGTAAATTGTGTTACACAACGAAACCTACCTAAAATCATTAAAATATTTACATTCCTATTTTTTTGGGATCAAGGCTATCACTGTGTTATTCAAATCTTTCACAAAACACTTATTTTTTCAAAAATATTCTATTAACTTCCATATATCATCCCCAACAAAACTCTAGCGTGTTTGGAAAAATATCGTTGTAAACCCATTGGGTCCCAGCGCCTTGTCTGGGTGAAGTTGAAATAATGCAACTATTACCTCCTGTTTTGTTACTTCCTTACATAGCATTTTATTATCATCTTTCAATACTTTTTTGTTGATTGTTTCTAGAATGCCTCCATTGTCCGACAACAAACTTTGGTTTCCTAGGAGCTTCTCAAAGTACTCTACCGCTGCTGAGCCAACTTCTGTTAAGCCTTGTGTTGACTATCCTCTCATTTGAATTTCTTCAATTTTTTTAGCCGCTCTTCTAGCCAATACTGATGCATGGAAAATTTTGGAATTGGAATCTCCCTTCCGCAACCAGACCTCTCTCAACTTGTCTCTCCATTAAATTTCTTCTCTTTTGAGTAATTCAACTAATTTTTCCATTCAATTCTTTTTCTCTAATAAATTATTCATTCCTCATTTCATCCTTAATAATTTTCTCCTTTAATGACTCTAATTTAGTTTCCACCTTGGCTTTTTCTGCAAATATATTAAAAAAAAATTCTTTGTTCCACGACTTCAACCTCTATTTTATGTGTTGGAGTTTTTTTACTATTTTAAAACTCATCGAACCCCCCACCCTTAACTATTTCCACCACTTTTCCAGTAGCTCAACTAGTCCTTCATCATGCCACCACATATTCTGAAATTTAAAACATGCCCTTACTAATTTCGACCGATCAAAAATAGTTATATCTATAGGAAAGTGATCTAAGGTTGAGTTTGGTAATATGTTCGTTTGTATTTGTAGGCATGAATCACTCCAAATCTTGGTGATTAGAAATCTATCTAGGCATTCTGCAATCATCGTAAAATCCTTCTGTCTATTTGTCCATGTGAAGGTTCCTTTTTCAGTCGGGCAATCCATCACCCCTGCCTCAGTGACAAAGTTCTTGAAGTCAATGGATGTCTAAGACATTGTTCGAATTCCATCGCTTTTTTTTTATCGATCCAATATAGCATTAAAATCCCCGCCTATGATTCATTTTTATTTGAGAAATGGCCACGAGAATTCTAAGATCTTCCTCCACAATGTTTCCTTTTCCTTTGTTTTTGTTGGACCATATATATTGATGACTATAAACTGGCAATTCAGGGCCAGATTGTACATTTTTGCTACCAACCAGTTGGCTTCTAAACAAATAATTTATGTAGAGACCAGTTCTTCTTTCCATATAATACCCAATTCACTTGCATTACCTTTGGATTCCTGAAAATGCCCTTTCCAATCCCGACAATATTTGAGAAATTGCATCCCTTCTTCATTGGATAACTTAGTTTCTTGAAATAGAATTATGTTATTTTGGCTTTTCTGTATTTGACGAGTGACTAGGCATCGCTTGTCAGGGGCCTTCAGGCCCTTGAATTTCCATGTTGTGATTTTCATTATTTCCCAAGGGAGGGCCTACCTCCGTTGGTACTTAGAAATTTAACAATACTGGGCAGATTTTTTTGAATAGCCTCTTCCTCCCTTAACTTTTTGTGGGATTTCCTTCCTTCCTCGTTGTTTCCTTGCTGTGCCAATTTTTCCCATGCCCAAATGGTTTTCCACCGATTGTGAGATACACCTGTCTTCTATGATATCCAATGCATCTCCTAATTCCACACTTGAATCTAGATCATTACTCATCAGAGATCCAGTCTCATCTATTTCCTCTTCCTCTTGGTCAATGATGTTTCTTGTGCCATGGGTTCTAATTTTAGCTCTTCACTAAAACCTTCTACATTTGTATCCTCTAAAGGCTTCTCCCTTGTTTCAACATCTTGCTTGGTGTTCATGATGGCCAGTATTGGATCTATTTCAATATCTAGCCTTTTTTTCTTCTTGTGAATCACATTCCCCTGTGGGCTATTACTTTTGTTATTTTCCTTAATGATAGTGCACTTTATTTTATTATGATTCCTAGCGCTGCACTTGAGACAAAACCATTTTATCTCCTCTACTTTTATTTTTTGTAGCCATTGAGACCCATTTACTATCAAGTGAATTTTATTTGGAATGGGATCTATTGCCGCAATTTTCAGTCCGACGTATTTGTAAAGATCCCCATCCATGATATTTGTGTCAATATCTATTAGGGACCCTAATGATCTTCCAATCTTTTCCAGGCATTCCCCTACCCAATATTCCATTGGAAAATTGTATAATATTATCCACTTAGGTTGATCATATGGCCGTATCTTCACTGGATCAAAATTCGGGCTCCAAGGTTGCATATAAAGGGGCATATCATTCATTACCCACATATCATTTTCTGATATTCTTTTTTTTTTATCTATCTCATTTTCAAATACTACCACAAAGAAGCCCTTTTGTAAGAACTTTAGTAATACTTTTGCTTCTCATTTTTCTCTTTTTTAGCCGTTGATCAATTGTCTACTTAGATTTTCCCTAATGAATCGACATATAAATGCATCTTCCTTTAGGATGTTGAAATCTTCTTTGATCTCTTTTGTAACATAGATTTCTGCTATATCTGAATTTAGGTTAGGGTTTTGGTTTTCTTGTTGTGTTCGACTTTCATTTGATGTGTTTGCTTTCCAAATTTTCCCACCCTTAGGGTTTTTTTCATTCATTTTCCGCTGATACTGATTATAACTTTCTTTATTTTTGTACCCTTTCCAATATTGGTTTCGAACCCATTTAGAATCATGTATTCTTGATGGTTCAGATTTGTAATTTTTTGTTTTTATTTCCTTCTTTCCGTATCGGGTCTATCTTTCCAGAGTATCATTTCTTTTCTTTTTGATGGTTGTCATTTTCTTTGCATCACTCTTTTGATGCATCAAATGTCATTCATCCACCCAATGAACTTTGGTAAAAACCCATTGTGGCTTGTGTGTTTTTTCTAATCCTTCAAAACCTCTTCCTCCACCACCACTTCTTCCCTTTGTTTCCTAATGCCCTTTCCTGATTCATACCCTGTTAATACCACATGCCTCCCTTCTCTTCTTGGTACCTTTGAAGTTTTTTGTATCTGCTCTACTTCGCACCCCTGCTCTACTTCACGCCCCTACTTTTCGTCGCACCCCATCTCACTACATTTAATTTCTATATGGATGACAAAAATATTATGATATATAAGGATAAGTATTAATTCGTTTGACAAATTCTATATCATTTGATGAATGATGATCAACAACTTAAGTTGTATTTTTTGATGATTATTTGACACACCTAGATTTGAGATAAAATATTTAGATAAGCCTAGTGAAAGACAAGTGTTAATCACCAATGACATTTATTATGGGTTTCATCAAAAGTTAATACATTAGTAATTTATTGCTAAAGATCATCTTGGCATCTCATGCACATGAAATATTTATTAAAGTAATGAAATAAAAAATGTAATAGTGTCAACAAGAGTATACATTGATGGCACTAGTAGCTTAATGTAGAGTGTATACCTTATTGTTGGTGACTATTATATTTTTTGTAGAGTTATTAATTAAAATAACTTTTTTAGTTCTTACAAGTTATGTAGAGTGCTAGTAGTCATTTATTTAAAAGACTTTACTACTTTATAATATCAAATCACATGTATTAATAACATTTATTATTAGTTAAAATTTTCTATTTGATAAGTCATATGTGGAAGTTGTGCTTATGTGGAATCCCATAAGACAAAAAAATCCATCACCTAATTTAGTTTTTGAGTCCTAATATGCATTTATTTTTGTAGGGTTCATTATGAAAACAAATGGTGGGTGGAAAAATGACACATATTGGACAAGTACTCTTTTGGAAGCGACTTATTTTTTTTTATTATAAATTTCATTATGTTTTATAGTAATCTTCATCATCTATTATAGTAGATCTCATCCTCTTCTTGACACCACATTCCTCTACTTTAGAGATATGGAAAGAGTGAAAATACACTCAAAATTGCATGAGATGACCTTGTCTAGGTCTATCACCAAAATATGAATGCACAAGATTTTTCTCTAAATTTGAACATTCACATGGAGGCCACTATACTAGTGTTAAGGGGTAAATAAATGGAATTAAGTGACATGGATAGGGTTAACTCAAATATTTCCATCAAGTTTGCTTTTTGTGTGCAATATCTATGATGAGACCACAATCTAATTAGAGAACTTGTCGATTTATATTAGACTTAAACATTAGTTAGGCTTGGAGGAGGTTTTGGATGTTGTATAATTAAGGAAAATGGGTGTTACACATAAATTTTAGGTAAAAATAGAGGTACACATAGCTCTAAGAGAAATATTTTTTTTACCTTGGTGATAGAGATGGAACAAGTTGAGCTCTATCTAGCTCCTAGATTTGGTAGTTTCAAACTAGGGATAAATTTTGTGGGGCTTAGGGATTTTCAAAAAATAAAAATATTCTTGATGCATGCCTAGAAAATATGGAGGTATAAAAAAAGCAGCTAATATTTTGGTTCTTGTAAGGAATTTGGAGACACTACCGGTGACTAGCTTAGCTTGGAATGAAACATACAATGATATCTAAACTGATCTAAAGATGGTGCCAAGTTTCCTTAAAGGGACCAAACCAATTGGTTGGCCACACTTAGTTTCTAAGTTAATATGTCAAGTTTCAACACATCAAACAACATATATATAAGGTGACATAATTATTATTTTTGCTAGGAAGGCATTATATATAGATGTCAAGAATCCTTACTAGAAATGATAAATATGTGAACCTTTTTTGCATAGAAGTATATACACATAATTTTTTTTAAAGGGTCTTATTATTAATGATAGACAAAATGATATCAATGTGCCCACTTGGCTTCTTTAGAATGTATATATCATAAGGTTCAATAGATGACATACTATGCTAGAATGTAAATGATCATATAGAGAATTACCACACACACCTCTAGTTTTTCAATTATTTTTATAATCTAATGGGAGTAGGCCTTATCCACATTCATCTATATACTTTTAAAATGCATATTAAAGTATGTGGATATTTCACAAATTAGGTTTTATTTTATAGTTTTAAGTTAGGCCACATAATGCGACTTGTTATATTTTTATTTCCATAAATATTAGACTTCAAATTATTACTAAATTATGAATATAGTTATTTTATTAGTAAAAGTGGTTTAAAGAATCCATGCTCGTATATAAAAATCCATAAATATTATCAATTTAAGGCTACTCCAAATGAGGATCAATATCATGGTAAATACATACATAATTTTTAGAATGCTAGCATTAGCTATATTGGATAATATTAATATATACTATTTCAATAAACTACTCATGCCTAATTGTCAACAACATCTAAATTTGAACTCCTCACCTCCATAGTAAAGGAGAAATTGACATTTGCTATAGGATCACCACTTGTTATGGCTTTTAGGAACTGAATCTATCACTTGGTACAAAGTTTGCAGGCATTATCATCTTCTCTAACTGCTATGATAATGAACCCAAGGTCATATGTATGATATATTGAGTAATGGACATACCTCAGACCCAAGGTAGAACCCCAAAACTAAAACTTCATCATCTAGACACTTTCATTCCCCAATGCCACTTGGCCTTGATTAGTAATTTTTTCATCTTCCTAATCACCTCTTTGAAAGGGAGACGAGTGCATGGAAGATGCTTCCTACACCAATCTAAGAAAGAGAGCAGTTGATTTTTTTAAAATGTACTTTAAAACTGTTACAACATTACATGCACATACATACGAAAAATAGATAAAATGATAAAAAATATAACACATAATTTACATGAGGAAAACCCTTTCGGGTGAAAAACTTCACACTCCAAAACACAACTCAATTATATTATTCAACAACAAAAATACAATATAATTGTAGAGCTACTCTCTTGTAGGATTCTTCACACATTTCAATTCTAGAGTAATTCCAATAGCATAATGATACTTCAACAAAACAACAATCTACAACTCCAAAATACAAGTTTTTAATATATATGAGCTTACGATGCATTAGTTAGAAATTTTTGAAATCGAATGCTAAAGGCTGAAGATGCAACATGGAAATCACCAAAACCACTACACATGTATAATGGTAAGTTTCCAGATGTCACCACATGTAATATTGCAATTGCTAATTGTCATTTGTAGATACCCTAAATTGTCCTAATTGGCAAACAACACTATTTAACTAACTTTCACCCTTCTTCCCTAAATGATTAAATAATACATTATAATTTTATTATTATCAATTTTTATATACATCTATTAATTAAGTGATTTAACAAATTATTTAATTGATTTGTCCTCAATCATCATTTCTAACTAATTAAATAAATATCATTTATTTAATAAATGTCCTAATTTAACCTTATCTATCGTGATTAATTAAATAAAAACATGTTATTTAATTATGTCAATAACACACCTTATTCATCCAAATTCATTAAATACTTATCATTAATTATTTAATTAAGTCACTTTCCCTTCTCTAAATTTGAATAAATAAATAAATTATTCAAAATCATTCAACATGGTCAACAAACAAATATATCTTTATTTGTTAAGGTCAAAGGAAACTTGCATGTTAATCTCCAATATTAATTAATTATCCTCACCCATTTTTGATTGAGTAAATCATGACCATTGATTTCTCAATCTAATTGGCTAAATAACCCATCTATTTCCTAACTCAACCTGACTTTCTCAATCCCACTAAACACTCATTCTGAATTTCCCAATCCCACCAATCATTGCAATCTAATCCCACTGAATATCCAATTAAAATATTTAATTCGATCAATTAGAGAATCTAATTGACCAATCTATTTCCTCTCAATGTTTCTTAACTATTGATCACGATCTTTCACTATTGAATCTCAACCGCTCATCTGAAACCTGAAAAACTATAAAATAACCTTCTTCATTCTAAAAAATGATTGAAGAATCTAGAGAATTTGTGAAGAGCTTATGTAAAAATAGTCATTGAAGCACACTTGATACATTTACATCTTTGATCACCATTAACACACCTTTTGAAGCTTTTTCAACAATAATGGAGGCTTCGTATTGATCCAAGCGATCCAACATCAGTACGAATTACACTTTGCGACAGGATGGTAACATTGTAATGCTTGAATTCGTTTTATGTTATCTTTTATGATAGCATTGTTCATCGCAATCTTAGTTTTATAATTTCATTTCGGGTAAGTGCAAAAAGGTGGGGGGCCAAAAAGAGGTCTTAAGTGGCCACTTTTTTCCTAAAATCAAGATATACTGACCTTGGATGTGAAATTGAGGATAGTTACACTCAAAATTTAGATGCAACAAAAAAAATGATCTTAGTGCTCTGAGTCTACTTTCTAAACTACTACTTTTTTTAAATGGTAGAGATTAAGGGGTTCAAAAGAGGGGGGCATAGAAATTGGTGTTGTTTTTGTCAAAAACACATAACATAGCGACTTTTGTGGCTCCCTCCAAAGGTTAACTTTTTTTGAGTATTTTTAAAATTGCTTCAGTGAGAAATTAGCTAGTAATATGTAGTTTATTTCCATTTTTTTTAATAGTTTTTTAATGAATATTTGATTTTTTATTAATTTTCAAAGTGGACACTTTCTGAAAAATAGAATTTTGGCCATGCTACCCCTATAAATTTTGAAAATTAATTGAAAATCATTTTTTAAATATGTGTAGAATGGAGTCTAGTTTCTAAAATGTAATTTATTTGAAATTTCGATGAACGGTCAATTTATAATGAAAAAAATACCAAACACTAGTTTTTGCCAAAAAATAGACACACAAACAAAAGAAATTATAGATCAAAGGCTTAACATTGTCAAAATGTGAAAAAAATTACATTATTAATAGCTAAGAGAGAGCCTAACATTACCTAAGTGTTCAATTTGTTCAACCTTGAAACACGTGCAAACCTGATGCTTAGCACGAACACGATTATGTGTGTGATTTGCAGGATGAATTTGATGTAAGAAAGAGAAACTATCAAAGGTTAACCATCCCACAAATGATTGAGTATGGGGTGAAAGAAGATATTCCTGACACACTATCAGATGATGGTGTGATTTTAGACCTAGGTTATGAAGCAACAAATGTAGGTATCCAAGGATTATATCCAATCAATTGGGAGGAAGAAGAGTTTATTGACATTAAACAAATTTCTAGAACAATAATGGATAGGAGTATCCAATGGGTAGTGTTGAGAATAAAGGAACCACCTACTCAATTTTCAAAGAAAAGGAACGTTGGGGTAACCAAGGGTTACCAAAGAACCAAAAGGAGAGGCCCCCAAGGAGAAATTGTAGTATCTTCCTCCCATCAGTGGAAGGGATGTTGTTCCTGGAATACCTATAGAAGAAGCTCCTGAAGCATAGGGTGTGGAGACTTCAACATTTGTAGAAGGCCCCTCTTCTCAACTTCCTCTCCCTCAAGAACTTAGTGAGGAAATACCTACAGGTAGTCTTCATGAAGAAGCAAACACACTAAAAGGAATAGGGATTGATGTGGAAATTCATGACATTGACACAGATTCATTTCACAATATGAGGTTGATCGTATTGTAGAATTTGCAAAAACACATCTTTGGACACTGGGAAGGAACTCCAAGCCTTTGGGTTGGTATTCCGAAAAAAATACCAAACCTAATGCTTGGGGATTCCCAAAGAAAGAAATAAAGCAAGCACATTATAACACATTCATGTTATAATGTGCTCGTGTTATTTGATAGTTTTGACATGTTGTAAGTGTTTGTGCCCAAGAATTGAATAGAAAGACATAACGTGAGCACATTATAACACACTCATGCTATGTCTTTCTTTGTGTTAAATGCCAGTCTAGTAAATGTATGTATATATATTTGGGTAAAAGCACAAAGTTGTGTCACACTTTTAGCCAACTTATCAGCACAACTGAATTTAAGTATTTCTAACTAAAAATCAATTTTGGTCAAACATATGATCTATTAAATGCTTAGAATGTTTAGAATGTTTTAATGTGTGATTTTCCATCTTCAATAAATACAATAAGTAAATGCTAGAGCATCAAGACAACATATGTCAATTCTTGTGGCACATAGAGTGTTTGAAATAGTTTTTTGAGTTTGAATTAAATTATTAAGGAAAGATAAATATCATATTGTAAGAGAGAATCCCACATGGGATGTGTCATATTGTGCTAATTTTGAGAATCTTATCCAGAGAATATACCCCAATGATTATGATTAATTTTGTAGGAATTTCATTTGCAAATATATTCTTCTATGAAAAAGAATAATGTGAATGTGTACATCTTATTAATTCCTTTTGACAGAGTTATTTTTACATTCTTCTAATCATTTTTTTCAAAATGACCAATAAAATACCTATTTTTTATTACTCAATAATATTTTAAAATTCTTTTATACTTTTTAAACCTTTTATAATTCATTTATTTTAATTTTTATTACTTAATAATTTTTTTATAAATAAATAATATTATTGTATTAATTTTTTAAAATAACTTAATATTTAAAAAAATAAAATTCCCACACTCCAAGCTAGGAAAAATCTTACCCTACATGTGAATATGTAGGAATGAAAAATTTCTATAGTTGTGTTGGTTTATTAATAAACTATGTGAGATTACATGGATTTAGGTCAAAATGGAAATGAGAGAGTATCTCCATATTTGATCAGTAAAAATGTTTTATGTTAGAGTGAATTGAGAATTTTTTATATTTTAAAATGATTGCTTTGTAGTGACAATTTTAAATTAAAAAATTACATAAAATCTTGATAAATTTGGTTGGGATTTTAATTTTGTAGTAAATCAATATATAGTTTTTAAATCCTATAGTGAATTTGTGTATATTTGTCAATAAATTTATTTATTTTAGTAAATTATAGATAGTTTTTGATTGATTAAGCAGGGAAAGGGCCCTGACCCTTACAGACTAGTACAATAGACTATCAAACACCATCCACTCAAAATAGAACAAAGAGGAAGCAAACCAGAGAAACACTTCTCCAAGCAATCAACCAAAAACTAACCTATGCCCTCCGCATCAAACATTATAGCCCTATCCGTCATAACAAAATAGTATATCCATTCCAACTTAAAATCCCACCACAAAAGCAGGTTATAATTGCATAACCTTAAAATAGTGTCCAATCTAAAAAAAAAATTCCTAACATAGATACAACTAGAAATATTAAAGTCCAAGCACTAACGACCAATATCAACATTATAATAGCCAAGATTAACAAAAAAGACCATAGTAGAAAATGAAAAAAAGTAAGAGGACTAGAGGCCAAGGATTAAGCATCCTCGATCAAATTCCAAGCCTTCAGCAAGTCCTCGATAGAGTCTTCAAACTTCTCTTTGGGCTTCATCTTTCCAGACAAGTCTGCTTCATCATCTGTCACCTTTTTCCTTTGCTACTTCTTAATTTTACCTTGACTCGAAACCATGGCCATCAAAAAAAAATTCATTACTGCATCCACCACCCTGCATAAGCTCTTAACAACATTTTCAAGAGCCTAGAATCTATTGTCCTTACCTTCCTATTGAATCAATTTTTCCAACATGTCCATCATTTCCTCCACTCTCTAAATTCTAGCAGTGTTAGAACCCAACATGTTCTCTTCACCAAGGTTATTGATCTCCATAACCTCTATGTCATTGGTAGCATCTTCTTTTTACACATCCTTATCATTGTCATCTTCAGCCTCTTGCACCCCCTCTTTCTATGATTCCCCATCCTCATCCTCATCCTCATCCTCATTGCTAGTGTCTTTCTCATCTTTCAACTCCAACTCCTCCTCCTCGATAGAATCACCCCCAAGTTTGTCCAGAATTTCCTCAAATGAGGAAGCTTTATCTTCCCTTACCACCTTCCCCTTACTATCCTAGGACCCAGTAAAACACTTTTCTTCCAATATTTTAGACTTTTTGCTACTATCAGACCCTTTTGATGCCACCAAAGCAAGCTTGGTTGACCTTCTACCCACCGGTGTAGAACATTCAGGGTTGTTTTCCATGTCATCCAGAATCGTGATAGTGTTGGGTTCATCCTCCAACTCATGGATCGATATTTGTTTTTTCATAGTAGGGACAATAGGTGCAAAACTTTATTTTTGAGGAGTAAATTTAAGTAGGTCCAACCACAAAGGGTCTATAGGGTTGGGAGAAGTCTTAGTAATTATTTTGGTCGAGGTGTGGGGATGGCTTTCTATAAGCTCAATTTTCAGAGAGCTCTTGGGGGTAGGGTTTTTAATAAAATTAAGGAAAATATTTCTTTGTGGGGAAGTAGCTAAAACATATTTGCAGATAGTGTGAATCAGTCCATAGTGTAACAGAGGGTTTGTTCCATTGGTTAGGCTTTGGCTCAAGGATGAAAAGAGGAAGAAAGGAAAGTTTATCTTCTCAATGTGTCGAATATGGTTTAGGATTGGGAAGTGGTAGCCATGAACAGATTGAAACTAAAATTCAAGCGTAAAGTACTCCATTACAAAAAAACACACATTGTGGTATGGGGGAGGAAGCAAAAGCATAAAATAACCATTCTATAATCTCTCATATTTTTCCTTATCCTAAAAAAAATTCTCAATATAATCTTGGTACTTGCCATTACTTACCTTTGCCACCTTCTTCCCTTCATATGCCAGCCCCGTTGCCTTAGCTATGAGCTTAGCGCCCACTGTGAAATGAAGACCACCCAACTTAGTTTCATAAAAAATAATTTCAAATCATCAATTGATTTGAAGAAATAAAAAAATTTATTGTATGAATTATTGACTAGGTTAAAAATATTATATAATGTGGATGACGAAAATATTATGAAATATAAGGATAAATATTAATTTGTTTGAAAAATTCTATATCATATGATGAATGATGGTCTATAGCTTAAATTGTATTTTGTGAAGAAAATTGGACACACCTACATTTGAGATAAAAGTTTTGAAATAGGTCTAGTGAAGAGACAAGTGTCAATAACCAATGATATTTATTATGAGTTTCATCAAAAGTTAATGCATTATTAATTTATTGCTAAAGATCATCTTAACATCTCATGCACATGAAATATTTATTAAAATAATGAAATAAACAAAATTAATAGTGTCGACAAGAGTGTATATTGATGACATTGGTAGCTTAATGTAGAGTGCATACCTTATTGTTGGTAGCTATTATATGTTTGTAGAGTTATTAATTGCAATTAATTTTTTAGTTCTTACAAGTTAGGTAGAGTGCTATTATTTCATTTATTTAAAATAATTTACTACTTTATAATATCAAATCACGTGTATTAGAACATTTATTATGTTAAAATTTTCTATGTGAGAAGTCATATGTGGAAGTTGTGCTTATGTGGCATCCCATAAGACAACAAAATCCATCACCTAATTGAATTTTTGAGCACTACTATGTTTATTTATTTTTGTAGGGTTCATTATGAAAATAAATGGTGGGTGGAAAAATTATGACACATATTGGACAAGTACTCTTTTGGAAGCCTTGATAGTAAATATTTTAAGTGAGACGGTGGTTTAAATTTTTTATTATTAATTTCATTATATTTTACAATGATATTTATCATCTATTATAGTACACCTCATCCTCTTCTTGACACCACATTACTCCACTTTAGGGATATGGAAGGAGTGAATTACAATCAAAATTGTATGAGATGACATTGTCTAGGTCTATCACCAAAATATGAATAAACAAGTTTTTTCTCCAAATTTAAATATTCACATGAAGGCCTCTATACTGGTGTTGAGGGATAAACACATGGAATTAAGTGCCATGGATAGGGTTAACTCAAATATTTCTATTGGGCTGATGTAAGAAGTTGGGTCCACAAAAAACACCAAAAGTGGAAGTGTTTTTGTTGTTTTTCATAATTTTTCACACTTGGATTGAAAATTTAAGGCATTTACACAATGAATCTTAAAAAAGTCAATAATATGAAAATTTGAATTTTGAATCTAGTTTCCAAATATGTAATTTATTCAAATACCTAGGTGATAGGCATTGAATTTTGATAGGGATGTACAAAAACCACTTTTTAATTTTTTATTTATTTTTAATCATACCATGCACGTGTACGAACACCACTTTTTGATCTAAATAAAAGTATTTTTCTATTTCCTTTTGGGGAAATATAGCTAACAACATGAAGATTGATGAGGATATTTTTTATAATTTTTTTCTAAATATTTTTTTTTATTGAATTTTTATTGGCCTTAATTGTTGTTTTTAAAACTCAACATGTACAGACATCATAATTGGACCTAAACTAAACATTTTTTCAATATTTTTTCATTGTGTAGAGAATTGTCTGAAGATTGATGCCATATAATTTTTTACAAGAAAATTAACCAAACAAAACTTATTATAAAACAAAAAAAGTTTGATATTTCAAGTTTATGGACTAGTTTGCTTAGAAATTAATTGAAAAATAAAAAATATAATCCAATCTTTAAAAAAAATTATATATTTGAAAACTAGACATCATGTTCTCTTATGGGTTTTAATTTCATAGATTGATTCATAAAAAAGTCCATTAGCCATATTGCCAAAGTTGGACATTTCTCTTGAACTTGCCTTAGTTTTCTAGTTGTAGGTCGAAGGCTAAGGGTTGGGTTTCCAAGCCTTTCCCCAGCCTAAAACCAAGGCAGCATGTGGGTTGGGGATTCAAAATTTTAAAAACCCGTACACATTACAAAATGCATACACACTCTTTATTTTCTTGATTATTTGAAAAAAAAAAAACTTTTTAGAAACACATACGTGTTTTAAAACGCGTACGTATTTTGTGATACAAGATGCGCACACATTTCAAAACACGTACACGTTTCTAGAAGGTATTTAATTATTGAATGAATGACTCATACATGTTATAAAACACATATGTGTTATATAATTCATACACATTTTTTAGTGCATACACATCTTTTTAGACTCGAGTACTCAAAGCATAACACATACACATTTTTTTAATAACGCGTACGCATTTTCTATGGGATTTTTTTGTGCCAAAACTTCCCCTCTTCATGGACCCAACTTATTTCTTTTACCCCATCAAGTTTGTTTTTTGAGTGCAATATCTACCACTAGACCACAATCTAATTAGAGCACTTGTCTTGATTTATATTAGACCTAAATATTAGATGGGCTTGGAGGAGGATTTGGATGTTGCATAACTAAGGGAAAATGGTGCTGCACATAAATTTTATGTAAAAATAGAGGTAAATATAGATCTAGGATAAATTTTTTTTTACCTTGGTGATAGAGATGAAACAAGTTAGCTCTATTTAGCTTCTAAATTTGGTAGTTTCAAACTAGGGATAAATTTTGTGGGGCTTAGGTATTTTCAAAAAAGAAAAATATTCTTGATGAATGAATAGAAAATGTGGAGGTATCCAAAAAGGTAGCTAATATTTTGGTTCTTGTGAGGAATTTGGAGACAGTACTACTAACTAGTTTAGCTTGGAATGAAACACACATTGATATCTAGAACTTATGTAAAGATGGTGCCAAATTTTTCAAAGGGACCAAACCAATTAGTTGGACACACATAGTTTCTAATTTAAGATGTCAAGTTTCAAGACATCAAACAACATATATATATAAGGGTACATAATTAGGTGTTTTTGCTAGGAAGGCATTATATATAGATGTCAAGACTCCTTACCAGAAATGATAAACACATGAACCTTTTTTTGCATAAAAGGAGACACACATGATTTTTAAAAGGGTTTGATTATTAATGCTAGACAAAATAATATCAATGTGCCCAATTGGTTTCTTTAGAATGGATAGATCATAAGGTTAAATAGATGACATACTATGCTAAAATGTAAATGTTCATATACAGAATTACCACATACCTCTAGTTTTTCATACATTTTTATATAATCTAATATGAGTAGGCCCTATCCACATTCATCTATCAAAATATATTTTTAAAATGTATTTTAAAGTATCTAGATATTTTTCAATTTTAGGTTGTATTTATAGTTTTAAGTTAGGCCATATAATGTGACTTGTTATATTTTTATTTCAATATATTAGACTTCTTGAATTATTAGTAAATTATGAATATAATTTTTGTATTAGTAAAAGTGGTTTAAAGGAGCCATACCCATATATAAAATTTCATAAATATTGCCAATTTAAGGCTGCTCCAAATGAGGGCCAATATCATGGTAAATACATAAATTTTAGAATGCTATCATTAGCTATTTTGGCTAATATTAAGATATACTATTTCAATAAAAATAATCATGCCTAGTTGTTAATAACATCTAATTTAAACTCTCCACCTCCATAGTAAAGGACCAATCGACACTTGCTATAGAATCACCACTTCTTATGGATTTTAGGAACTGAATTTCCCACTTGGTACAAAGTTTTCAAGTATTATCATCTTCTCTAATTTCTATGATAATGAACCCAAGGGCCTATGTATGACATATTGAGTAATGACCATACCCCAGACCCAAGGTAGAACCCCAAAAATAAAACCTCATCATCTAGACACTTTCATTCCCAAATGCCGGTTGGCCTTGATTGGTAGTTATTCATCTTCCTAATCACCTCTTTGAAAGGAAGCCAAGTGCATGGAAGATTCTTCCTACACCAATCTAAGTAGGAAAGTAGTTGTAATTTTTTTAAATTTACCTTAAAACTGTTACAACATTACATGCACATGTACATATCAAAAACATATAAAACAATGAAAAACATAACACAATTTATGTGGGGAAAATCCTTTTAGGAGAAAAACCCCACACTCCAAAACACAACTCAATTATATTATTTAAAAAAAACAAATAAGTTACAATATAATTATAGAGCTACGCTCTTGCAGGAGTCTTCACACTTCTCAATTTTAGAGTAATTTTGGTAGCATAACAATACTTCAACAAAACAACAATCTACAACTGCAAAATACAAGTTCTCAATATATAGGAGCTTACAATGCATTAATTATAAATTTCTAAAATTGAATGCCCTAGGTTGAAGGTGCAACATGGAAAGCACCCAAAACCACTGCACATGCATAACAGTAGGTTTCCACATGTCATCACATGCAATATTGCAGCCACCAATTGTCAAAAAACTTGCACATAAAAAACCTACACCTACCAATTTATGACTATACCTCAAAATATCACATACCATGCAAAATCAACATGAAATATAAATTTCCTTCATGCAAAACACCACCTATAAATGGTAGCTTCCAACTTGAATCCTCCTCAAAATAGAAACTGCAAGTTTTAACTCACAAAGCAACATGGGATAATTATCAAATATAATTTAAACAATAAAATATTAAACATGCTAAGAATAATCAAAGGTTGAGACACCTTTTTCCTAATATTCTCCCACTTGTCGAACACCTTTGAAGAGCCAACAAAAACCAACATTTAACTACTAGAGGTTGTGAGGCCTATAAACTTCGAACACCATCTAAACTTATCAGTGCTCATTGGATTTATCAATGCATCTACAAAATTTTCCAACGTATCAACCTTATCCAACTTCACCTTTGCATCTTCTACCATATCACAAAAAAAATGAAATTGAACATCAATGTGTTTTGTTTGGGTATGGAAAGTAGAATTCTTTACTAAGAAAATGGCACCCTGACTATCTATTGACTATCACACTAGATAGTAATATGTCATGCATAAAAACCAATATAAGAACCCAATATATTAAGCCAAATGTCTTCCTTGCAAGCATGAGTGGTTTCCATGTACTCTACTTCTATAGTAGACAAAATGATTATAGCTTGCCACTTACTCATCCAACTGATAGCACCACCAAACATCATGAATACATAGCCACAAGTGGATCTTCTATTTTCAAGGTCACCCGCCTAATCTAAATCCATATATCCTCGAATAATCACTGAGTGCTGAGGTCTAGTAGGATAACCATGAAAACATAGGGAATACTCAAAATTCCCCCACAAATATCTAAACACTCTTTTCACTATATCCTAATATATCTATCTAGGATTAGACATAAACTGACTAAGGACTCTCACTACTTGGGAAATGTTTGGCCTCAGACAAACCATATCATACATAAGACTACCAACAACACTTGCATATGGTACCCTGGTCATGTCCTCCATCTTAGTAGGAGATTTTGGACAATCCTCCACAAAAAACTTCATCCCTTGCATTATAGGAACAACTAACTATTTGCAAGTTGTCATGTTGAATCTCTCCAACATTGAATATACCTTGTTTTACCTCAATCCTTCATCTCAAATTGTGCTGAAAATTGAGACTTAAAATGTGAAATCAAACTTTTACCATTTCTAAAAACAACATATCATCTATGTACAATGCAATTATAAAAATTCTACCATTACGAGATTTGTAATAAACACAATGGTCAGATTTAGATCTCAAAAACCCCAAAGACAACACATAGGTGTCAAATTTTTGGTACCACATCCTAGGAGAATTCTTAAGACCATATAAAGACTTTTTCGACTTGTATACCAGATGTTCTTTACCTTTATCCACAAAATTATCTGGTTGTGACATAAATTTCTTTCCCTAGGTCACTATGAAGGAACAATGTCTTCACATCCATATGTTCCACTTCTAGATCATACATTGCTGCAAGTGATGACAAGAACCAACTAGATGTCAGCTTCACAATAGGAGAGAATATATCACCATAGTCAATTCCATCCACCTAAGAATACCCCTTAGTGACCAACAATGCCTTATACATCTCAATATTGCCATTAGGACCATATTTCTTCTTGCACACCTATTTACAACCAATGGGTTTATGTCCATTAGGTAAGGGTACAAAATCCCAAGTATAAGTTTTCTTTAAAGAAACCATTTCTCCATCCATGGATTTCATCCAAGAGTTTGCATCACTTATACCCATAATGATGAAAATGGAGACTCTCCCTTTCAAATATGATTACAAAACCTCATGAAACACAACAAATGAAGGCAAAAAATACATAACAAGAATTGAAATTAGAAGAGAAAATTTGCAACTTTTATTATCTTCAAACATGTAAAGTATTACAAATATTTGAAGCTCATGGGATTCTCTACAATCTCACATGCAACAACTACAACAAAGATGTCTTCAACAATCTGGTGTAATTCCAACAACATTTTGGTATGAAAAAATTCACTTCTCCAAGCCCCCACTTATCCAAAAAGTAAAGTCATGAATAAATAGAGAATAAGGAAGGAAAAAACAAACAATGGTTTTCCCAAAACCATCAACAAAACCTCCTCGAAGAAAGTACGCCCCTCCTTGGTATTTTTGAAAATATGACATAAAACATGTGGCAACAGGCATGGCACCCTTTCTTAGGTGCCTAGACTCTTGACCAACCAAGTTTGAGATGTTATGACAACTTACACCTCTTACAGATTCTTTACAACATGTCATAATGGTTGTTGAATACAAATACATGCAAGCAACATGCAATATTCCTTTGGCAACCCACTTTATGAAAAAATATGACACATGTACATACATTTATGATCTCTTTTGACCTCTTCCAAAGGTGGGATGCCAAAAGACTTATCCCTTTACAAATTACATTTATTGAGTTATCGGGGTTATTTTCCCACCAAAATTTACATTACATTTTCAGTCAATTAGAATTTATAATCTTGCACGTGAAAATATTATTTTGAATCACCTAAGCCCTTATTAAAATCAAACAAAGAAAAATAAAATATTTTTGGTGACACAGGATTGCTAGTACCCCTAGATGCTCTTGCATCAAACACTTAGGGTAGGAATTGTTTTGTGAATATAGATTCACAAAATGGAGTTGAGTGGTAGTAGCACCCTTTCGAATTGCAAGAAATCCTCATCAAACTCCATCATTGAATTTGGTACCTGCAATTATTTCTTCTTTCTCCTCTTCCAACACTTAACCAAAACAAACAACCTCCTCCTTTGACAACTCTGCTCTCTACTTCTCTTCTTCAATGTGGAATCAACTCCACCATAACTCGACCACCTCCTCCAAATGTATCTCACATTCTCCTCCAATCTTGTGCGATTCAACCCACCATAGTCCGTCCACCTCCACCAATTTGCACCTACACTTAACTCTACAACACCATACAAATCCTTCTCTATATACCAACCGTCTCTAATAAACTCTAATTGAACCATCTCATCTGCATTCACTAACTCATCCATCTCAACATGAAAATCAGATTTCTTAAATTCATTAAGAAAATATTTTACCTTCTCATCACTTGTTACAACTTCAATTTTATTCTCTTCTTTCATGCCTTTAATAAGACATGCAATTTTATCACTTCCTTTTCCTATAACCAATGCATCACACTCTTCTTCCACTGCTGAAATATTTTCATCTATACAAAATCCAATTTCATCTTCATCATAAAAATGGAAAATATTATGCATTACCTCATTTTCCTTGCCACTGTTTGCTACCATATCATCTTCACCATCACTCTTAGTTACGATTTAATTTTTCAATACTCTTAAGTCCTCCAAAGGACACTCATCTACTGCTGAAAAATAATTTTTTTCCTCAATTGTTGCACCTTATTTTTGCCTCTCAATCTCTGTACACCTTTCTCTTCTTTCTCACTCTCTTTTTTCTGTCTCCCTCAAAAAATACTTTTGTAAGATTTTCTCCTTCCTCTTCACCTGCATACACAACTATGACAAAATTTTTACCTTTCTTCTTTGTAATTTTGTTAAACACTTTCCACACTTTGAATATTCAACCTCTCAGGTATATACTACCTCACACTCAATGATCTGTCTACACACAAATCACACACACACACACTCCACCCCTAGGTCTTGGTACAAAATGCCTCACAATCGACGCTCTGCCTGCACACTCAAGAACTCATGCTCTGATACCACTGATGAAGAGGGAAACTCTCACTTTCAAATCTGATTACAAAACCTAATGAAACAAAACAAATGAAGGCAAAAAATACATAACAAGAACTGGAATTAGAAGAGAAAATCTACAACTTTTATTATCTTCAAACATGCAAAGGATTATAAATATTTGAAGTTCATGGGCTCCTCTACAATATCACATGCAACACTTGCAACAAATATGTCTTCAATAATATGGTGTAATTCCAACAACATTTCGGTATGCAAAACTTCACTTCTCCAAGCCCCACCCCTTATCCAAAATGAAAAGGCATGAATAAATAGAGAATAAGGAAGGAAAAAACAAACCATGGTTTTCCCAAAACCATCAGCAAAACCTCCTTGAAGAAAGTACGCCCCTCCTTGGGATTTTTGAAAATATGACATAAGACATGTGGCAACATGCATGCCACCCTTTCTTGGGTGCCTAGACTCTTAACCAACAAAGTTTGAGATGCTATGACAACTTACACCTCTTACAAATTCCTTACAACATGTCATAATGGTTTTTGCATGCAAATACATGCAAGCAACATGCAATATTCCTTTGGAAGCCCACTTTATGAAAAAATATGACACATGTACATATATTAATGACCTATTTTGACCTCCTCCAAAGGTGGGATGCCCAAAGACTTATCCCTTTACAAATTACATTTACTGAGTTACCAGGATTATTTTCCCACCAAAATTTACATTACATTTTCAGTCAATGGGAATTTACAATTTTTCACATGAAAATATTATTTTCTATCACCTAAGCCCTTATTAAAATCAAACAAAGAAAAAAAATAAAATTGGTGACATAGGATTGCTAGTACCCCCCTAGATGCTCCTGCATCAGACAACCGGGGTAGGAAATTTTTGTGAATACAGATTCACAAAATGGAGTTGAGTGGTAGTAGCACCCATTCGGATTGCAAGAAATCCTTAGAAAACTCCATCATTGAATTTGGTACCTATAACTATTTCTTCTTTCTCCTCTTCCAACACTTAACCAAAACAAACAACCTCCTCCTTTGACAACTCTTCTCTTTACTCCTCTTCTTCAATGTGGAATCAACTCCACCATAACCTAGCCACCTCCTCCAAATGTATCTCACATTCTCCTCCAATCTTGTGGGATTCAACCCACCATAGTCTATCCACCTTCACCAATTTGTACCTACACTTAACTCTACAACACCATACAAATCCTTCTCTATATACCAATCGTCTCTAATAAATTATAATTGAACCCTTAGGTCCTCATGCAAACTGCCTCATGTTCGGTGCTCTACCTGCACACTCAAGAACTCCTGCTCTAATACCACTGATGAAAAGGGAGACTCTCCCTTTCAAATCTGATTAAAAAACCTCATGAAACACAACAGATGAAGGTAGAAAAGACATAACAAGAACTAAAATTAGAAGAGAAATTCTACAACTTTTATTATCTTCAAACATGCAAAGGATTACAAATATTTGAAGCTCATGGACTCCTCTACAATCTCACATGCAAAACCTACAACAAAGATGTCTTCAAAAATCTGGTGTAATTCCAACAACATTTCAGTATGTAAAAGTTCACTTCTCCAAGCCCCCCCCTTCTCCAAAATGCAAAGGCATGAATAAATAGAGAATAAGGAAGGAGAAAACAAACCATGGTTTTCCCAAAACCATCAACAAAACCCCCCTGAAGAAAGTACACCCCTCCTTGGGATTTTTGAAAATATGACATAAGACATGTGGCAACATGCATGCCACCCTTTTTTGGGCACCTAGACTCTTGACCAACCAAGTTTGACATGCTATGACAACTTACACCTCTTATGGATTCTTTATAGCCTGTCATAACGGTTGTTGCTTGCAAAGGCATACAAGCAACATGCAACATTCCTTTGGAAGCCCACTTTATGAAAAAATATGACACATGTACATACATTTATGACCTCTTTTGACTTACTCCAAAGGTGGGACGTCCAAATAATTATCCCTTTACAAATTACATTTACAAGTTACTGGGGTTATTTTCCCACCAAAATTTATGTTACATTTTCACTAAATGGGAATTTACAATTTTGCACATGAAAATATTATTTTCTATCACCTAAGCCCTTATTAAAATCAAACAAAGAAAAATAAAATATTTTTGGTGACACATGATTGCTAGTACCCCTAGATGTTCTTGCATCACATAACCTCTGTAATAGTCCTAGGCTCATCAATGTTAGCAATTAAAGAAAATATGCAGCTAGAATCTAACAATGAATAATAAAACCTTTTTAGGTGAATACCCAATTAGGTTGTCACCTATCTTTGGTAGACCTCCCGAATTGTTGAGATTGAGGTTATTCTTCTTCTTCATAACTTTCATAGCTTCGTAGACTATCCTTATCATCAGGTCCAAAAAGAGTATGTAGCTCTTTCATTAGAGTAGGTGGAATTTGAACTACCTCCTTCTATTTCTCCTCTTTCTCTAGCTGTAGCTCAATAGTGGAAGGTTTCATCTCTCAAAAAATTAATTTTTTCATAGAGAACCTTCCAGGCCATTGGATCCCAAAGCTTGTACCCCTTCACACCAACACCATAGTCGATGAAGATACATTTAACTACCTTTTTCTCCAACTTAGACCTTTTCTCAATCAGAATACGAGCATAAGCTTCACAACCAAATACTTTGAGATGTCTCATTGAAGGATTTTTACTAGATCATGTCTCCACGGGTGACTTATAAACAAGAGCCAATGTAGGATATTTTTTGATTAAATAACATGCAGTGGCTATGGTTTCAACCCAAAACTTCTCCTCAAGGATAACACCACTCAACATACTCCTATCCCTCTCCATCAATGTCTTCTCATCCTCTCCACAACTCCATTTTGTTGTGGGGTGTATGGATTTGTCTTATGTCTCTCAATCTTGTGCTCTTTACAAAACTTGTTAAATTCTATAAAAAAAACTCACTACCATTATCAGTCCTTAAACACTTAATATTTATATTAGTTTGATTTTTAACAAGATCCTTGAAATCTTTAAAGTGACTAAAAACTCCAGGTTTACTTTTGAGAAAATAAACAAATGTCCTACTACAATCATCTATGAATGAGACGAATTACATAGATTTGGATAAAAAAGGAATATTCATAGGACCAAACACATCTGCATGCACATATTATAAAACCCCAAAATATTTATGAGAAATGGAATAAAAAGAAACACAATAGTACTTTCCATATACACAATGTTCAAAAAATTCAAACTCAAGGTTACAATCATCAATGCCTTCAACAAGGCTCTTAGATTTTAGGGCTCTAAGAATCTTCTCACCAATGTGACCAAGTCATTGGTACCACACCATTTTCTTCTCTACAAGAATATTTATTTCCAAGGAATGAGCATTCTTAGGTAGCCAAAATGCATGATCATCAGATGTAGATGCTACAAACTTCTTCTCTGCTCGATCGATGGTGAGGATGAAGAATCCAAAGGTCTCTTTTTGGCTTGTCATAAGAAATATTGCATTGAACCGTACATGCATCCAACTTGTACAAGGTGTTATTTAAGCACCCTTAGCCAAAACCATAACTCCTCTCATCATCTTACATCCTCCACTTGAGAAAACAACCTGTACACCCAAATCATTCAATTTAATCACTATGAGTAGGTTTTGTGTCAATCTCAGGATATGAAAGACACCATCAATCCCATTCACTCTACCATCAGGTCCAATTTGATCTTGAATCTACTATGGCCAACAATATTAAGATAATATTCATCACCCATATACACCTTCCCACCATCATATTCTTCATACTTCGAGAACTAACCCCTATGAGAGGTCATGTGGAATGAAGCATGTGAGTCTATTAACCATACATATTCTAATGCATGTGTTGCCAAGTCCATGATAAAAGAATCTACATCATCTTGAGAGGGCTTTTTAGAGTCAAAGTTTGAGAAATTCCTTTCACCTTTCTTTTTCTTCTCCTCCTTGCTCTCTTTATGAAAATGACCAGATTTTCCATAGTTCCAATATTTTTCCTTGGACTTGCTAGGATACTTAAATATCCTCAGATATTTGGATTTCAGCTTCTTGTCCTTTTTCTTTCCTTTCTCTTTATATCTTCCATGAATAATAAGAGCCTCCTTATCCATCTCAAAAGATCTCCACATCTCTTCAAATAACAATGATGCAAACACCTCATCCATCTTGAAAATAGAGGTAGTAGTCCCAATGGTCATTGCTAGGTGATCCCATGAGTCTAAAAAAGAACATAAAAAATCATACAATGATCCCAGGGTCTTCAATTTTGTCATAAAAAAAACCTAATTATACGATCAACATGTTAAAGGAATTCAAGTGATCTGTAACAAAACCTCCATCTTCCATCTTCATATAATACAATTTATTTTGTAGGAATAATTTGTTTACCAAGGATTTAGCCTGATAAAAATCTCTAGGTTTCTTCCAAAGGGATTTTGCAATCTTCTCTTCATGGATTCTTAGGAGCACATAATTAGCCAAACAGATTCTTATCGAACCCTTGGCTATTTGATCCATCAAATTCAACTCTTCTTGGGTTGCACTAGTTGGTTTTGTACTAGATATTGCAGCCCACAAATCTCTATCCATGAGCATATACTCCATTTCAACTTCCATAACTAAAATTTGTCACCATTAAATTTCTCCATTTTGATTCTACTAGACATGCTTTCCATCTTTTTCCCGCAACAAGGTCAAAAAATATTCTTTTGTAGAACTCCCACTGAAATAAATATTAGCTTAAAAAACCCTTCAACCCAACAACATAATCAATTCTGGCTAGGCTTTGATGCCAATTACAAGGAAGCCAAGTTCTTATAAGATGCTTCCCACACCAATCTAAGTAGGAGAGTAGTTGCAAAAATTTCTTAAACCCCTTAAAATGTTACAACAATAGATGCACATACATATCAAAAATAGATAAAACAATGAAAAACATAACACATAATTTATGTGAGAAAAATCCTTTAAGGAAAAAAACCCCGCACTCCAAAACATAGCTCAAAAATATTATCCAACAACAAAAAACAAGTTATAATATAATTGTAGAGCTATAATTTTGTAGGAGTCTTTACACTTCTTTTCAATTTTGGAGTAATTATGGTAGCATAATAGTGTTTCAACAAAATAATAATCTATAACTCCAAAAAATATGCTCAATATATAGGAGTTAACAATGCATTAATTAGAAATTTCTAAAATAAAATACCAAAGGCTAAATATGCAACATGGAAAGTACCAAAACCACTACATGTGCATAACGATAAGTTTCCACATTTCACCATATGCAATATTGCAACTACCAATTGTCACTAAACCTACACATGCAAAATCTACACCTGCCAAAATATGGTTGCATCTCCAAATCTCACATTCCATGTAAACTCAACATGAGATAGAAATTTCCTTCATGCATAAATTCACTTGTAAATAGTAACTTTGAATATAATTTAAATATTAAATATAAATAACTAGTTGTAACTCACAAAGCAACATGGGATAATTATCAAATACACTCTAAACATTAAATAATTAAACATGCTATGAATAATCAAAGGTCGAGACACATTTTTCATAACACTCTTTAGGTTCTCTAGCATCCAATAGCACAACCAAAAACATGGAAGATACATCTATATTAACCCTATATTGATGCATTGAATAAAAAAATGTGTCACATAGGACCATTCTTAATGCATGTGGCACTAAAATCCATTTGATTTTGAAGATAATTTTTAGCCTTTGGTGTGTCACCTCACTCATGAATGTAATTTAACATTTATTTTCATTAAGATGCATTTTAAAATACATATTTTCTATCTTGAGGGAAAAAAGGATAAAGGTATTTTAATTATCCTTCCCCTCAACAAAATAGTCACATTCATTATTAACTACTTATCTTGGGATTGAAAAAAATAATGCCAAAACCAAACTATTATCCTTCCATTATGAATTCACTTGATTCAAACCATCTACCAAGGATGAGAGATAAACAACCAAAAGCTTCCAAGCATGTGGGGAGTTAGAAAAAATACTCCTGTAACATGTCAATCATCATGTTGGACAACACATTCGCCTAACTATTGACCTATTGATAAATTTAGCCTATGCATAATTCCATTCTATTTTTCATCATATCCAAAATATTAGCTAAAATGTTACTAATCTTATAGTTTGGGGTGTCTTTTCCTTGGGGAATTGAATATTATTTAAGAATCCTCCTTTATTTAAATTTTACTTAAACTAAGGTTTTTGTAGATGTTAAGACTAAGAAGAAATTATTGTGCCTCTATTTTGTTATTGGTTCCTTTTGAAAAAGAATTAGTTGCTACTCTCACCATCTTACATTTGTGATCTCTTATTATACAATCTTCCCTAGATGGACCCAAGTTTACTCTTGAAGCCCCATCAAAGTTTAGTTTATGCCATCCTTCCTTAGAGGATACATTTATCATTTAAATTTGAACCCTTTGCTAAAAATTGTTCAACATTTTGAAGTGATAGAATGAGAATGATCTCAAGGTGTGAGACCCTTGCAAATGAGATCAGATCTCTAAAGAACGTTGTCTCCTTTCTAAATCTAGATACAATGCATTGATCCAAACCAACATAGATTGAACCTATAAACTAATCCTATTTTATTGATTTATTAAGGAAAAGGGAGAGAATAATTTAGAAAAGGAAAATAGGTGATGTGTTGAGATTTAAGTGAGTTTCCTCCATGCACATAATAGTATAGAAAAACAACAAACCACCTAAATTCACAAATATCTCCACTTACCAACTCTTATGGATGGTATGGAGGTAAGGAATTGAATAGATGTTATGAGGGAAGGAATCTACAACTAATCCTTGTGAATTATTTATATGAAACATACATATCCATGAATTAGTAATTTTGTTTATGTATGAAGATAAGAAGAAGCTACACAACATACATAAAGAGAGAGGAGGTGAAAAAAGAAGGTTTTATTGATTCAAAGTGAACCAACAAAAATAAAATAGGGAAAGAGGATTCCCCAATGGGCTCCTAGGGTTTTTCACCTAGGAGCTAGTTGTGAAATTGCCTCTTTCACGCTAATTATCCTTTGTGTTCATTCAAGATTAGGGGTTTGAATAGGTGTGATGTGTGTGTGCCTAAGTGCTACAAAGTAATGAAATGAACTAAATATGAAATGTAAACTAATAGAATGCAAATGCATTGAAAGAACTATGTAAAATGACCTAAGAATTGTTGGAAAAATAAGGATAGACAACTAAGAGGGGGAGTTAATCAGTTGTTACAAAATTTAAACTTATTCAACCTTAATCAACCTTTAATCTCAGATCTGATAATTAACAGTGAAAGCATAAATCAACAACACATCATAAACACATGAACACCAAGATTTTTATACATGGAAACCATGTTAGGGGAAAAGCCATGGTGGATGTTAGTCCACATGATTATACCCTGTTAGAAGTATAATGAAAAATGAATGAGGAATGTACACACATTCATGCACATTGCCTAGACCTCACTGCTCAAAGGGAAGACTCCCTGCCTTACATAAAATAATTAGATTAAATCCATTTGATGAGGGTGAATTCAGATATTAGCTTCTACAAAATCTTGATGACAGTTCTAGTTAGGCACATAAACACTTCTTCACACTTTGCTCAAACTTCTTCACACTTTGATCTGAAATCAAATGATCTGATCTTTATTCACACATTTTGTATACATTCACTAAGCATACACACCACACATACACTCTCTCACACACCTCAAAATGAAGAAAAAATCTCTCTTATATATCTGCTACATGAATTTACATCAACAACTCTGTCGACCAAAAATAAAGAATAAACTACAACTGTCAGCCCAATTCATGAAAAAATATTAATGCACACCAACCTAAGTTAGTAACATCATAATGAAGACCTAAATAAACATCCTCAAACATGCCAAAAAATAAAATATTAATCCATAAGAATCCTCAATACGCTACCACCATCATGCCGGCCAAGAACATGAAAATCTAGAACACACAAAGGAAAATCTTCGATCACGAGCACATCAATTAACATGGGCATACCACAATGATAGAGCATGATATAGAAACATCACTGAACATCATAGAAGCATACACAAAAAATAAATTTACTATAATTGCATTCTCTTCTTCCAAAAACACTTGCTATAGTAACAAAATAACTGTAGGAACTCATAAACTCATTATTTTCTCCAATCTTGATGCGTACCACTGAAACTTCTAGAAAACATACTATATGGGCTCAGCAACAAAACCTTTGATGCATGACTTTTGATTACCAACTTACATAACTTTCCACCATTAAGATCTTCACAACTTCACAGACTACTTGCAACATATTTATTCTAATTTTCTCAATATCCTCGACATATACAGCCTTCAGAATCATCAACGCTAGCAGTGTTGACATCAATGACAACCCCATATCAACAAAACAACCACAACATACAAAAATCCCCCCCTTTGGCATTGATGGCAACACATGATCTGAAAAATACCATCGACACAACTAACTCTTCACACAATACTCTTCTCCCTCTTTGTTCTACACTTCTCGCCCTTACACTTCTCCCTCTTACAATACAAGTTTTTTCACATTATACTTTGCCCCCTTTGACATCAATGTAAAAGGTACACAAACTCTAAACCACATATCATCTAAATCATCTAACTACTCCCCTTGAGTAGCAGCCTCCGCAACATCAACCTGAAACAAGATATGTATGTGAGTGCACAGATTGGTGCAAAGTCTTGCATCTTAGTTCAGATTAGGAGGGGAAATCACCCCTAACTTTCCTCTAAGATACTCAAAAGTATCCTTAGGCAACAATTTAGTGAAGATATTTGCAATTTGTTCCTTAGTGGGCACATATTCAAATCTGATTTCTTTATCATTCACTTTATTTCTCAAAAAGTGATACTTGGTAGACATCTATTTTGTCTTTTAGTGTAACACTAGATTCTTGGAAATTTTTATTGTACTTGAATTGTCACAGAATATAACAATAGGCTCATTATACTCAATTCTGATATCTCTCAGCATCTGTTTCATCCATAATACTTGAGTGCAATTGTTTGCAGCAACAATATATTCAGCTTCAGCAGTAGATAAAGAAATGAAATTCTTCTTTTTACTTAGCCAAGACACCAACTTCTTCCCTAAGAAGAATGCAACAACACTTGTAATTTTCCTTTCATCTACATCTCCTGCCCAATTTGCATTTGTAAAGGCATTCAAAGTAAGATCATCATCCTTAGGATACCAAAGACCAAAATCAATTGTTCCTTTCAAATATCTAAAAAATCCTCTTTATTGCAGTCACATGTGATTCCTTTGGATCAGCTTGATATCTAGCAACCATGCACATAAACTTCATAATGTATGGTCTAGTATGAGTCAAATATAGCAATCCACCAATCATTGACTTGTACCTTGTTTTATTAGCCTTAGGAGAATCATCATTCTCTGCTAACTTGCATCCGATTACCATGGGTGTACCAACTAGTTTTGAGTCTTCCATGCCAAACTTTTTCAGTAACTTTTTTACATATTTGGATTGATATATGAAAATTCCATCATCTAACTGAGTTATTTGAAATCCTAAAAATAATTTCAGATCTCCTATCATTGACATCTCAAATTCACTTTTCATTTCATCAGAAAACTTCATGCATAAGTCATCATCACCTTCAAAAATAATGTCATCAACAAAAACTTCAATAATCAACTCTTTATCCCGATCCATCTTGAAATATAGTTTATTGTTAATAGTACCTTTATTGAATCCAAGCTTCAAAAATTATTTATCTAGTCTTGCATACCAAGATCTAGGGGCTTGTTTGAGTCCATATAGTGCTTTCTTCAATCGACAAACCATGTCTTTTTCATTAGTCAGTTGAAATCCATCTGGTTGCTCAACACAAACTTCTTCTAACTCACTATTCATAAATGCTGACTTCACATCCATTTGATAGAATTTGTAATTATTGAAGGTAGAATTAGCAATAAATAACCTTACAACTTCAATTCTGGCAATAGGGGCAAATTTTTCTTCAAAATCAATACCTTCCATTCATGAGTATCCTTTACATACCATTCTTGTTTTATTTCTGACAACTTCACCTTGTTCATTCAACTTATTTCGAAAGACACATTTGGTTCCAATCACATTTTTATCTTGAGGTCTGGGAACAAGACTCCATGTATCATTTTTCTCTATCTGCATCAGTTCTTCCTTCATTGCTTCCATCAAATATTCATCTTTACATGCTTCATTGACATTACAAGGCTCAGTGTTTGAAATCAGGCAATATTCTTCTGTAATTATTCTTCTAGTCTTCACACCTTTTTTCTTGTCTCCTATAATCTGATTCTTAGAGTGACTTAGCTTTACATACCTTGGAACTTTGGGATTCTCTGTAACTTATGGTTCTTCTATTCTCTCTTCTGCAGTACCACTAGCTTTTTCTTCATGATTCTCTTGATTCACCGGAACAATTTGAACTTGATTATGTGTCTACACATTCTTTCCATTCTTAGTACTATCTTGTTGGTCATCTAAATTATATCCACAGTATCTAGATGATCTAACTGTGTCTTCATCAACTTTGACATTTTCACTTTCAACCATTTTCTTCAATCTTTTATTGTAGCACCAATAGGCTTTGCTCTTAGTAGAGTAACCTAGAAAGATTCCTTCATCACTTTTAGCATCAAACTTTCCAATATATTCATCTCTCTTAATATAAAATCTACTTCCAAATATTTTGAAATACTTAATAGTAGGCTTATAACCAAACCACAACTCAAAAAGAGTCTTACCATATTTTCCATTAAAATTTACCTGATTGATAGTGTATACAGTCATGCTTACAAATTCTCTTTAGTAGATATGAGGAACATTACCTTCCAACATCATAGTTCTAGCAGTATCTAGAATTGTTATGTTCTTCCTTTCAAAAAATCCATTCTGTTGAGGGGTCCGGGGAGTAGATAACTATCTTTTGATTCCATGCTATTCACAAAATGTATTGAACTCTTGGGAAGTGAATTCACCACCTCTATCTGATCTTAAGCATTTTATCTTCAAACCTATCTCATTTTCTACCAAAGCTTTGAAACATTTTAAATTTTCTAGTGCTCCATCTTTTCCTCTCAAGAAAGCAACCCATGTCATCCTAGAGTAATCATCAATAATCAACATAAAGTACCTTTCTCCTTGTAGAATTCTGATTTTGGATGGACCACATAGATCAGTATGAACGAACTCCAGCACTCCATTAGAATGATGCTATTTTCTCCTAAAATAAATTCTTGTCTACTTTTCCATATGAAATTCCTTGCACATAGTATTAGTAGGCTTCACTAACTTAGGTAGATCTTTGACTGCTTGAGTGGAGCTTACTTTGATAATGCTATAAAAATTCACATGACACAACCTCCTATGCCATAACCATCTTACATCAACTTTAGAAATGAAGAAAATTTCACTAGCACCACTCAGGTGAAAACTATTACCTCTTTTCTTTGTACCTGAAGCAATTACATTTCCAGAGCTTCCCAATATCTAGCACTTTCCATCTTTGAGTTGAAGATTGTATCCCTTGTCTACCATCTTTCCAACACTCAACAAGTTATGCTTCAATCCTTCACCATAAAGAACATCATCCATATTACATTTACCACCAAGAGAAATAGTGCCTCTACCACAAATCACACCAGCATTGTTATCTCCAAATCTTACAACACCACTATCATAATTTTCCAAGCTTAGAAACTTGCTTTTTTCACTAGTCATATGATGTGAGCATCTGCTCTCAATTACCCATTCATCCTTTTCATCAATTTTGGCTGCAAGAGCTTTCTCAATATTCTAATTGCTAGCAGATTCAATGGACACTGTACCATTTTCCTTGATAGCAATGAATACCCATCCATCTTCATTTCCAGTTTCTTTATCAAATTCATCATCACTAACACCTTCTTCAACATAATAACATTTCTTTTGAAATATTGACCTACCACATTTATACCTAGAAACTCTTTTAGGACACCTTGACGCAAAATGACCTATTTTACTGCAAGAGAAACATTTAATAGGTAGCTTTCCTTTGTACTTACCATGTCCTTTGAATTCTATTTTCACAATTAATGCTTCCAATTCTTCCAACTCTCTTTCTCCATCTTCAATCTATCTCATCTCATCCTAGAAATTTCTCCTGGATCATATCTCTATTGAATTTTTTTGGATATAGTAGCTTTGGATGCAAATTCTATCTTAGGAGTAGACTCACCAAACTCACTCAACTCAAAGGTAGCAATTTTACCAATCAACATGCCTTTTGTCACATTTGTTACTATCCCAAGCTCTTCAATAGAATAGGCACTGATCTAAGCACTTTAGCCACAATCTCATCTTCTTCCATAACTCCACTGACACACTTGATACTCATCACTAGTTAATTTACCTTTTGCATGAACACAACAATGTTTTCATCTTCACTCATATTCAAGTTCTCCCACTTTCATATCAGACTTGTTAGCTTAGCAATCTTCACTTGTGCATATCCTTCATACAATGTCTCCAATTTCTTCCAGATCTAATGTGTTGTCTTCATACCTATCACATTTGTCATCTTTGAATCTATCAAAGCACTTAGCAATGCTTCTATAGCTCTGATATTATTTTCAGCTTCTTTGATCTCATTAGGAGTAGTGGGTCCATTCTCAGGAATATTATATATATTCTTTGTAATCTTCCAGAAGGGTTCACCAATGCACTTCAAATGACACTCCATTCTAACCTTCCACATAGAGTAATTTGTACCATCAAATTTGGGACTATCCTTCTTGTATGATGCCATCTCAAATTACCTCAAGCTATTAAAATTCTTCAAAAGAACCAAATCTGATACCAATTGTTGGAAAAAAAAGGATAGACAACTGAGAGGTCAATTAGTTGCAAAAAAAATTAAACTTATTCAACCTTAATCAAACTTTAATCTTAGATTTGATAATTAACAGTGAAAGCATAAATCAACAACACAACAAAAACACATGAACACCAAGATTTTTATATGTGGAAACCTTGTTAGGGGAAAAACCACGGTGGATGTTAGTCCACAAGATTATACCCTATTAGAAGTATAATGAAAAATGAATAAGGAATGCACATGCATTTAGGCACACTACCTAGAGCTCACTGCTTAAAGGGAAGGTCACTACCTTACATAAAATAATTAGATTAAAACCATTTGATGAGGGTGAACAGATAAATTAGCTTCTACAAAAGCTTGATGATAATTCTGGCTAGGCACAAAAACACTTCTTCACACTTTGCTCAAACTTCTTCACAATTTTCTATGAAATGAAATGATCTGATCTTTATTTGCACATTTCACATACATTCACTAAGAATACACACCACATACACTCTCTCATACACCTCAAAATGAAGAAATTTTTTCTCTTATATATTTGCTACATGAATTTACATCAACAACTCTGTCGGCCACAAATAAAGAATAAAATACAATTGTCGGCCCAGTTCATGAACAAATATTAATGCACACCAACCTAAGTCGGTCACATCATAATGAAGACCTAAATCAACATCCTCAAACATGCCAAACAATAAAATATTAATCCATAAGGATCCGCAACACGCTACCACCATCATGTCATCCAAGACAACATACTATATAGGCTCAACAACAAACCCTTTGATGCACAACTTCTGATTACCAACTTACAAAACTTTCCATGATTCAGATCTTCACAGCTTCACAGACTGCATGTAACATATTTATTCTAATTTTCTCAATATCCTTGACATATACAACGTTCAGAATCATCAATGCTAATAGTGTTGACATCAATGAAAACCACATATCAACAACACAACCGCAACATCCAACAAGAATGACCTAAAATGTATGCAAACTATAACAAAACTAAAGGAGGCAAACGTGGTGCACCTAGAAACTGAAGGTTGATGAAGAGGAGCTTTAGAATCTTCTAGAATCTACTAAAAATGTTGACTGGGGCACTTATGCTAGGTTGGGCGACTTAGTCCTTCTCCCGAGAAACTTTGTCGAAACATGTTTCTGGAAAATGGGTATCCACAAACATGGAAACCATTTTTTAGACCTAGTACTGGGACTAATTTTCCTATGGTGGTGACTTAGCCCACCTGGAGCTTTCAGGAGTCTCGAGGATGGTATCTATAGGTACTCACTTGCACATCTATTTTTGACAGAGACCCATGTCTGAATCTTCAAAAAGTGACCTGCAAGATGTCTTCAAGCTGATTTAGGGATTTTTGACTTGGAATGATGTGGATGGAATGATGACACCTTTTTATAACCTTACTCTTTGACTAATCTGCATACAAACTTTCAAAGCACACATGCAAATAGGGGAAAAAGGTTAGGGTTAGAGAATAGGGGTTTACCTTAGTCAAACCCCATGTTAGTAATCAAACCCTAAATGATGAAATATAATGTAAAGGGAAAGATGATTGAATAAAATGCAAGTACAACAACTCACCAAGTGCTTGTTGAAGAAGTCTGAAGATATGCAAGAACCAACTCCAATGGATGATGCTTGAAGTGCTTAGTGCTTAGATGCTTGCTTGAGAAGATAAATTGTTTGATCATGAGAGAATGGGAGATGTTGGGGGGGGGGGGGAGTAAAATGAGGAGAAAATCCTTTATTTATACATGTGATGCCCTAATTCCCTGAAAATAACACATCACAGGCCAACCTTAGGGTTTTGGAGACAAAATCCTGCTAGAAATTTGATTTAATTTTGATTTTTATGTCAAATGGGACTAAGTAAGCTAAGGTGGAAACTTAGTCCACTTGGAAAATTTCAAGTGGATTTCAAGAATTAAAAGGTGATTAATGTTGATTAATAGGATTGTCTCCCGAAACACACTTAAGTTGGGCCTATAGGTTCATTAAGGGGTCATTTTGTCATAAAAAATGATTGATTTAGTGATGACAAGCCTAGGAAAGTGTGAGATTTTGTTACAACACCTTAAAAAAATTTGAAATCAAGCTTGCAAAGGGGTTATTTAGGTGAATTATTGTAGAAAATTCCTAGAAAAGCGAGAAAATGTGTTACAACACTTCACAACACCCTTGTAAGACATTATTAAGTTTTTGTTGATTTGCAAGCATTCAAGGCCTGATGTGAATGTGTTGGACACATTACAACATTACATCTAAGCAAAATAAGAGAAAAATCCATGGGAAAAGGCCCAAATGAGTGAAAAATGTCAAGGATGCACTTTTTTGCGACACATTTAGCCCCCACTTTAGTGAGAGGATGAACTTGCTTCAAACTCACACTAAAGTAGCCAATACATGCATATCGAGAGGGATCCAAATGCACTCATGCTAGTAAGATGAGAAAAATATAATCAAGAGGAATTATCAAACCCCTAGAATCAATATCCCATGGAAAACCAAACATTAGTATAAAAGATCACACAAGGAAGTGATTTGAAAGATTGAAGAGAGAGGGAAAGTCAGATCAAGCTTCAACCGTTTGTCTAGCTAGTTGTGGATTAGATCTAGGCTATTTGTCTGAAAGAAAATGTACTCACTCTGGGGTGACAATACTTTTGGATGTCCATCAGGTGAGAAGGCCCACAATGTGAGAAACATATGACTAGTATGTACCCAAACACACGTAGGTGGCTATGGGGAAAGTTGTGCTGTTGGTTGGGCTTTCTGCTTAACCATACCAGATTTATACCTCCTGATAACTTTGCTAAGGTGCCACAAAAGACAAGGCTTTTTGGTTCACGAGGCAAGTATAGCTTCATATCCTTGGAACTCATGAACAAGTGCAGGATGACACCACAGGCATGCAAGCTGTGTTATGCAAGGTGGTCATATATGCAAAGTGAAAAATGTAACATGTAAAATGCAAAGGGTAAAATGCAAAAGGATGTTCAAAGGAATATTTCTTAGTTCATGAGATGTATTTGAATTAGGGAACATTGTGTCTAATCTCTCCAAGAGAAGACCAATCAAATAATAGAAAATTCACAACTTAGGGGATGCAATGTGTCACATCATGCCACTAAGAGGAATGAAATATGCTAAGATAGATCACTTTCATGAAGGAAATTACACCCAATGTCATACAAAAAGTGAGAAACACATCATATGAAGTAATAAGGTTGCACTAAGAACCAAGAAAAAATAAAAATAAAAATGCAAAAGGAAAATAATGCCAATGTATGCCCCCACTTTAAAGGAATTTTGAAACATCATACTGTGAGCAATTACTTTAAAGTAGCAAAATGAAGAATGAAAAAAGAAAGAAAGGACATGAGAGCCAACTTGGAAAGCCCTATTCCAAGCGATATGTTTCTAAGTGAGGTTGCATCATGAAAAGGAAGAAGAAAAAGAACAGGAAAGGGATTGCCCCCAAAATGAAAAACACCAAACACATAAGAGATCTATGGATTTGGGGTCAGTATGTTCGTTTCTCCAATGTTTGTTTAGAGAGCTCGAAACTATCATCATTCCCACAAATACACAGAACTGGAAGGACATAAAGAGAGAAAAAGAAAGAAAAGGAAAGAGCTGTTTTGATTCAAGATGGAAGAGATATAGGGTGTCTCGATGTTTTGCATCATCCCCAAAAGGACAAAAAAAGAAAAATAAAAAGACAAAGGAAAAGGAAAAGGAAAAGATTCATTTTGGGTCAACATGAAAGATAAATTATGGTCTCAATGCTTTGCATCATCCCCAAAAGGAAGAAAAATAGAAAAAAGAAAAGGAAAAGGGGCATTTTGGGTCAACATGAAGGAGACATTGTGGTCTCAATGCCTTGTATCATGCCCAAAAGGAAGAAAAAATAAAAAATAAAAGGAAAAGGGGAGTTACAACATATAGAAGAATGTCACAAAGAGAGAGAACATCAAACAAAATAATAAGGGGAAACACATCACACACAAGAAAACATGCAAAAGAAAGACAAAAGAATAGTAAGGCAAATGTGCATCAACTATCAAGCAAGTCATCTTCCTCCCAATCTTGTTCAGTGTAAATTTTGGGAGGGCGACTAGCTAGAGGGACAACAACAATTGCAGATCTAGCATTAAGGTCAATGCTCGTTTGAGGAGAGGTATCATGTAAGCTCATGGAAGACGAAAAATAATGTATTCAAATTGTTATGAACCTCTTCATTTATTTTGGCAATATCCTCATTGTCATCATCTAGATTGATGAGAATAGGGGGGAGAATGACAATATCAATTGAAGTGTGTAATACTAGTTGTGATGGAGATATAGGATCAGGTTGCAGTGGTGGGGGAGGAGGGTCATCATGCATTACTTTTGGAAAATGTAGATTATGATTTTTCAATATTTTCTTCATCACATGACTTGTGAGCAAGAGCACGACGGCGATGCCTACACTCCCTAGCTCCTCTATTTCTTTGTATTCTATTTTCAAGTTGCATCTGAGAAGGAATGGGTTGATCAACCATAGGTTGCTTGTCATTCCTAAGGGGAGGAATAAAAGGAACTATAGGTTGGTCAACCACTTTATCCTTTTCTTTATAAACTTTTTTGATGCGAGGAGGTAGGATGGAATTACTGTCATGATACCCAGGCCTTTTTGATGATGTAGAGGAGGTTTCAGGTGTTGTTTGGTTAGGCAGGTTTGATTCAGGTTGTAGAAAGGTTTCATCAAGGATGAGATTTTCAGAAATGGAGGGCGACATGTTACAAAGAGATAATTCAGATAGTTTCTTAGCTTTAAAATTTTGATAAGTGATGAAAAATAAGTCTCTTCAGGGAGTGATGGGTTCAATGGGCTTGGGCCAAAAGGCTTCTAACTAAAATTTTCCTTTGGAAGATAAGGGATTGAAGCCAGTATGGTGGATGGTGAATATTTCACTATCAAAGGGAAACTTCAAACTTTTGTGAAGAACGTAAGGGGCTTCTTTCATTGAGTGAAGCCATGGGTGGCCTAGCCGCAAACGAAATTGGTCTAACTATGGAATGATAAAGAATGTAACATCCAATGTCTTAGGACCTATTTGTAATGGGAGGAAAATTGATCTGATCATAGGGAAAGCAAATTATGTGTTTTGATCCATGTGTTAGGTTTATCATAAACATCTTGATAAAGATCATGTAGTACCAAAAATTCTTTTGTGATCACATTATCTCCATGGGTGGGATCTATTAGTATCTCATTGGTGGGCTTGTCATAGATTCAACCAGCTATGTATAGAGGACCATTGGGAAGATTTATGAGTATATCTTGAGGTGAAAAAGTAATATCAAGAGATTTTTTGGTTTGGACCTTACAAGGGTTAACGTCTATTGCACCTACCATTTCATCCATAGGATTGACATGGGTAGCATTAGGAAGAAGATCAGAATGTTCATCTTGTGTATCAACATTCATAACATCATTCTATGGAGTTTCACTAGCTTTGAAAAATGAAATGTTATGTTTAGGCTTAGGATTAGTGAAAATTTGTAAATTTTGGTTTGGAGGTGCAACAAACTTATTACCTTTATCATTAACACCAAAAATGGATAGACAACCCAAATGAATGAGGTCTTGAACAAGGTGCTTAAGACGCTTACATTGTTTGGTGTCATGTCCATTCTGTCTATGAAAATAACAATAAGAATTGGAGTTAAAAGATGGAGGTAGAGGCTTATTATGATCGGGTGCATGGACAACAGGTAAGGTAATCATTTGTTTCTGTAAAAGTTGGGTCATTGTATTATGGAGAGTATTAGGTAAAGGTGTGAAGTTTTCTTTGGGATCTTCATAACTGAAAGGAACCATGGTCTTAACAACTACTATTTGATTATTGACAGGTGGAGGGGATTGTGAAGGAGTGTTAAATTGTAAAAACCCTTTATTTGGTTTTCGAAATGGCTGAGAGTTGGTTTGGTTGGTAGCATCAAATTTCTCAATTCGACTAGAAGTGGATTGTGTATCACAACTGCTAGTCGAATTATGATAATCATAGATCATTGTGCATAAATGCATGAAGGAAGGAAATTTCATCATGGTGATTTTGTCTTGAAGGTGTGTTAGCAAGTTTTTAATAAACATCTTTTGAAGATGTGTGTTAGGGATCTTTACATAAATTTGGGAATAAAGTGATTGATAATGTGAGATAAAGTTTGTTATCTTTTCATCATTGTTTTTCTTACATCGCATAAAATTGGCCAAGGTATTTTTAGGAGTCATGTGCATTTGGAAATGGTTGATAAAGGCATCAACAATTTCATTGAATGAACAAATTGAATTGTTCGGTAAAGAGGAAAACCAATCCAAGGCAGTGTCTTTTAAGGTCCCATGGAACAGTTTAGCTAACAATTTATCATCAAGAGAAAAATCACTACACAAAATGGTATAAGCATTAACATGGCTAGAAGGATCACCCTTCCCGCCATACTTCTCAAATCTAGCTATTTCTATTCCTTGTGGCATCGGGGTTTAGAAGATTTCTAAGGACAAGGGATTGTTGCGAACATAGTATGTGGGTGAACCATTTTGGTGTTGGTTGATGGTAGAGATTTGTTGTTGCATGGATGAAATGGTGTGAAAGAGCTATGTGATGAGGGGATCGGTATAAGTGGTGTTAGGGGGAAGATAAAGTGGTATGGGGTGAATGTATTTGTGCGTAAATTGAATGGAATGCTAATGGATGGTATGGTGGAAGAAGATAAAGCATGCGATTCCACATAGGAGGTAGGAATACTAGTAGGAATACCAAGGGAAGGAATCACATTGCTAATTGGTTGCATTGTAGTTATGACATTAGAGGAAGCATAGGTAGGAATGAAGGCTACCATTGAGGGAGGAGGAGTTTGAGGCCCCCCTTGGCTAACGATAGGGGTTGCTTACTAAGAGACCCTAGATGTGGAAGAGACATGTTTTTGATATATCTCAACTATTTTATTCACAACACCTAGGCCATCATCATTGCCAAACATACGGTGAATGTTTTCTATAGTGGGGATATTAGTGGTGAAAATTTTCTTAAAGCTGACTTGATGTTGAAGGTTTGCTAAGTTGACATGAATGTGAAATATATTTTCATGCGGGAAATCATCATGTTTAGGTGCAGTATTCATTTTTTCTGAATGCAAAGAGTTACTAAGGGTAGTTTCCAAGCTTAGTGTACTAGTTGCAATACTAGGAGTGGAAGTTTGAGATAACCCAAGATCTACAACAAGTGTATTATCGTGAGATGCCATGAGTCTCAAAATTATTCTCACTAAGGTATCAACAATAGAACACCAAACACTCATGCAAAGATTTCTAAATGCAGGGTGGGTGTAAATGCAATGCAAACAAATGATACTAAAATACTTATAACTAATTTTTTTGGAGAACAATACATAAATGCAAAAACATAAAATAGAAGTGTAGAAAATGCTCTGAAAATGCCAGAAGTTACAATGAAAATGGTGCAAGTGGACTAAGTCATAGAGTGTGGCGAATTAGTCCCAATAATGATATTTCTGACACTTTGCATAATTTTTTATTAGTTTTTGTGATTTTTAAACTTTTTTGATGCAAATATAGAATGAAAATGCAGATTATTTTGTACTTTTTCAATGAAAAATGCAAGCTAACATGAAATTTTTACTAATTCACTTTTAAGAACCCTATAATGCAAGACAATGTGAAACCCTAATGCAATGCAAGCTTTTTCCTAGGATGCAAATGCAAAACTAGAAGTGAAAAAGAAGTGTTCTAAGGATGGGTTCACCAAAATGAACCACCAAAAATGAAATAGGGAAAGAGGATTCCCCAATGGGCTCCTAGGGTTTTTCACCTAGGAGCTGGGTGATCCCACAATACTGGTTTACAATTTTTGGTCAAAATGGACACTGAAATTATTATTTTTAACTAAATATTCACATTCGGGCACCTATAGCGACTAAACCATGAGGAATTTGAAGATGATGCAAAATAGAGTCTTGTCACATTTTGTCTGTAGATTCTAAAAATATTTTTTTCAATTTTTTTGGAATAATATTGCACTTCTTTTTCGATCTCCCATGAAAATTGGTTTTTTCATAAAACAATATTTTTAAAAAGTGACGCACACCACCTAATGCATAACCATGAAAGATAAAATTCTAATTCTTTCGGATTTATATTTGTAACTCCGATATCTAGTGCTTCCACTTGGTTAGATAGTTTTGTATTGAATATTTTTTTTGTAATCAATTTTTGAAGTCAAACCAACTACAATTCAGACATAGAACAACCATATAACACGTAACGTTTTTTGTATATATCAAAATTCAATTTTATTTTTTCGTTTCAATATCTAGTGCACTCATATTTGTCAATTTTTTTTTTTGATAATCTGCTATTTTTCCACACATGCAGAACAAATACCTTCATTTTCGATGAAAAACCTATGTTTAATAAAACTAAAAAAAAATACATAATAAAACCAAAACATATTAAAATTATATTCGTTGGATAACTCATTCTGAGGACTACCATAATCATTTGAAATAAATTTTAAATGAATTCATTTGATCCCTGAAAAGTTAAATCAAAAGTGATTTTTTATCAGCATTTTGATAGGTGTAAAGGAGACTTATTTATAGGTATGGTTTAAAACTAGTGAGGTTCTATTCGAGGGAGTTTGATCTAAGGTGGTTTGATCAAATCCTCTTCAATTGAAATCCTTAAAATGCAACTTTTTATGGTTTAAATCATTATATTTTCTAAAAATATGTGATTTCAGCAATAATCAGAACCTCTCAAAAATTGTAACCACTATTGTGGCAGCACCTAGCTAGTTGTGAAATGTGCCTCTTTCGTGCTAAGTATCCTTGGTGTTCATTCAAGATTAGGGGTTTGAATAGGTGTGATGTTTGTGTGCCTAAGTGCTAGAAAGTAATGAAATGAACTAACTATGAAATGTAAACTAATATAATGCAAATGTATTGAAAGCACTATGTAAAATGATCTAAGAATGACCTAAAATGTATGCAAATTGTATAAACAGAACTACAGTTTGCAAAAGTGGTGCACCTAGAAACTGAAGGTTGATGAAGAGGAGCTCTGGAATCTTCTAGAATCTACTAAAAATGATAATTGGGACACTTACGCCAAGTTGGGTGACTTAATCCTTTTCCTGGGAAACTTTGTTGGAACATGTTTCTGGAAAATGGGTATCCAAAAACACAAAAACCACATTTTAGACCTAGTATTGGGACTAATTTTCCAATGATGACAACTAAGTCCACCTAGAGCTTTCAAGAGTCTCGAGGCTGGAATCTATAGGGACCCATGTCTGAATCTTTAGAAAGAGACCTGCAAGTTTTCTTCAAGCTCCTTGTAGGGATTGTTGACTTGGAATGATGTGGATGAAATGATGACACCTTTTTAGCACCTTACTCTTTGAATAATCTACATGCAAACCTATAAAGAACACATGAAAAGAGGGGAAAAAGGTTAGGATTAGAGAATAGGGGTTTGCCTTAGTCAAACCCCATGTTGGTAATCAAACCCTAAATGATGAAATAGAATGTAAAGTAAAGATGATTGAATAACATGTAAGTACAAAAACTCACCAAGCCCTTATTGAAAAATTCTGAAGATACGCAAGAACAAACTCCAATGGATGATGCTTGAATTTATTAGTTCTTAGATTCTTGCTTGAAAAGATAGATTGTTTGATCATGAGAGAATGAGAGATGTTGGTGGGGGGAGGGGGTTAAATGAGGAGAAAAACCCTTATTTATACATGTGATGCCCTAATTCCTTGAAAATAACACATCATAGGTGGTTGTCGCCCACAAAAGGATATAAAAGTCATGAAAAACCTAACTTGGGAATTGGAAATTCTAGCAGGTGACTAGCATCTTCTTATGGTTGTTCATTTACATTGTCAAACCAGGGAACATATACTTGAAATGGAGTGGCATTGTATGTGCACTAAGAACCAATTTTAGCCACACTTTACTAGAAATAAATGCTTGAAAGGGGTTCTACTTAAACTTGAAGGAACGTAATGTGAAGCATTTCTAACTTAAGCATAACTTGACCAAAGCATAAAGCATGACATCTATTACTAAAGAACAAACCATGAATTGGCCTTATGCTGCAGGAACAAACATAGGGATGGATTCCCGATGCTGCAGGAACAATATAACTGAGTTTGCACAGAAATGTCAAGAATGAAATTCTAACTTAGAATCAATAGGAAATAAACAACTAACTACAGATACTCACTAAGTGGGCCCCCTTAGCAAGCATCAACCAGTTATGCAAGAATTGAACTCAAAACTTCATCAACTTTTATTCATAACTTGGAATCATATACATTGGTCATTCTGCTTGTAAGAAAACTAACACATAACTCTGTTTCTCATTATAACACTAATCTTAATACACTCTATTCTATTCTGCACTGTTCTGCTCTCATCTAATCTATCTCCTTCTTTTGTTCACTCACATAGGAGGAAGACTTATTTATTGAAAATAAATTAACCAACTAACTGACAGAGCAAGATGTGGACATAAATGCCTCCTGACGCTGAGGAATAGACTTCTCATAAATGAAAGCATATATGTTCAATTGATTCAGAGAGAAACTAGCATTCCACTCTTCCTAGATTGATGACCATTTAGATTTCTTCCCAATGACCCGGACAAAGAATCTTCGTTGGAACAACTTCCTCGATGTCGTGCTAGAAATGGACTTACTGCAGGGCCGAGATCTGTTGCGCATTGACTCGTTCATGCTCTTCTAAACAACTTGTGAAATGCATGGCGACAGAGGCGAAAGAAAGCATGCATACAATAACATGATACTCATTTATTAATCACATACATTAAATCCATCTCATTTATCAAAAACCATATGCATCATATCAGTCAATTGGGAGGTCAAACATGGCAATGAATATAGACATATAAAGATATTAAGCTGTAGGAATATAGGAATGTTTTGCCACAAGACACTACCCGATTTTAGATAAAAAATTTATAATCCAAAAGTTAAAACAACCATTAACAAAAGAGTGAGGGTATTCAAAAAAACATCATGATATTCAAATTATGAGCATATCTTGGGCTCATCATTTTCCCCCTACTTATCCTAATGTTGGTCCTCCAAGATTAAGCTTCCTGGTTGTTTCCCTAAAATCGGTAGAAGTAGCATGGCCTTGCATTGAAGTTCCAAACTTGTAGTAGAAGCCTCTGCAATTATGCCATCTTTCATACCTGCGAGCTTCTGTATCTTCATTAAAATTTGTAGCCAAATAAGGGTACAATGGCCACATTAATACCGATGGTCAAAATGTTAATGGCATCCATAATTCAAACCTTTCCTGGAGACCCAGTTGTATATACCTTTCTAACCTTCTAATAGCTGCTCTCAAATTCAGGGGGCTATGAGGTTCAGATTTTCTTAGTCCAACAATCAACTTATCCCATCTTGTTTTGATTTTGGAAGATGAATGCTTCCAAAAAAAATATGGTTGGGCTTTAAATTCATCATATACTTGCTTCCTGAGATCAAATATTTTTATTCTTGTTGCAGGATTATAGAATCCCTATGCAATAGTAAACCAGGTTCTCAGAACTGTTTGAGGAACTAAGCTTTTAGGTCGCAGGGGAATTGGTTCTTTTCTTTCAGCTTCCTCATAATCCTCCAATTGCTTCCCATAGTTAATTTCATTAGCCACCAAGACATGAGTGACCTCAGATGAATGTCACCAATGTAGAGAAGCGGATTCCATTATGTTTTAGTGGGGATTAGTAAACCATGCAAATAAAATTCACATGAAGAATTTCTTAGCCAATTGGGTGTTGTCTGATATGCATCATAAAATTCTTTGGCTGTATGAATGTCGAGGTCTTGAATCCTGAAAATTCTCATTAATTGAAACCACAAAATTGTTCCTTAAGACAAATTGCATACACCCTAGGTGGTAGTCTACATTCCATCATTTTTCCAGCTACCTTCATTATGTCATTCATTTTCTCCTTCATTTCCTGGATTTCCTGTTTTTGGCTTTCAATTTTCTTTTTAAATTTCTTCTTCTCTTCTTCCCAAAGACTTTGTTGCAGTTCAGTTTTAGCCAGATGGCAGAAACAAAAAGTCTAAAGTGTAACATGCTTCCAAGTTATCTTAAGATATTCTAAATACTCAATCAATAATGTTCTTTTATACACAACCAATGCATGACAAGGTTCAAAGGGCAATGGTGTTTCATTGAATATTTTAGTCTTTTCCTGTTGTTCTTCCTCTTGCTGCTTAGGAGGAGATTGTGCTTCTCCTGAAATTCTCTCAACTGCATCAGCCAAATCATTAAGACTTGGCATCCTCCCTGCATCACTACAACCATACTGTGCTTCAACAACTTCCTCTGTTTCGGTTTGCAATTCCTCAGGAATAACAAAGGAATTGTGTGAAACATCCTCTGATACACTTTGAGAATGATCATGACTAAGCTCCTCAGATTCCTTAGAAATGACTATAATTTCTTATGGAACTGAGGCTGAGGTAGCTTTACTTTGTTTTCTTGTTGAAGTTCTTTTTGGCAATGTAGCAGTGACAAGAGTTTCTTTCACAACCTTCCTCTTCCTATCTTGCTTAGGGGATTCAGATTCAACAGGTGTTGCTGCAGGAGAAAGTGGAGTAGAGAATTTTCGCTTTTGCGTATGAGGGCTTGCTTCTGGGGTTTGCTCACCCCTAGATGAATCCAATTTTTCTTTTCCCTTTTTCTTTTCTTGTAGCAGACCTAGTTTTCACTTGGGTAGAGGGCTCAGGTGTAAAGGTTGAGGGAATAGGTGTTGTAGGAGCATATGATTCTTGCTCCACTTCCCTACTCAAAGATTCTACTCTCTTTTTCTTTTTCTTGGGCTGTGCAGGGAGTGGTCTAGGAGGTTGTGGAGGCTGTAGACCCTTTTGGGCAACAAATTCTTGCCAAGAAAGGGGTGACGCATCTCTTAGGGAATGCTCAATCAAGAGTTTAATAAGGGCATGATGGGTAATGGAATTGTCTTTACCCTTCTGGGTTTCATGGGCACTATGCTCTAAAAGATTTAACAAAAAAATTGGGACATTAATAGCTAAACCGTGCCTCATATGACTCAACAACTTAAAATGATATGAGTGCAAATAGGAAAAATATCCTTCACAAGTCAAATGCCTAATTATGAAGGAGGCATATTCCAAGTATGGATAAGGCAATGACACCCACTTGCATCCTTGCTTTGAAACCTCTAAGGGCCCATCTGTTGGCAATGTGAATTCTGTCGTAGAAGAGACAATGTCCCTTCCTAAAGGAAATTCCTCGCCTACTGCCGGAAGACCAGTCACTTCAACAATTCGTTCTTCTATAATAGCTACTATTAAACCCCATACTGTAGCCTCTCCCTCAGAAAGAGTTCTCAAGAATGCACCAGTAGCTTCCTAATTAAATGAATCTATCATTAGAAAATAGTTCAGCCATCCACAAATACTGAATGCCTAAACCACTTGAGGATCTTGCGTTAAGGCCTCATGAGCTGTTGGCTCATGTCTTACTAGCTGACCACCTATTTTCACAAACTGTTTCTACAAAAATTCATGAAACTCAACCTCTTCTGAGAATTTGAAAAACACTTTTTAGTTGCTCAACTTCTTTCTTCTCAACTTGTTATCTTACCAAAAATGAAATAAAAGACAATTGCATGCAGTGATTTTTAGAAACTACAAAAAGAACACATTCATTCTTGGCAAGTACAATAAAAACTATTTTTAACAAACGTGGCAATGGTACAAGAAAAAGTTCTGAAATGGATTATTCCCACCCCCTAATTAAAATTTGGCATGTGTCCACACATGTGTGAAAGGATAGGCAAAAAAAAAGAAGTAATGACTGATACACACATTATAAATAATGAATAAATGAATAATGTGACAAATAAAAAGATATCACGTACCTTGTATTAAATGCTCGCGGATGTTGGGAGATATCACAACATAGCCTGAAATGACTACTGGAAAAGAAATCATAAATGAAGGTGGTATGGTAGGATGGATGACGTGGAAGAAGACAAAATGAATGATGATGATGGATGGTGATGGATGGTGATGGAGAAAGTGGTTTCTATAAAAAGAAAACCTTTATTATGGACGTGCAACATAGTTTAAAGAGATGCTACAAGACAAAGACCAAAGGATTTTTCTGCAAGAAGATTAGTGGTTGTATTCGAAATAAACTGCTTCATAAATTCTTCTTTGGATGCCAGCTTATGATACAACCTAAGACGGTGTCCATTAACTAGCAGCTTGAATCGGACAAGATCAATTGTAGCCAACTGAACTGAACCATTATCAAACACATTCACAATTTCATACGGGCCAAGCCATCTTGTAGTGAGTTTACCTTGATTTTCCTTGTACCTGGAGTCATAGAGTAGCGCCCAATCATCGGCAGAGAACTGCTTAGTTCTGATATGTTGATCATGCCATTTCTTTCTTTGCTACTGGATAGCTTCAGTATGCTGCAAGGCAGCTTTCCTTATTTTATCCAATGCATTTAGCTATAGGAGGCATTCCTTTTGAGCTTCTGAAACATCAATGTTAAGCTGAAGAGCAGTCCTTAAGATTTTATGCTCAAATTCTATTGGCAACATGGCAATTTTGCCATAAAGTAACTCAAAAGGGGTAAACCCTATAGTTGTTTTCCATGTTGTCCTATAGGCCCAGACTGCTTCTAGAAGATGATTGCTCCAGTATTTCTTGTGTAACTGTACTCTTTTTGTAAGGATTGCCTCTAATTATCTGTTGGTAACCTCTACCTGACCATTGGCTTGAGGGTGATAGGGGCTTGAATTTCTATGCCTGATCTTGTAATCATTCATCAATGTAGTGATTAAATTTGATGTAAACTGTGCTCCTTGATCAGTAACAAGTTCTCTTGGGACTCTAAACCTAGTAAAAATATGCTCATACAGGAACTCAACAACTTTATTATCACGGGCATGTGTCATTGCTTTCACTTCTACCCACTTGGTTACATAATCAGTGCAAACCAAAATGTATGATTTCCCATTGGATGGAGGATCAATAGGCCCAACAAAATCCATTCCCCACTTATCAAAGGGACTAGCTACCACTTGTGTATACAAGGAAATTTCATCAGACCTTGTTGGTCTCCCCATGCGTTGACATCTGTCACATTTTATGGTGTAAGCTACAAAATCCTTGTGTAGTGTGGGCCAATAGTACCCTGTGTTAAGCACTTTCATTGATGTTCTCTTGGATGCAAAGTGGCCACCACATGGCTCATCATGACAAGCATGAAAAATGTCATAGGTATCATCTTATCTCTCACACCTTCGCATGACTTGGTCAGGTCCTGTGTAAAATAGACAGTCCACAATCCATGAAAAGTTAAAACTTTTCTCTATCAACAATTTCCTGTCCTTTGGTGAGAAGTGAGCTGGAATTTTGCTGGCAGCTAAATAATTTACAATATCTACATACCATGGTGTTTGAGCAGTAATAGAAAACAAATTTTCATCAAGAAAGCTATCATCAATTACCTCAAAGGTGGTAGGTGTAGTTGTTTGAAGTCTTGACAAGAAATCAACCACCACATTAGCCCTGCCTGGCTTATCAATAACTATGATATCAAATTCCTGCAATAATAGGAGCCACCTTGCTAATCTGCCAGATATGGCAGGCTTATTCATAAGGTATCTTATTGCTTCATGATCTGTATGAAAAATATTTGGTAACCAGTGACATAATGTCAAAACTTGTTTAGGGCATACACAACTGCTAGCAATTCTTTCTCTGTGACATTATAATTTAATTCAGGGCCTTGAAGATTTTTGCTAATGAAATATATGGCATGTTCTATGTAATTCTCTTTCTGTCTTAAATATGCCCCTATGGCATAATCAAAAGCATCTGTGTGTATATGAAAGGGCAGACTCCACTTGGGTCCTTGAAGAACAGGTGCCTTAGTAAGTAAGTTCTTAAGCTGGAGGAAAGATTTGTCACAGGCCTCGGTCCAGTTAAATTCACAATCCTTAGTCAACAAGGTATACAAGGGACTAGCTATTTTGCTGAAATTTTTAATAAATCTTCTATAATATCCAGCATGTCCTAAGAAACTTCTAAAATCCTTTTGTTTCATAGGTGTTTGCAAAGTTAGAATGACTTCTATTTTTGTAGGATCAACTTGAATTTTTGTTAGAGAGATATGATGGCCTAAAACAATTCCTTCTTGCATCATCATAAAACATTTCTCACTATTTAAAGATAAATTGTGCTCCTTAAATCTTTTCAACACTTTCTCCAAATTTTTTAATGCTTATTCATAAGTAACTCCATAAGTGGTGAATTCATCCATGTAGATCTCATAGAATCATTTGAAATATCAGCAAAAATACTAATTACCGCCCTTTGGAATGTTGCAGGTGCATTACACAGACCAAAAGGTAAGACGAAGTAGGAAAAAGTCCCCCATGGACAGGTAAAAGTTGTTTTGTCTTGATCACCAGGGGCAATTCTAATTTGATTATACCCACTATATCCATCCAAAAAGGAGAAATACTTTTTACCAAACAATGAGTCTAGCACTTGGTAAACAAATGGCAGTGGAAAGCGATCCTTTTTAGTTGTAGTATTCAGCTCCCTATAGTCTACACAAAATCTCCATTTTCCACCTTTTTTAGGAACTATCACCAATGGAGATACCCATTGACTGTTTGAAATGGGGTAGATAAAACCAACATCAAGTAATTTTTGGAGCTCATTTTTAACTATTTCCCTGAGTGTTGGGTTTATTCTTCTTTGAGGCTGCGTAATAGGTGAGCAGTTTTCCTTAATTTAGATCCTATGAGTACAAAGTCGAGGATCTATTCCCTTCATATCCCCATAGTCCCATGCAAAATCTTTGTGTTGATCTTTCAACATTGTGACTAGGGCAGTTTGTTGAGATTGAGGGAGCTTATTATTGATATTCAGATAGTGGCCTGGAGATAGCTCAATTTGCTTGGTAAGATCATTCATGGAGTCTATTGATAAAGGTGGTGTCTGTATTTCTTGTGGAAGCAAATGTTGATAAACTGCATGAATTTTAAATGGGAGGCTCTCAGGATTCAGTTGCTGCAGGAAGCACTGCTGAGGACAGTTATCTAGAGAAGATGGGCTATTCATATTAGAGTTGGTCTGCAAAATATGGAAAAGAAGGCCATCCTCATTCTGAAGTTGGGAAAATGGATTAGTTTGCAGCATCATTAGCTGAGCCAATGAATTGGCTTCCTTAGTTTCCTCACCTAAATATGGCCAAATTGGTTGAGACAAGTCTGGCTTAGGCTAGGCAGGCGGGTATAAAGCCAATCTCTTTGTTGACTGACCATCAAAAATTGTCATGTCTCCTGAACGACATCCTATAAAAGCATCAACTGTGGCTAACCATGGTCTACCTAGGATGATAGGATATCCCCCCAAAGTTGCCTTATGGTGAAATCTGCTGGGTATTCCCAAGACTCAAGGTTGACAATGATATCTTCTACCATGCCATCAGGTGTTATTGTGGAACTATCAGCAAGTTGTAGGATGGTAGGTGTAGACCTAATGGTTATGATATTCAAATACTCCATAGTATGCTTGGTCATTACATTGATAGCTGCACCAAGGTCAATCAAAACATTCTTTACTATCTAGCCATTAATATTTATTTGTACCACAAGACTCCCAAGGTCAACATATTTTGGCATGACCACCTTTCCTAACATAATATCTACCAACTATCCTAAAACATGGATAGTTTGGGGGTCCTTTTTCTTTATGCCAGGTTTCTTCAAACAAGCCTCCTTAAAAGATTTCCCATAAATTGGAACATCTTTAATGGCTTGAAAAAGGGAAATTTGGATGTGTACATTCTTTAGCTGATCCAAAATATCAAATACAGGCTCTTGCATAGACTTGGGTGTAGTAACTTGCAATCTCTGAGGAAAAGGTAGTTTGGTTTTCTACTGCAGGGTAGGATCCTTAGAGACAATATCTGACATAGGTATATGTTTTGTAGGAACAATAGGTTTTTCAGCGGCAGAGTCTAGAATTTCAGTTATTACTGGCAGTTGTGGAGCAAGGAGAGTGGTTCCATATCTTAGATGGATATCATTAATATTCAGGGCATAAGATTGATACTGGTTAGCTTCTGTAAAATACATGGGCTGCTGTTGCTGCTTATTATTAGGATTTGGCAATGGTTGAGCAGGCATAGGTGTTTGTTTTGGAGGGCCGATATTTGCTGCAGGTGCTACAGGAGGTGGCATGAGGGTTGGAGGTTGTGGCTGCTGAGGCTGTAGGTATCCAAGGGATTGGTTCTACCACTATTGAGAACCTCTCCATTGAGGATTCTTTTGCTAGTTACCTTGGGGTGGAATCCATTGTCCTTGTGGTTGCTGCCAACCTCCTTGAGGAGATTGCCATTGAGGACTCTAATAGTTAGGCCAGTGCAGTTGGGAAATGTTCCAAGGTGGTGATGGGCCATATGTAGGTTGCCATTGGTTATTGTAATTAGAATAAGGCTTACCAGAAGTCAAAGGGTCTTGAGGCATACCTTGTCTTTGAGCCCATGGGCACCTTTGTGCAACGAAGAATACTTGGTCATCATCACCCTCTACTGTCTTAAAATCAGTAGGTAATTGCTTGGCCTCTAGGTTAGCCACCATCTTGCATCTGTAGTCATGTTTCCTCTATTTGCAATGTGGACAGAACTCAGCCAAGATTGCATTAGCTTCCTCATGTTTCTTCCAAGCTTGCATACTATCCAACTGTGTAGCCATGTTGTTTATGATATCCTGCTTGAAATCAAATAGAAAATTTTTGATCTCCATCTGTGAAACTCCATTAGTAGAAGACTTTCCCACTTTGGCCTGATGATCTCTACCCTTCTTGACATTTTCTCAAGAGTAGTTGCGACATATGTTCTTAATATCATCCCAAGGCACTTGGGTTATATCTCCTCCTCCCATCAGATCCAGGGCATCCATACAAGTGTCATTGATTCCCCTCAGAAAAAGTAATTTCAGAGATTCTTCATTGAGTGAATGGTTTGAGTTCTTTTTTAGGGAAAACAAGAACCTTGAGATATAGTCCTCCAGGCTTTCATCTTTATTTTTCTAAATTCAGAATATATCACCACCCTTACTACCACTCTTACAATATTCCTTATATTTCTCAAGAAATTTATTTGCATGATTGTCCAACTATCGACAACATCTCTTCCCAAACTCATAAACAATCTAAGAGCTCCCTCCTTCAAAGTAGCAAGAAACAACTTCAACTTGTGAGCACTTGAAGTGTAATCATAGTTGTGACATAGGATGTCAAATTCAAACAAGAAAGTTTCAAGGTCCTCTGTAACTAGTCCATAGAACTTGGGAAGAAGTGAAGAAGGAATATTTTTGTGGTTATCATTATCTTACTGGGCAATGATGGGGAATTCAAAAGCAGGAGGTTGATTAGGTGGATTTTGTGCCATATTTTCTTGGTGGAGTATCAAAGCAAATGGGTTTTCTTGAGGTTCTTCGTTAGCTAGGTCAAAGGGAAATTCATCAAGCAGGTTTTCAACAAATGGATTGATATCTTGGTCCCTTCCTTCCTCAAATAGATTATAAGCCGGTTCAAAATTGTCATCAATGAATGGAGGGTTTGGGAGGAATCTTCCTTGAGTGTCTCTTCTTCTATGCATGTAATGGACTTAACTAAAAATTGAAAGATTTGGAAATTCCAGAATAATCACACTAAACTACTAATAACAATGACTATGATAGGTTCTTAGCTTGACACCATCCCTGACAACGGCACCAAAAATGGTTGTCGCCCACAAAAGGATATAAAAGTCACAACAAACCTAACCTGGGAATTGGACATTCTAGCAGGTGTCTAGCATCTTCTTATGGTTGTTCATTTACATTGTCAAACCAGGGAACGTATACTTGAAATGGAGCAGCACTGTATGTGCACTAAAAACCAATTTTAGCCACACTTTACTAGAAATAAATGCTTGAAAGGGATTCTACTTAAACTTGCAGGAACATAATGTGAAGCATTTCTAACTTAAGCATAAATTGACCAAAGCAGAAAGCATGACAACTATTACTAAAGAAAAAACCATGAACTGGCCTTATGCTGCAGAAACAAACACAGGGATGGATTCCCGATGCTGTAGGGACAATATAAGACTGAGTTTGCAAAGAAATGTCAAGAATGAAATTATAACTTAGAATCAATAGGAAATAAACAACTAACTACATATACTCACTAAGTGGGGCCCCTTAGCAAGCATCAACCAATTATGCAAGAATTGAACTAAAAAATTCATCAACTTTTATTCATAACTTGGAATCATATACATTGGTCATTTTTCTTGTAAGAAAACTAACACAAAACTCTATTTCTCATTATAACACTAATCTTAATACACTCTATTTTGTTCTGCACTATTCTGCTCTCATCTAATCTATCTCCTTCTTCTATTCACTCACGCAAGAGGAACACTTATTTATAGAAAAGAAATTAACTAACTAACTGACAGAGAAAGACGTGGACATAAATGCCTCCTGACGCCAAGGAACAGACTTCTCATAAATGAAAGCATATCTATTTAACTGATTCAGAAAGAATCTAGCATTCCACTCTTCCTAGATTGATGACCATTTAGATTTCCTCCCAATGACCTAGACAGAGAGTCTTTGCTGGAACAACTTCCTCGATGCCGTGTTGGAAATGGACTTATTGCAGGGTCAATATTTGTTGTGCATTGACTCATTCATGCTCTTGTCAACAACCTGTGAAACACATGGTGAAAGAGGTGAAAGAAAGCATGCATATAATAACACGATACTCATTCATTAATCACATACATTAAATCCATCTCATTTATCAAAAACCATATGCATCACATCAGTCAATTGGGAGGTCAAACATGGCAATGAATATAGACATACAGAGATATTAAGCTATAGGAATATAGGAATGTGTTGCCATGGGACACTACCTGATTTTAGATAAAAAAATTTATAATCCAAAAGTTAAAACAACCATTAATAAAAGAGTAAGGGTATTCAAAAATACATCATGATATTCAAATTATGAGCATATCTTGGGCTCATCAACAGGATGACCTTAGGGTTTTGGAGACAAAATATTGCTAGAAATTTGATTTAATTTTGATTTTTATGTCAAATGGGACTAAGTCACCCAAGGTGGCGACTTAGTCCACTTCGATAATTTCAAGTGGTTTTCAAGAATTAAAAGGTGATTAATGTTTATTAACGGGATTATCTCCCGAAACACACTTAAGTCGGGCCTATAGGTGCATTAAGGTGCCATTTTTTCATAAGAAAGGGCTGATTTAGTGATGACAAGCCTAGGAAAGTGTGAGAGTTTGTTAAAAAACCTTACAACACTTTGAAATAAGGCTTGGAAAGGGGTTATTTAGGTGAATTATTGTAGAAAAGTCCTAGAAAAGTGAGGAAATGTGTTACAACACTTCACAACACCCTTGTAATACATTATTAAGTTTTTGTTGATTTTCAAGTGTTCAAGGCCTAATGTGAATGTGTTGGCCACATTAAAACATTAAATCTAAGCAAAATTGGGCCAAAATCCATGGGAAAAGGCCCAAATGAGTGAAAAGTGTCAAGGCTACACTTTTTTGCGACACACAAAGGTATTGAAATTTTTTATAATAGAAAAGAAATGTAGGGTATGCAAGCCTAAAGATAAATTAAGAAGGAACCCATTTATAAATGCGAACTACAAACCTTTTATTTTGGAAGAGGTGCTAAAAGCTACCAGAAAATGAGGTAGGCAAAAGAGAATCCCTAGCCAACACATCAACTAATGGAAATTAGATAGGTTTACATATGATATAATCCTCTAAGGTTTAAGGAACATTATTCTATTTATGACATATCAATAGATCAAATCTTCCTAGGAAATCCACTAAAAATTTGGATTGGTGAATGGCATTATCAAAAAGGGATATTTACAACATTGAATAAAGCATGACCAATCATAAAATAATGATTTTTGGTCTTTTAAAAAATTTGGAAGTTGGTGGATGTTGCAAGAGAAATAATTGCATTGTAGAGTGGTAGGTGGAAGGAAGACACCTTGGTGTAAAATTTGCATTATTTAGAGTGGCCTTTTTTTCTTTCTAGTGGATAGACTAGTTTTGAGAACCTTGTTGAGTTTTTATGAGGTTATGAAAACCTTGTCGATAGATGACAAAGGTTTTACAATCTCAATTTTTTTATGATAATCTTAACTTTCCTTCTTTCTTTCTTCCAATTTTGGCTTGTTTTTGCCTTTATCTTTCAACTTGTCCATATTTTACCTCCTTTTAGTTTAGTTTTTTGTGTCAGCAATTTGTGCTAGAGTTAGAACATATTTTGAGGTTGTCAGAATCATTTTAGTAGTCGACACAAGATCGAGAACTCTTATAAGTTGCTAAAACTTAACTCTTTTTCCCTTCTCTTTTTTGCATTAACACCAAACTTTATGTTCCTTGAAAATCCTTGATCATTGCAACACTTAGAGAGAAGAAAAAAACATATAAGATATTGAACCACTTTTCTCAACCTTATTGGAATTCAACAAGTTTGTCACAACCTTGTTGAAATCCAATAGAGATTTCAAAACCTTTATTTTTTTTATGTAACTTTAACTTAGTCAAATTTCATACCTTATACTCACTCTTTAATTATTGTTGACAAAATCTATCTATGATAGTACCCATTTTGAGAACCTTTTCAACTTTCAACATGGCTATGACAACCTTGTTGGCAACTAACAGAGGTTTCAAAAACTTTGAATTCTGATAAAATCTTTAACTTGTCTATATTTAGCCGCTTTCTTCATTTATTTTATTCATGATCATCAACCTTTGGGATGGTTTTGAAACCTCGTTAGCTTTCTATGAAGGTTTTGAAACCTATGAATATGGTCAAAAAAACTTATACTTGCCTCTTTTCTTCCTTCTCTCTTTGGCTATTAAAAAAACTTGTTAGCACTTGAATCAATTTCAGGAGCCTAGAGAGGTTCATGAACCATATGAAATCATTAAAAACTTAACACTTGCCCAAATTTTCCTTTATGAAAAGTTAGAAGACTGATTTCAGGCTCAAATGGGGTTGTGACAACCTTATCCACAACTAACATGGTTCTAAGAACCTTTTTAGGAGATGACGTCGGTTATAGAACCTACCCAAAACTTTGATAATCTTAACAACTATTTTCTTAGTTAAATTCAACTTGGGTATTTGACTAAAACATGAAAGGGGGAAGCAACACAACAACTAGAGGCACATTTTGATCATGACTAGCTGATTTAATATTTCTCAAATCAATTATAGTCTATGGGAAATGAAGTGGGACATGAAATGACAAAAAATACCATTTCACATATACTCTTCTCAAAATGGATGAATAAAACATCCTAGCCCCATAAATGGGGGGATTACTAAACTATCCCATTCCTTCTATATTTTATTATCCCATAAAATGAATGAGCTCTTCCTAATTGATTTATTTCTACTATGTTATTGAGTACTTTTCTCACATTCTCCATTTTCTTAAAGAAGAGATCCTCCCTCAATTATTTATGATGAAAAATCCTTTTATTCCTTTCTTTCCATAATTACCAAATGATTATAGAAGGGTAGGAGGTAAATATTTATTTTTGATAAAGGTGAAAAATGGGTTTTGAGAATTCCCAAATCCTTTCAACAAAAATAAATCCCAATGGATAGAAGAATGAGTCGCATTGCGAGTGGAATAGAAATAAATTCAACAAGACAACTAGCTCTTAAACAAAGTAGAGGAACAACACAAATTCAAACAAATAAAAGAAAAAGAGGGGAAGATTAGAAGATAGAACTATCCTATTTGGAATTTTCCAACTTTTGAATACTAGATACAACTTGCCACTCCTTATCAATGAAGTTATCTTGCTCCTCAAAATAAATTTCCAAGGTATTGTCATCTAGATTGATAATGCTTATCTTATGCATTAAGGAATTGGACCTTACTCCTATTAAGAAAAAGTGTCTCAACCTTACAATTATAAAATGTTAGTATTTATAATAAGCTTACATTTAAGCATGTATTGGTTTGAAATTTTCCCCAAATCTATGAAATGACTAAATAAACATGTTGGTAGTGTATCGTTGCATGTTCATGTATGGATTTGAAGATATTAAAGTTTCGATTTTTGAAAGTTTCAAAGTACAATTTGAGGTCCTTAGAAGTTTATTTTGGGGCCAAAAGTGGTTTTAATGGGTGAAGATAGTTATTTCTTGATAGAGAACTTCATGAGATTTCCAATGGTTCAAATGGTTCATCAATTAGAATCCCAAATCAAAAGTTATGGCCTTAAGAAGTTGGGTCTCTCGAATTGGAAAGTGTGAAAATGTGTTGGACACATAAAATAGTTGTAATGGGGAGTTACACATATTGGTGTGTGTTTTGAAACACCATAGGAATATTTTATTGGAGATAAGTTGAGAAATTTTTTTTGGGTGGTTTAGCTCATGGTTTTGTAAATATCGTTTAATAGTTTCATGTATTGTATCTCCTATATATTAGGTGTTTGAGATGGAAACTGTGTGTGAAAGTTTTAAATATGTTGTGTTGCCTCCAAATATCTGGTGGGTGATACTTCTGAGAGAGAATTCTCTACAATTATATTGTAATCTTTTTTATTTTTAAATTATATATTTGGTGACTTTTGGAGTGGGGTTTTTCTCTTGAGAGGGTTTTCCATAAATAAATAACTATGTTGTGTTATGAATGATATTCATGTTAATTTATGCTTAGCTTTTAATTTTTTTGTAAAGATAAAAAAATGCATAACCCTCCTCTCAATATTAGGGTAGGAAGTTGTTCCTCTACCTTAACTTCCTTACAAGTGGTATCAAAGATTGATCACCTTTGGTTTCAATTGTGGGTTGTTAGATTTTTGAACTAATCTAGTTTTGAGTGTGAGCTTGAGTATAATTTGTGATCATATTGTAGGGATTTCTAGATGGAAAGTACATCAAGGAGATTATAGTTAGAGAATTTTATGTGTAACAATTTTGAGATGTGGAAGCCGAAGATGAAGGATTTACTAATTGATCAAGATATGTGGGATGATATTGATGATAATGTTTCAAGGCCTAAAAATGCTACTTTTCTTTCTCAATATGATGTTAAGGACCATAAATCCAAGGGTCTAATAAATTTGTGCATGATAGACTATATTTTAATCAATTCCCATGAAGAGTTCTTTTCAATGAAACTATGTGATAATCTTGGTTAGATATATCAAGCAAACTCTTTAGTGAATGAGAGTTTCTTGAGGAATAAATTATATTCCTTGAGTATGGAGTGTGGAAAAATTTCAAGTCACCGTGAAGAATTCACTAATCTTATGACTCAATTGGGGTCAATTGGTGTAAAAATGGACGAGAAGGAGAAATGTCAAATCTTTCTTTGTTCTTTGTTCGATTCATGAGATTCTCTCATTATGGATATTCAGAGTACTTGTTCTATCTTGAAAGTTGAAGATGTGGTGGGTTATTTTATTTATAAAGAGACGAGTAGGAAGGTATCAATCAATGACAATGAGGCCCTAATTTTTTGTGGAAGACCTAAGGAAAAAGGAAAGAAGAATGAGACGCATGATAAATCCAAGTCCAAGGGGAGCTCCAAATCTCTTATAAATTCCAAAGCTATTTTTTGGAATTGTGATGAGCCTATACACTTCTATAAGAAGTGTAAAGAAGAAAATAAGAAATTTTATTTTGATTATGAGTTCAAGAAGGAAGACGGTGTTGCGTTCATTGTAGCTTTGGCCATTCGAGTGGGTAATGATGCATGGTTAATTGACTTAGGTGTATCTTTCCATATGAACTCTAATATAGATTGGTTTTTTGAATATGAATAATTTGAATGAGATAAGGTGTACTTGGGTGATGAATCTTATTTAAATATTTTTGGTCATGGTAAAGTTAAAATCAAGTTTCTTGATGGTAGAATAAAAAAGTTTAATGGTGTGTTGCATATCCCTAGATTAACATGAAATTTATTATCTATGAGAAAACTAATAGATGTGGGTGTGTAGGTAATATTTTCTAATGCATGATGCAAGATAGTTAGAGGTGCTATGGTGATCTATAGAGGTGTCATATTTAGCACATTGTATAAGATTGAAATATATACTATTGAGTGAATGATTGCTTATGTGAAAATAAAGTTTGTGGCTACTTCATTATAAAAAGGGTTTCATCTTTAGCAGATGGTCATGGATTATGGGTACTTGAGGGCGATATTTATTTTGAATTAAAATCACATATAGAGAATACTATATTACGAAACTAAGTACCTCACCATATTGGAGAAAATGGTCTAAGAACCTTGAAAAATAAAAACCTTGATGAAGGGTTGGCTGAATGTAATCTTGATTTAGATTTATGTGAGCATTGTGTTTATGGTAAACAAAACCATGTTTAGTTTTACTTGAGTTCTCATAAATCTTGTGGTGTATTGGATCTTATTCATTTTGATTTTTTTGGTCTTGTAGTCATTCATTCCATTGGAAAATTCATATATTATTTTTTATTTATTGATGATTATAGTAGGACATGGGTATATTTTTTAAAGCGTAAATATGAAGTTTTTAGTTGATTTAAATAATTTAAAGAAATGGTTGAGTTGTAGACTAGAAATAAAATAAAATGTTTGAGGACTAACAATGGTGATGAATTTTTCTCTAATAATTTTCATAAATTTGAAAACATTATAGCATTCATTAACAAAAGACAACTTTGTATTATCTACAACATAATGGAGTTGCAAAAAGAACAAACATGATATTGATGGAGAAATCTAGCGGTATGATTAGTGGTGCTAGTCTAGAATAATTTATTTGGCTTGAAGCTGTAGCCACTACTTTCTACTTGATTAATAGGTCTCCTACATTAGTTCTCATTGATAAAACACCTATGGAGGTGTCGTTAGGTCAAAATCCCTCACTAACACATCTTAGAGTTTTTGGTTGTGAGGCACATGCACATGTTCCAAAGGTGAAAATGAAGTTGGAAAATAAGGCTATGAGATGTATCTTCATTGGGTACAATTATGATGTGAAATGATACAAGCTATAGGATAATGTTTCAAATCCTGTAATATATAATAGAAGTGTGATTTTTAAAGAAATTAAGAATTATTCTATTACATTGTGTCCAAAATAAAGTAAAAAAAATATGATTCAACTTATTTCTACACTTAAGAAAGTTGAATTGATGCCCTTAGATAGATAAGAATTTGAGGAGAGATTGAATATAGCTATTATTTTTTAGAAGAGGACTAAGTACCTCCAACTCAGCTTGTTTTAAGGTCTACAAGGCATAGAAAACCACCTAAAATCTATTCAATTGATGACTAGAGATGTATTTTTGCTTGGAATAATAACATGGATGAACCCAAATTCGTAGAAGAGGCATAGGTATGAATGATGAATAAACTTGGAAGATTATTGTGGACGAAGAAATGAAAAATTTGTAAAAGAATGATACATGGGATCTAGTACCATTTCTTGAAGGATGAAAATATATTGGTTGCAAACAGTTGTTTAAGAAAAATAATGATTTAAATGGAGGTATTAAAGATTACAAAGAACAATTGGCTGCAAAATTTTATTCTTAGGTTGAGGGTTTTGATTATGATGATATATTTTCTCTTGTTAAAAAAATTACATCCATTAGATTATTTATTTCTATTCATTCTACCTATGATCTAGAGGTGGAGCAAATGAATGTGAACAACTTTCCTTCATGGTGATTTTGAGAGGGATGTTTATTTGACACATCTAGACACTATGTTGTGAAAGGTAAAAGTAATTTAGCTTGTAAAGTAAGGAAATATTTGTATGGCCTCAAATAGAGTCCTAGGATATGGTACCGGAAAATTCATATATATGTGTTGAGTTTTGGATTTGAGTGTTCTAAATTACATCAATATGTTTATCATAAAACTAATGGTGATCAAATATTATTTATTGAATTTTATGTTGATGATATGTTATTTATTGGTAAATGGAAATGAACTATTTTAGAACTAAATTCTCAACTTGCAACTAAATTTGAATTAAATTTATTGGTGAAGATAAACAAATAGTTGAAATGTAAATTAGAAGATATATAGTGAACAAAAATTGAAAATATGTCAACTTAATTTTATAAAGGTTTAGCATGCAGTATTGTAGACCATTGTGTGCTTCTTTTATAGTTGGAACAAAGTTATTCTATTCACATTGTCCAACATACCCATCAAAGATGGAAAACATGAGAAAAGTACCTTATTAGAGTACAATTGGAAGTTTGATGTATGCTATGGTCCGCACTAGATTAGGAATTTCCCAAGAAGTTGGAGTTATTTCCAAATATATGTCTAATCTTGGTAGAATTCATTGGGATGCAATTAAAAAATTCTTCATGTAATTGTGGGGTACTTGGAGTATTCCTTGTGTTATCATGGTAATTTGATAGGAGACAAAAATTCCCTTGATATTCATGGTTATGTGGATTAATACTAGGTAGGTGATGTTGATAAAATATTATATACTAGTGCTTACATGTTTAATTTATTTGGAGGTGCAATTATTTGGATGAATAAGAAATAATTTGTAGTTGGTTTTTCCACTTTTGAAGTTGAGTATATGAAACTTACTCACACTTGTAAAGAAGTCATTTGGCTTAATATTTTATGTTTGAATTCATTCAAAGAAGTGACTAGGAGGAAAGATGATGGGAGTGAAGATGAATATTAGGGATGAGGATGCCCCCTCGAGAGGACATGCGGGTTCAAGATAACACGAGTGTTATCTTGAAATGGATTAGAGGATGAACGAGTAGGTGGGGAAGATGATAAAAGAGGACGGATAGAATAGAGGATGGTAAGATGAAGAGATAACAACAAGAACAAATGGATTTAAGGACAAATATGATGTTGCCCCAGTCAAGATACAAGCCAATATGGATGGATTAAAGGATGGAGTGTTCATGAGGGAATGATATATCCCAAAACAAAACAAAGATAGGGAAGGATACATCTCGATGATGATGATGAGAGTGTTGTTGATGAGGGAAGGATACATCCTAAAATAACACAAAAGGATAGGGAAGGATACATCCTGATGATGATGATGAGAGTGTCATTGATGAGGGAAGGATACATCCCAAAATAACATAAAAGGATAGGGAAGGATACATCCCAATGATGATGATATGGATGATGATGATAATTATGATGATTGGATCAAGGCTTGTAGCAAGAATGGGAACAAGACCAAGGATGTGATTAGATGATTTGCGCTAGATTGAATGGATTAGGATTGGATGGAGCTGCGAGACTGTTAAAATGCATGAAGATGATGGAGGGAAAGATGCTTAGAATAGAAAATATATATTACCATAAGAAGATGGATGAACATATGCTTAGAATAAAAAATATCTATTATCCTAAGCAGATTGAAAATTTGATGAAATGATGGGGGTGAAGGATGAAAATATGCTTAAAATAGCAAATATCTATTAGCCTAAGCAAATTGAAGAGATGATGAAAGCAGGTAGGACGGATGAAAACAGATAAGATAGATAGATGAAGGAGAATGGTGAAGGATGAATGGATAGCGACCAAATCCAACAAGTTAGTTTTGATATGTTACACTGCCATGTTATGAGAACTTAATTTGATATAGCACTAGACACAAGATGCCAGGGTATAAGGAACCAAGGTAGATATGTGTTTAATGCATGAAACAAACACAACACACAAGAAGGTTATCCCAACACCCCAAATTCGCAAGGAATTTGGTCGGGCCAGGTATTAGGATGACCACAAGCATAAAGGATACCCCAAAATAACACAAGACCACAAGGATCTTGGTGGGTACTGCATGGGATAACCAAGAAGACAAAAGCAGACAAAAAGATCAAGATACACCTGTATGTTGACCAATCAAAGCACACCATGATATGATGGATCATGGCAACCTTGACGAGGTATAATAGGAAGCTCAAATGATAAAAAAAAATGTCAAAAACATCAAAATATCACAATCAAACTTTAAACATCCTTTGCCACGGGATCAAAAGGATGGATGGGATTGACAAGGTTTGATAGGAAGGATGCATCATGTTGAGACAAAAGATGGAGGCTAAGCTAAAGGATCAATATGTCGTAGGATATTTGAAATTGATTGAACCTCATGATACATGTGACCTTTGTTTGTGAATACCAGCTAGGATAGGGACGCACTTGACAACACGACAAGACCACAAGATGCAGGACATGAGACAGACACACCCTAAAGTCTTAGGGGACACAAGGCCAACACACCCTAAAGACCTAGGGGCTCAGGGGTTGATCAAAGATCAATCTTGCCTACATGAAATCATAGATCCCTCGTAGTTCAACTAAAGACCATGGATACAAGCGGAAAGAGGACAATGAAGACTGCGGTGAAAGACAAAGATAGACTGACAAATGCCCTGGGGGTAGATCAAACGAGTGACCTTGCCTACATTAAATCACAGGGGAAACGTAGTTCAACACAAGGCCAAATACATACAAGGGACAAGGGATGGTGAGGTGACCATGATAAATGGATAAAAGGATGGAGCCAATATGATGAGCCAGGATAGGCGAAATAGATAGGATGGTCGATATGCCTAATATGTGGATTAGGGGAAGCTTGGGGATGGGATAGTTATCCAAGTCATCAAAAGATGAATGGGGAGGATGGCATGATGGATAGAGAAGTGATGAAGAGTGATACGAGGTGAGACAGATGTGGGAGATAGGTAGGAGTTATGATAGTGAGATGAATGACATTGGATTACATGGGGGTAGTCTATAGGTAGATACCAATGACAAGGGAATATCTGATGGGATGAAAATAGAGGTAAATGGATGGATTGATGAAGATGGATAGAGGGATAAGGATTTGGAAATATGGGAGACAAATGGATGGGGAGATAAGGATGAAAAGATGGAAAATGAATAGTAGATGGGTGGATAAGGAGATAGGGATGAAAATATGGAAAAGGACTACCTAGATAGGGGGATAGGGGGATAAGGATTTGGAAGATGGAAGGGATTACTTGGAGGGATGGATGGATGGTGTCTCCAAGGACTCTATCACAAAGAAGGAGATGCCCCTCTCTAAATATGTCATGTGTGACAAGGCAAGAGGGATGAAAAATAGCAGGATGGATAGATAAGGTAGTGACATGGACATGGATAGGAAATATAGATAAGGAAGGGAGATGGATGGGGATAGGAATAGTATAGTGTATGGATGAGGGGAATGTATGCCAAGAGACATCCAAAGCATGTATATATGTGCCCCTGTCTTGATCAATATCACAAATAAGGTGGATGGACTAGATATAGATGGGATATGATGGATAGGATGTAGAAGATAGGTGGATGTAAGGGACGGAGGAAGGGGATGCATAGATGGAAGTTGCCCCCAATTGTGGAAGTAAATTGGATGGTGGATTTACGCATGACGCATGTTTGCTAGATTTTCATAATGGTACTTATCTAAGGAACTTGTTTGCCAAGTTTTCACCATTGGACACATTATTTCTCTTTACTATTTTTATTTTAATTTTTAATTTTTTTGACTTTCTTTTGACATTTTTTAAAAAAAAAAAAAATTTGGATTTTTTGGCTAGAAAGTGGGTGGAGATGGATGAAGAGAGAGAGAGATATGGATAAATTGATTTGAAATGCATGTGATAAGGGGATGGACGGAGGACTCAAGCATCAAGTTCCATATGAGGTAATAAGAGCCCATGTTTAAATCGACTAGTGGATGTTGGTACAACCTTATTTGAATGGATGGATTATGAAAGAGAATGGACTAAAGGGATTTGATGGGAGATATGGTGGATAGTGGATAGGATGTTGGAAAGTGTATGGATGGAAGTATGGAGTGAATGTGTGATGGGGGAATGTGTTCAAGACCAAAATTGGCACATGTGGTGGTGGATGTGAAAGGATAGGGGGATGAATGGATGAAGCATGTGGGGACAATGGAGGAGTTGGAATAGTAAATTTTGAAACATAGGGACCCAAAATAGATTTAGGAGATGATGTGAATGATTATTTGGTGGATTAGCAAATTTGGATGTCGTTATAAATTTTTCATTCGAAGTCATTGCATCTTTTTTCTTTGGGATCCACATGGTTTTGATTTTAGCTTTAAGGGCCTAATGGCCTTTGGGTTTGATTTGGATTTTGGAGTTGATTTTTCTTTTATTCAATAAGTAATTTTGAGGGGACATGAGGAGCTTTAGATTCATGTAAATTTTTGGATTTATGCATGTTTTCTTTGGCATCCAGAGTTCTTTTGATAGCAATGGGGTGGATATGAGGCAATGGATGATGTGGAGAAGATGTGGATGGCGTGATAGAGGTAGGATTTTGATGATGATGTGTGGATGGAGGATGCATGGAGGCGTACCTTTTTTGATCTTGATTTTTGGTTACGAATTTAGGATTTTGTTAAGGTGTGCAAGGGGTAGGTGATGGATGGATGAGAGGATGAAGAGGATAATATGGAGGAGATGATTTTGTAATATAAGGGCCCAAGATGGACTTTGTATATACAGGATGTGTGAGGGTGAATGAAGGGAAATAAGGACCCAAAATAGATGTAGTAGATGGAGGATGAGCGATGGTGGATGGAGGGACATAAGGACCCAAGATAGACATGGAGGAGGAAGGAGGAAGATGTACATTTTGTTTTGGGGTAATATGATGGTGGAGGAGGGATGGGAAGTGCCTCTTATTCCTTTAGAAGAGGATTGCTTAGGATGTATGGAGATTGTACCAACATTTTTGGATTGTGGGTCTTGGGAGATATATCCAAGATCACCTATACATGGGTGTTATTTGAATTGGATGGGATCTAACATACCTTTCTCATGAAGGCCTAAAACTTTTCCTTGATATTTCATGTTCTTGAGCATGCGATCTATGGTAGGATGCTTATTCTTTTGGAAGCATGATGTGATTCCATTTGCAGGAAGAGTAGGAAGTGTTGTACATATACTTTGTTTTTCTTCTTCAATAAAACCACTATGGAGGAGGGTAATGTTACCCAGGTGATATAGAAGTGGTGTTAGGACGGTAGGGAAAAGCGGTGATGAAGGGTCATGAGGTGGAGATGGTGGGATCATTGTTGGGAGGAGTGAGTGATAAGGGATCAAGAGAGGGATTCAGTGGTATAATAGAATCCAAATTTGTGACAGTGGGTGATAAGGGATCATGAGATGGAGGGATTGGATCTTGAATGCAAAGGGGATCATGGGATGGAGAAAAAGAGCTAGTGTGATCTTTAGATGGAGTGGATGGGATGGTAGGATCATGACTTGGTTGAGGATATGGATCATGAGATGAAATGGGTGGAGAGATATGATCTTGAGATGGAATAGATAGGATGGAAGGATCTTGACTTGGGGGAGGGGATATTTTGGCAGGCTTTGGATCAAGCTCTTGGCATGGCTCATATTGTGTGGGAGGCATGACAAGGGAGGAGTGTTGGAGGCACTCCTCAATTGGGGGAGATGGAAGGATGGAGGATTTATGAGGTTCATGGGAATGGGTGTCGGTGATACTAGGATAGGGAGGAGTGGATTGGATGTTGGTGTCTTCATTGGATTGGGTGGATCTAGGAGTAGAAGATGTGGATTCAATGGATTCAGTGGTGCTAGGGGTAGAAGATGGTGATTCAATGGATTTGGTAGTGCTAGGGGTAGAAGATGGTGATTCAATGGATTTAGTGGTTTTGATGGTTTCAATTATTTGGATAGTGGTAGGAATGGTAATGGGAGTGATAGGTGTAAAGTGGAGGAGGGCCTCATCAATGTGAACGAACATGATAGAGTGAGATGGCATGGTTCCACCACATCGAGAAGTGAATTTGGGGATGTTTCTTCTGTCATGAGTCCTTGGATGACATTTGGAAGGAGATATGTGGGCATTAAAGGTTCAGGTGGGGTGATGGGAATGGATGGAGGATTATGGATGGGGGGAGGACTAGGATTAGAGTGGATGGGATTGGATGGAGGACTAAGAGTAGATGAAGGATTGAGCATGGTGGGCGGATCAATATTTGCTAGAGGATTGAGGTAGGGTGAATTGGCAATGGATTGGCGGGTGGATTCATGTAGGGGGATGTGGATGATGAACTAAGATAGGAAGATGTGGATGCTAGATTAGGCTGGGAAGATTGGGATTTTGGATTAAAGTCAAAATATTGGGATGGTGGAGGGTGATATAGATAGGAGTAGGAGTATGGTGGATTAAGATAGGAGGGTGGGGAAATTGAACTAGGATGGGAAGATTGAGATGATGGATTAGGATAAGGGGACATGGGTGATGGATTTGTGTAGGAAGATGTGGATGTTGGATTAGGATAGGAAGATTGAGATTATGGATTAGGATAAGAGGACGTGGGTGATGGATTTACATAGGAAGATGTAGATGTTGGATTAGAATGAGAAGATTGAGATAATGGATTAGGATAGGACATGGGTGATGGATTTGTGTAGGAAGATGTGGATGTTGGATTAGGATGGGGAGATTGAGATGATGGATTAGGATAAGAGGATGTGGATGATGTATTTTTGTAGGAGGACATGGGTGGAGTATTAGGATAAGAAGGTTGAGATGATGGATTTGTGTAGAAAGATATGGATGTTGGATTAGGATGGGGAGATTGAGATGATGGATTAGGATAAGAGAACGTGTGTGATGAATTTACGTAGAAAGACATGGGAAGAGGATTAGGATAAGAAGGTTGCGATGGTGGACTAGGATAAGAGGAAAATTGGGATGGTTAATGATAAAGATAGGAGTATGAGGATGGTGGATTAATATAGGAAGATGCGGATGTGGGATAGGAGAGAGATGTTGAGGGAGGACATGATGGATATGTGGATGGTGAGAGTGTTGGATATTCCTTGTCAAGCATAGCGTAAGGACTATCATTAGATGTAGATGAAGGCATGGGGGGATAGCTCGAAGGAATGACTAGATTTTGAGAGGTGGTCGGGAGGAGCTTTCTAGCAATGATAACATCAAGGGAATCTATGTTATACTCATCTTGATCAACAATACTTTCATTATAGTCATCAAAGTAGTTAGGATTCCCTTGGACTACTATTATTGGTTGCGTGGGAGGAGGATAAGGATTCATGATATTAAATGGAATGGATACAAATGGAAAATATGGGAATAGATGATTAGAAGGAAAGAATAGATGATGAAAAGATAAATAGGATGGAAGAAGATATAGGTGGACTAAAGCCCAAGTTGGGATTCAGGTTAAGCTTAGATGGGTTTGGATTAAAGCTTAGATTCAGATGATGGGATTAAAGCTCAAATAGGAATTAGATTGGAGCTCATATTAGGACTAGATTGAAGCTCAAATTATGGTCTGAAATAGTCCAGGGGTGATAAGATTGAGAAAATAAATAAATTAAAATTTTCATTTTTTTTTGGTTTTTCCTATGTCGTAGTAAATCGCATTTTCGGAGGTCTTCAGAGCGGAATTTGGGGTTGAAACTTGCATCGGTCTCTACAATTGGGTTTCCAAAGGAATACTATTTTAGGGATTTAATTAGCACTCTTGGAGACCTTTCCAATAGTGTAAACGATTTTGAATTCTGAGCACTGACTAGAAAGTTATGACCCCAACAAGTTGGGGTAAATAAATTCCTTTTTTTTTAAATTGGATGGATTGGGGATGAATAGGAAGAGGAGAAATTATTAGATTATGGTTTTGGACTAAGGAAGATGTAGGCTAATTGTGGCATGAAGGATTGACCTTGTGGATTTTGTATGGGAAGCGAATCCAATCCAAGAAGTGGATTTGGTCAAAGAAGTGGATTCACCCCTAAAGGCAGATTCGTCCAATTGGAGCATGTGGAGTTGCCTATTTTAGCAGATTCACCTAAACAAAGCATGCATAATCACCTATTTTAGCAGATTTTCCCAAACAGACCATGCGAAATAGCCTATTTTAGTAGATTCACCCAAATAGAGCATGAAAATTTTCCTGTTTTAGAGATTCGTCCAAACAGAGCATGCATAATTGCCCGTTTTAGCAAATTCACCCAAGCAAACTCGACAGAATCGCCCTTTTTAGTAGATTCACCTAAGCAAACTTGACAAAATCACCCTTTTTAGCAGATTCACCCAAACAGACTAGGTAGAATCGCCCTTTCTAGTAGATTTTCCCAAATAGACTAGGCATGGTTGCCCTTTCGAGTGGATTAGCCCGACTTTGAGGGCAAGTTCACCCAAACAACTAATCGGAATCATCCCTAGAAGCAGATTTTCCCAAACAAGAGAGAAGAATCGCCCCTGTGAGAAGTGAAGGGGGACTATGGAAAAATATGACAAGCATGAAAAATAACAAACAAAAGGTTGGATTGACTTGACCGAAAAGAAAAGAAGGCAACACGATCCGAAGACTAATGATAAGGATGTCTACCTAGGTTGAACAAGGCTATCTCGTGAGTCCTTGATATACGCACGGTATGTGGGGCACAACCATGAACACCAACCTATCTGCAAGCATTAGTTGAGAGACACAACGAGGTACTAAAAACTCAGACCAACTCTTCACGTCTTATCTAGGTATCACCCTAGCTTCAACACTCTTCTAGACACGACATGATTGGATTGAGGTACAAATTTCGCTCTCCCCCCTTTGTATACACCATCGATAATGCATGGTTGGGATCCTCCCCTAGGTGATGAAATCCCAAGTAGGTCCCACTAAAGGAAGAAGACACTAGACTTCTCAGCTAGTCCCTAAGCTCACACGAAGTGCAAGGGGAGATCTTTGATGCACTAGGATCTTTTGGGTGGACTCGACTGGATAAGAGTGAACTGCAATTTCTCTTCACGTAGGATCACCAAATGGTGCAAGGGGATTGGATATGTCAACAACCCACTCACAAGCACAACAAATAATCAATTGACCTTTTAATTAGAGCTACGTGTACCTAGCTAGTGTGAAAAACAACAGACAAATTACCTAAAGGTGTTGGATCAATCATTCTGCAGAGGACGCGCTAGTAGTTTTGGACCTCTAGTCTTGGATGAACGAGAAATAGTTGCATAAATTGTTTGATGGAAGCAAGGAAACTCACAAATAGGTAAGTTAGTGTATTTGAAAATGGAAGCAAAACAACATAGAAAACAAAATATTAGGGTTTCAGAGTCACCTCAAATTTGCCTCTGTGTGAGGCAAGTTCGCCCCTCTGTTTATAGATGCAAATTTTCCTGTTCTGGGGTGCAGAAACACATGTCCAAGCATATTTTCTGCAAAATAGGAAGATTCACCCTTTTTAGTAGATTCACCTCTATAGAGCTAGTAGATTCACCTCCGCAAAGCTGGCAAATTCACCTCTTTTAGCAAAAACGCCCCTGTGAGTGGGCAGTTTCACCCCTACAATTAGGTTCACCCCTATACCAGATTAGGTTTGCCTCTGATTTTAGTTTCACCTCTGTAACTGAATTATGAACCTACAAAAAGATAAACAATAGAAGACGTGAAAGAAATGACTCGTGATGTGGGTCCCACCGGGCATGCCAGAAATGTGTGCAGTGAAATTTTTTTAACCTAAAGTGAAAAATGAAAATAAAATGAAAGGAAGAAGGAACCACAACAACACCTCAGATGAGGCCTGAGTTAAACTTGAAAAAATGCAAGAAAATAACGACATTACCTTGTCCAAGTTGATCGGTTGGTTGGTCATGTGGATCATTCAATTATGTGTGCTCTTAGATCGATTTCGGTAGCATAACGACTTGTAAAAATCTTGATTTGGATGCAAGATGGTTGTGAATATGATGAGTGCTTAAGAGTGAATGAATGTGTTGCTTGTGCTAGAATGTGAATGATAGTGATTAGGGGTGCAAAATGGCTAAGTGTTATTCATTTAGCAAGGGAGAGAGGAATGAATGGTCTAGATTCATTCTTGAGAGAAGATCAAGGGTAGATATCAAAGGGTTGACTAAAGGAATTAAAAATTCCTTTTTAATATGCATGGGGAAGATAAAGGAATTTAATATTCCTTAGGAGATGGGAGAGGAATTAAAAATTCCTCAAAAGGACTTTGACTAGACAAGAAGGAATTTAAAATTCTTGGAGGGATGGGGAGAGTTGACTAAAGGATTGATTAGACTAGTTAATCAATGATTAGGTGAAGGCTAGGTGGCTAATGAGGATAAGGGGTGAACTTTCAAAATTTGGAGGATGTGACACCTCCTAATCATGGATTAGGAATGTGTCACATTCCTAATGAAGGATTAAGCAAGGGGAATTAAGGCTAGGAGTGGATTAGGTGTGAATGGGATATAAAAAGAATTAAATAAGTGGGTTATTTATTTAATTCTTTGGAAAAAAGGGATAAAGGGGTAAGGTATTTAATTATTTAACTAAATACCTTAGGGATTTAGAGTACTTTAAGGGTATTAATTAAATAATGTCAATATTATTTAATTAATGCTGGTAGGATGACATTTAGATGAAAAGGGATAAATTTGACTAAATGTAAGTGGTCAAATTTAGATGTCTACACAAATATTAGAATAAAACAAGGTGTATTGACAATTTATTATTATAGCCAAAGTGTGATATACCTATCTAAGAATCTGACATTTCATGCCAAGACCAAAGACATTGATGTATAATATCATTTTTTTAGAGATATGGTCGAGGATGGCAGTGTGAAGCTACTTAAGGTAGAGACTTTGATGAATGTTGTAATTTTTTTAACTAAGCCCGTGATCACAAATAATTTTGTATGGTGTTCAAAGTCTATGGGCCTTGCAACCCCTAGCAATTAAATAATGGTGTTGATACTCCCTTTTCTCTTACAAGTTGTTTGACAAGTGAAGAATGTTAAGAAAAATGTGTCTCAACCTTACACTTGTGAAAAGTTACTATTTATATTAAGTTTACATTTGAGCAAAAACTAGTCCAAAAATTTCAATAAATATATGACATGGCTAAATAAATATGCTAGCAAACTTTTGTTGTAAAATCTTGTCTAGATTTGAAGATATTAAACTTTTCATTTTTTAAAGTTTTAAAGTATAATTTAAGGCCATTAGAGGCCATTTTTGGGCCCAAAAATGGTCATATCTATGAAATTTGGTTAAATCTCAGTAGAGAACTTCATGAGCCTTCTAACGGTTCAAACAGTTCATCAGTCATGCATTCAAATTAAAAGTTATGACCTCTAGAAGTTGGGTCTTCTGAATTGGGAAATGTGAAAATGTGTTGGACAAAGAAAAGATTTGTAAGGGGGAGTTACACATGTTGGTGTGTGTTTTAACACATCATAGGTCATATTTTTTTGAATATAAATTGGGAACCATATTTTAGGCAATTTTAGCTCATGGTTTTGTAAATATCATTTGACAGTTTCATGTATTGTATCTCCTATATATTAGGTGCTTGAGATGGAAGTTATGTGTGATATTCTTATAGATGTTGTGTTTGCTTGGATTTTTTTTTTGTGATACTCTTGAGAGATATTTATATACAAGTATATTATAATCTTGTTGATTTATAAATAGTATATTGGGCAATTTTTGGAGTGTGGGATATTTCCCCCAAAAGGGTTTTCCCCACATAAATAACTATGTTGTGGTATGAATGATAGTTATGTTAATTTTTGTAAATGTTGTAAATATCTAAACAAAATTCATAACCCTTCTCTCAAGATTAGTGTAGGAATTGTTCTGCTACCTTAGCTTCCTTATAGCTCCATTGGAAATCCCATCTTTGGTATCCTTTATTTTTCTCTTTTACAATTTAGTTTGAAGGATAAAGCGGCTAGGGGATGAGTATTTAATTATAAATTTGACTAACTCAACAAGATTATCCTTCAACTCTTCCTATTTTTTTATAATAGACATTCTCTTATCCAAAACTTCCCAATTTTGAAAAATTAATGAGAACTTATTAAATTTCTAATAAACGTATTCATTAAAGACATTACTATTAATACCTATAGTATCCTCCTTGTGAATGACAATTTCAATGCCTTGTATTCTAGCCTAGAGATTTTGATAGTGCCATAAAAACCACTTAAGAATATTATTTTGAAAGTCAAATATTTTATTTTAGGGAATGAATTCCATCCTTGATTCCAACACAAATTTGGAAATAATAATTTAGGGTAGGGTTATAGCAATGATTAAGAGAATTATCATCAAACTGGGAATTAACATGAGAACCATCAATATTTGGATTAGTATTGTTATTGAAGCTATATTGATTAGTATACATTACATGATGAAAAAGGGAGCTAGATAAAGGACCTTTGGAGATCATACATTTAATTTTGTCAAGCACCCAAAATGAAGGATATTGGAAATAGAGGTTTCCATAAGATGAGAGGCTTTTGGAGGCACCAAGATTTTGACCACACTAGAACCATTTTTTCATAGGAACCCAAGGCTAATTAAGGTTCTTTAAATTATTGATAACCAAAAATTAGGGTGAAATAAGGGGACATTTGTTGTAACTATGTTGTCGATGTTGTCATTGATGTCAACAAACATTGTTGGTGTTGGTCATTGATGTCAATATTATGGAGATGGTTGATGTTGCCAAGTTATTGTGCTAGTATGGATGTGTTATGATTTGATAAGAAGGTTTTGTGGTTTTGTCCTTAGTTTTTTCATTGATGTTTTGATGGATAAGAGTTGCAATTATAATAAGTCCACTTTGCTTCCAAGTGATTTTGAGGAAATTTGAATAAAAGAGTGTCCAGTGAGATAGATTTGTGTTTAGTGTTGTCCTTTTCATTTCTTCATGATTGAATATATGCTTTTGTGGGTTGGATATGATTATTATAGGTGTTTAGAGGTTATATATCCATAGTTTCAGGTTCTAGATTGTCTTTCAATGAAAGTTGAGTTTGACAGCTTATCTGTTTGAGTAGAAGGTTGTCTGGGAGAAATGAGATTGTTGTGCATTCCTCCATATCAAATTTTCTTGTCTTGCAGATTTTGGAATGAGCTTATATTGTCTGTAACTTCCTTCCCTTGATGTTTCAAGTGTTGAGGTGTTTTGCAAGGTTGCTTAGTAAGTTATGTTTTGTGGCAATATGTCCAGTTACACAAAATGACCGTGTTCTTAGTTTCAAGTGGTTGAGGTAGAGTTGCAAAATATTTTGATGATTCTGTAATATTATAAGTTGTTGTATGGATGTTTTAAAGTGTTTTTGTGTGGTCCACATGACCTAGAGAAGCATGTATGAGGTCACTTGTAGTGTTAGTTTACATGTTTGGCCAACTTGGCATGCTAGTGTTATTTGTGATGGTATCTCATGGATTTTGAATGTGTTTAAAGTAGTGTGGTGATGTGGATTTAGGTCCTAGTTAACCCTTCATGTGGAAATCCTTCACTTCTTTCCATCGTGGAGGCATTTGGTGCTGACCTATTTTGGTGTTTCATATTTTAGGTGCATACATTTCATTAAGGCCAACCTAATCGAGATTGTTTAGGTTGTGGATGGTATAAATGTATGATAAATTATTAAATATGTGTGTGGATCTTTAGAAGGTGTACAAAATGAAAATTTGGTTAAGTTTGGTGATCTAAGTGTGAGCTTAATGCCTTGACTCCGATGTAGTGATCAAAAGGGTCTACATTTTTAGTGTGCTTGAAGTTGTTGAAGGTAGTGAGCCAAAGGTTGTGGATGGCATAAAGTTTAAATGGTGGATTTATCCTATTACTTTGAGATAGTGAATATATTTGTAACAATTTTATTCTATACTCTTTCTTCTTGGTAGTGAGCCACCTCACAGTGAGATTTTCTTCTTTTTTGGGCAGTGAGCTCTTGACAGTGAGCCTAATTAAATTTGATGTTGCAATTCATATATATGTGAGCTAATCCTTGCTTATGTTTTTCCATTATTATTTTTACATATAAATCTAGTGTTATGTTTTCGGATATGTCTACATTAGTGTTTCATATGTTTACATTCTTCTAATGCATGATAAGGGTTTAAGGGCTAACAAGGGTTTGAATGATATTGAGAGATTGAATTTTTTTTAGTACAAAAATGATTCACCCCAGTCTCAATTGTCATATGCATATATAATAACATCAAAATTATGGTTATCCTAAATTTTATTGAAAAATGTTGGAACAATATTGGTTTGGGAGTCAACAATAGGAGAGGTAGTAGAGATTGAGGCATTCTAGGATCAAGAGCCTTTATTTAGCTTAGGATGAATTATACTATGATTATAAATTTTAGGAAAAAACATGGGGGTGTTTTTTAAAGTTTAAAATTTTATAAACAATATATTAAACCTTGGTGTAATAACATGTTAGCCTTACCTAATAGGGAATTAAGCATAGATTGTTCTAGGGAGCTTAATAGAAAAAATAGGAAAATCATTTTACTCTTATGAATTAAATGATTTGGCATTGGAAAGTGCTACAAGTATACTTTCTTGTACCTACAACTCAAGGTGAAATATCTAATCAAAGCAACCACAACCCCACACAAGGGTTTTGGGAAATCATCCTTTTTTTTAAATGTCAATATTTTCTCCTTTCCTTAGGAAGGTCTCCATGTGTTTTTGGTTTCTATACTTGGTAGTATTCTATGACTTTAATACATCCATATACAACCCCATGTCTTGGGAAATTAGTTCCTTAGTGATGGAGAATGAAACTTCCCTCACATAAACCACCATGGCCTTGCAAGACCTAGAAAATTTATTGGACAAAACAGGATCATACCCGTTCACAAATTCCAAGAAGTTATTAAGACCTCCATTATAAAAATATTCTAAATGGTAATTTTTTTATGAATTAGCTTGCATGAGAAGGCTTGATATGAAGTTATCCCTCTTATTTCATCAATTTTTCTAAAACCCTTATATTTTTTATTGCAACCTTAGATACCAACATTCAATTGAGATGAATGAATCCTTAATTATAGAGGTACCATTAGATTTAATCCTAGTCCCATCAATACGAAACTTAGATCCATTATGATTGAAATGATACTTGATATTTCTCTTGTTCATGCCAAACTTGTCTATCTTTGGCCCAAATGGCACTGGCTTAAAATAATGTAAGGTTACAACTCCCATTTTTATTTTTTTCTTAATTTTCAAAGGTAGGTATTATACCTTAAGTTAGTAAATAATGATCCCCAATCAATCACAATTGGTAGGCGAAAAATTCTACTACTTGGATTTCCTCTCTATAAGTATGAATAATTTAATATCCCTAAAATTATTAGTAAGGTCCCTATCATCTAATATGATATTATCGAGAGACCAATGATTAGAGGCTCTATAATCAAACATTTCAATAATATTATTGGAGTCTCCTTCAATAACCAAATCAAAGATATTAATTTGTTTACCAAATCTACAATGTGGAGAGCTATAGAAGCTTCTAAAAAATTATTAGTTTAAAAACCTAAGTTATTTACAAAAGAATCAATTAATCCCCTTGATATTATTGAGAAAACCTCCACCACTAGCTTGATCTAGATTTTACTTCTATATTCATTAAAGTTGAGTTTGATCCATCTAACATCTAGGGTTTCCAACAAGTAGCTCTTTTTGTTTGAATTTCGATAGTATCAATATTGTATAGAGAGGATTGAATATTCTAATTTTTAGCCTCTTCCCTTTCAATAGTTATAGGGATAAATTTAGGACTTTTAAATTGTGAGGATTCCATATTCTCTAGAATGACATGGTAGATTTTCATCACTACAAAATTTCAAGGTCTATGTTTTCTTATGAAGATATTGTTATTATTTTCTTTCCAAATACCCCAATAGATATAAAGGAGATATTACAACCGAATCTCCCTAATTGTGGGACTACCAAAATGAGGAACCTAGATAGTTCCTAAAGATAAAATACCCTAAGGCCAAATTTATTTTGTATCGATCCTACTTAGAATATTTTACTTAATATTATAGGTGAAGGGGTGGTTAATTAATAAGTGATTAATGGATTCTTCATAATTTTTACATAAAATATACATATTAGTAATGGAATAACCCCTATTATTAAGATTATCAATATTGAGAATCTTATCATGATAGGTGGCCTACCATTTTTTTTAAATATTCACCCTTGGGTGAACTTGTACTAGTATAGGTGCTTTTCTAAATTTGTGCACACTATTTTATCTCTATTCTATTAGTTTGTTCCAACTTGCAAATCTCTATTTCTGTTTGAGAAATTGCATATTTCTATAGTTTTTTACATATAGATCTAAATAGTAAAAAATAATGCTTAGTCTGAAATTAAAATTGGCATTCCAAAGTAATCATTTTTTAGATTTTTACAATTAAAATCAGTCAATTATCATATTTCAGATCTGAAAAATTGTAATATCTTGTTTGATACTTGCATTTTTTTTCCTATTTCTAGGTGGTTACTATCATTATCTTATACCTTTTTGTCCATTTTGGGTGCACTTTGGGTTTGGTGAAACTTGTATGAGTTTCACAACCTAGTGTCCTATTTCCAATACTTCAGTGAGACATGGTTTGAGACTCATGGCATCCTGCGATAGTACATTGCCATGGATATTGGGTTTTCCAACTCTTTCACTCATAGTGTTGACACTAGTCAACCATTTTTGGACCATATCCTTGATGTAACATGTCCCATGACCACCTTACCATCAACCACTTACACTATTTTTGAAACCTTATTTGCTCATGTCCCTCAAGAGAAAATCAAACAAATAGATAAAACTTTAGAAGAACTTCAAGATTTTGTGAGTACAAAGTATATTGTTGGTACTACCGTTCCTATCATAGATAACATGAGGAGAATGCTTGATAATGAACAAGGATTAGATATTTTGCATAGCCTATCTCATATTATTGATAATCATACTCCTACAATAGCTAGTTGTGCTCAAACTTTGAGATATACTCAAAGCCAAGGATTAAACCAAATTTATCCCCATTCAACTATAGCCTCTATTCCTACATATATAAATTCAACTTCCACTACAATAATGCAACCAACCAACAATATCACTCTAACTTTGGGTATTTCCACAAGAAATCCTCTTAGATTTTTGAATTCAAATATCATATCTCCTAACCCCCCACCTCTCACAAAATTTCAATTCACTTGTCCTTCCAATATATATACACCTCCACCATACTCAACTCCATCTCAAAACAAAACCAATGATTTTTTCATAAACCAACATTTAAAAAATATCACATCCCTCCAATAACAAGTAGCAATATTCAACCAGAACCAAAATGGACAACCTTCACAATATGTCAAAAGAAACCCATTGTCATTGGAGATATTAATAGCACAAATACCATAAGGCAAAGAGATTCCTAGATTTAAGAAATACATTGGCGAAGGAGATCCTAACAACCATGTGTCAACATATACAACCTTATGTAGTGATTCCATTTTATAAGACAAACTTTTGGCTAATTTTTTTCCTAGGTCTTTGAAAGATATGGCCTTGGAATGGTTTTGTTCCTTACCAAATAACTTGATCAACTCATTCAATGAGATTTTTCATGCCTTTCTAAACCATTTCCAAGTATGCATTGGTCCTAAGATGGCCCTTCTTGATTTTATGCAATGTAAACAACAAAAAGATAAAAAGTTCATTAATTTTATAGCTTGTTATCGAATTATTTACTCACAAGTCAACATTAAGCTTCCCGATGTTGATCTTCAAAGGATTTTCATTAATAAATTACAAATAAATATTCAAGATGAGCTTAGGATGATAAAATTTCCCTCTTTTACACACTTATGAATGGCTCTCCATGATTATCAGAACTTTCTTAACCAATGAGTAGACAAAACCCCTTCAACCTATCCCAAAAAATATGAAACTATGTATCACAACAATTTTGAACCATTCAAGAAAAAGATAAGGGCTTTATATAGATAAATCAACTACAAACGATCCATCATGTTGAACCTCAAGTGGTTGCCATAAAATCAACAAATGCATACCAATTTCGAGATAAGAGTAGGAAATTCACCTCATTACCTAATACCCTCCATTTGATTATGTTGCAACTCTTGAGTAAGAACCTAATTACCTTATCTCTTGTTAGACCTCTTGATACATCCAAGCCTACACATCTAAACCATAATCCAAATGTCTTTTCCATTATCACTGTGAAATTGGACATGATAGAGAAAGATATATGTGTCTTAAACATATAGTGAAAGACCTCATTGATTCCAATCACATCTAGTTGGGCAGCATTAATGATCAAGAAAATAAATTTGTTGGAATATGGCTTAGCTTTTTGGAATGTTTCTCCTTTGGCCTTGGCAGTTTTCTTTATGTTTATGGCATTTACAGCCATACCGCGGCGGTCTTCCTTCTTGCTTTGGCGATACCACAGTGGAGGATTTGGCGGTTACCTCATTACTACACGCGGTCTTCTTCCTTAGCGCAGTGGCCACGGTAATAGTCTTTGGTCTGGCTTTGGTGGTTACTACCATACCATTGGCAATGGGTCAACTCACCGCGGTAGCATGGTGAGACCGCCATACCGCAGGAGGTGGGTCGACTCATCGCGGTAGCGTGGTGAGACTGCTTTTGGTCGGGTCTGACGGTTACCGCCATACTGTGGTGGCCGCAGTAAGACCACCAGCGGCCTAGCTGGCAGTTACCACGGTACCGCAAGTGGTGGGTCATCTCACCGCAGTAGCGCGGTGAGACCACTTGCGGTCGGGTCCGACGGTTACCGCCATACCGTGGCCAGCATTTTGGCTAACCGTGGTGGCCGTGGTAAGACCGCCAGTGGCCTGGCTAGCAGTTACCATGGTACCGCAAGTGGTGGGTCATCTCATCGCGGTAGCGCTATGAGACCGCTTGTGGTTGGGTCTAGCGGTTACTGCCATATGGTGGCCAACATTTTGGCTGACCGTGGTGGCCACAGTAAGACCGCTAGTGGCCTGGTTGGTGGTTACTACCATACCGCGGCCAGTGGTTTGGATGACTATGGTGGCCGCAGTAAGACCGCCAATGGTTTGCTCAATGCGTTTATTGCCATACCACGAGGTGGGGCCATCAGGACTGCAGTAGCGCAGTAGGACCTCGGATGAGCTCAGGTTAGGTTTGACAAAGTTGGACTCGGTGTCAGAAGGGTTGGTGAATGACAGGGCAACACGTGGTAGGTTGGTAGCATCTGGTTGGCCAATGACGAAGGTGAAGGCTAAGCTCGGTGTTGTGGTGGGCCGGAGCTTGAAGGAGCTCGGATGACTTACCACCATACTGCGAGGCGAATCAGTAAGGGCTACAATAGTGCGGTAAATGGCGAGGTGAGCTCGAGTGAGCTCACCACCATACTGCGACATGTGTTTGAGCTCAGTGCAGTAGCATGGTGGAGTCAAGGTGTAAGCCTGGATGGCTTACCGCCATACCGCGAGGCTGATCGGCTAGGGTTGCAATAATGCAGCAAGAGCTCGGGTGAGCTCAGAGCTCAGTTGACCGAGCTAGACCGACTGTCAGAGTTGCGACTGTGAATGGTATGGTGACACGTGGAAGATCTTTATGATTTGATTGATCGTATGGTTGTTTCCTGATTGCGATAGAGTTGTATCATTGATGGGAAATTGACGGACATGTCTATGACCAGTGTTAATGATTGTGTGGCTCGATGCAGCTGTATAAGCGATGCACGTTATCAGGGAATGGTTGTGCTCTTGCTGGAACGATGGTCATTATCCTAGTTGACCATTGCTGGTAGAGAGCGATATCAAAGAGAGGTTGAGAGTGTTCGATCTGTTCTACAGTGAACACTTTGACTCTCAGTTCTGGTATGATGTGAACCTGTAAGGCCAAGAGGCTGGGCTGGCCATGAGGCTGGCTATGATAGTCATTTATGAGGAGCTAAAGGGAATCTGTACAGTATGTCATGAGGACATTGTAACTGGGTGGATTCTCTATTCAGTGTTGCCTATATTCTTTCTCTAGATGAACAAGATGTAATATCCTGAAGAGCATAGCTCTAATCTTGTATTGCAACCTTCTTAGTTACTGAATAATACATGTGAGCTGAATGTTTTGGATGTGGTGTTTTTTACCTAATTTTTTTTTCCCCACATATATTTGTGTGTTCATTATTTTTCTTTCATGGGTTTCTGTTTGTGTTGAATCTGCTTTTGTTTGTATTCACTTTCCTCAGTAGGATCAATGGGGGATCAACTGTGCCTGTTTCCGCTTTATGGTATAGCTGGTTGTCTTTGTTGTGATTTTGAATTGAAATCACTAAGGTACTACTATCTTAGATGCATATCTTGATGACAGAACTGAATCCATATCCCCAACAAGTGGTATCAGAGTTGGTTGCTTGTTGCTCTTGATACCAACAAGTGGTATCAGAGCCATGTTTTGTTGAAGTTCTGGGTATCTCTCCTGTGAAGATTTCTTAGCCTGGAAAGCTTGAGGAAGTCTGGAGAAATCGGTTTGTGATTGATCCTTCGATGAGTGGAAGTGTGTGCTTCATTGATTCAGCACATAGGTTTGTAAGACGTTGGAGATGATTGGAGTTGGTCATGTTGTGGCAACATGATCTGGGGCTCCTAGCTCACAGCAAAGTTCCTGATGCAAAGGGCATGAGATTTACTTGTGGTTGTGTTGCAACAAAGTGTGGTGTTCATACTGGGTGTCTGTGTGAGAGGCTCCCTAGTGGTATGGACTTGCTTGTGTTGTTGATCAGCTATGGAGAGTTGTGCTTGTGCTGTGTGTTTTCTAACTTAGCACTAAAGGCAGTTTCTTTGGTGTTGTAATTGCATGGAGGCTATGAAGTGACCTTGGTGGTCTGCAACTTCTGGATAGCCTGGTTCTCTTTTTCTTGTGCATGACTGTGGTGTTGGAACTAGTCTGAAATGGACCTGTTGTTCCTGTGTGCCTATGTCTTGCACTTGCATGGTTTCAGATTCATGTCTTTGGCTCTGGAGGTTTTGTGTAGACTTTCCTAAAAGGTCTATGTTGCATTTTCATGTTTCTTTTCATTGTTCTGGTTAACTATGATGGTTGTGTCTAGACTCTTGAGTAGTCCAGATGAGCAGTGAATATGGAGATGCGTGGGTGTTTTGGAAACATTGTGGTTTTGCAGGTTTTACACGGTCAAGGAAAACTTGCGTTGTGTGGAGCTGTTGTCTGCTATTTTTCTAGATCCTGGCTTCTGGGGTGTAACTGGATGAGATAGTTGTAGTTCAATATGCTTTGAGGAGGTGTGATGTATTCTTTGTATGAGAATGTTGGTATGGTTTTCTCCTTTAGCATTCTTGTGGTATGCTTTGTTGGTTTCCTAGACTATGGTGCTTGAGTTGTGGACGTGATTGGAAAATCAGATCTGGTCTTTGATCTGGTGTTTGAGTCATGGTTGTCTACATGGTTGTTCTCTTTGAGATCTCAATTTGCAGTTTGCCAGTGTGATGATAGGTTTGCAGTTTTACTTTTGGTTGCATCCACGAGTTGTGTAATGTTGTGGGTTGTCCTTACCTACATGTTTATTGTGAGACAAATTGGAAGTGGATTGTCTATATCCACAAGGTTGTAATTGTGTAGTATAGGTTTTTTAGCTTACCTTTTCTGTGGTCACTTGTGCATTGGCATGGTTGTTTTGAGATGAAAGGATGGATGGCGTTGGAGTACCTGAATATTCAGTTATGGGAACTTGAAGCATGTGTATCACGTTGTCATGGAGAGCTTGTTGCACTGGTTAGTGTAAGTTTTTGACAAGTGATGGGGTGGTCAGTCATGGTGCTTGGAGAGCTTGGTGTCACAGTTTAGTGGGAGCTTTAGCAGTGATTGTGGATTCATCATTTGGTGGTGAATGGTCTTCTTTGGTGTTGCAAATTTTGCATCTGCATGTTCACCATTTGAAGGTGTTCACCATCTTGGAGCCATGAAGGACCTTGGTAGTCTTTGGCTGAGATGTTGGTGGTGCTTAACAGGTGATGTTGGTTTAGAGTTGTTTGCTTTATGTCATGGTACACTCTTTCTTGTGCTTTAGAGTTTTGGCATGCTGCATTGGCTCTTGAAGACCATGGACAGTTCACCTGAAGCATGGTATCTCCTATGGGGATGTGAAGATCATGGTGTCATGATAAGTTATTGTTCTAGGTTTAGAACTTTGACAGTGGTCTAGGGGTTTTCTCTATGTTTTGAGTGCATTATTCATATGCTAGTGGACTTCATGGTTGTTGCAGTATTGCAGATTGAAGTCAGCATGAGATGACAGGTTGCTGATACTCATGGATGCATAGAGAATAAGGTGAGGCTCAAATTCTTATGAGAATGTTGTTGTTACAGCTGAAAGTCCGAGGAGCCTGCACTTTGGTTGAATGTGAGTTCAACAGAGACCTTGAAGGAGAATGCTCTTGGGTAAGTCTTTTTAGCTTGTATGCCTTGGATGAGCATTTTTTTTTTTCCTTCTTGGTCTGCTCGGCAGTGGTGTCACTTTGAAAGGTATTTTCCCATTATATCTTTCAATTGTGTGTTATGCTTTATCTTTCATGATATGAATCTTGAGTTGGTTTAGATTATGGAGGATTCATAATGGAAGGTGGACAACATTGTGTATCTCCTTGTTCTCTCCAGAACTGGTAGGAGATGGTTTGATGGGTGACTGTGATCTTCTTGATGCTTACAACCATGGTTTTGTTGGATGTTGTTAAGGCTTTTCCTTTGGGATGTGTAGAAGATCATACTTGTCACAGCTTGCATATTGAAGTGTTTGTAGAAGGACATGTTTTGATTTGTGTTTCTCTCTAATCTGGTCTTGTTCTTCCTATTTGTTCCTTTGACTTTGGATGTTTGTGAAGCTGTGGTGTTTCCTTTTTCTGTCAGTCTTGGAGGATTTTGGAAGAACTGTGTAAGACAGTTGAGAGAAACTTTTCTTGCAGTAGGTGGTTGCAGGTGTTGTAGATCAGTGTGGTTGTTCCTTGGATCTACATGGTTACATTTCTCTGTGCAGAGGTTTGGTGGACTTGGTATGCCTAGACCATGTCTGATGGTCCTTTGGTTGCATTCATCTAGACTGTACCCTTATAGTGGGAGTACCTAGATGTGCTTGGTCTTGTGACTGGTTGGCACAGGGTGCTCATTTGCTACTGAGATGGATAGTTGTATGATGGCATGAGTCTGTTGTTGGATTTTCATACCTTTGAGTTATGGGTGGTTGGATGTTTAGCACGTGTTGTGGGTGTTGGTTTTCAATCGTGTGGTGTGATTAGTTCGATGAGGGTAGTCAATTTTTTATTTCCATTCTAGCTGGTTGGTTTATTGTTCTGGAGTTGGTGTTTGCATGGTGCCTTGTTCTTTGCTGTTGTTGTTTTGCTTTTGCCGCTTGGAGGATCAATTGCTTTCATTCTTGAGACTAGTGCATATTCACCTTGGCGTGTTCCTGTGTTTGGGGTTGGTGCCTGTGATGGTGGAAATTTTTTGATGTCGTTGCAAAGGTCTTGGTTGGAGCATGGAAGCATGTCCTTTGGTCCTGGTTGGGTTGTTTGGAGGATGCCTGAAAGTCTGCGTCAAGTGGGAGTTTTTTGGAATATGCCTTAGCTTTCTGGCATGTTTCTCCTTTGGCCTTGGTAGTTTTCTTCATGTTTATGGTGTTTACCACCATACTGTGGTGGTCTTCCTTCTTGCTCTGGCAGTATCACAGTAGAGGGTTTGGTGGTTACCTCATTACCCCGCATAGTCTTCTTCCTCACCATGGTGGCTGTGGTAATGGTCTTCGGTATGGCTTTGGTGGTTATCGCCATATCGCTAGTAGCGGGTCAACTCACTGTGGTAGCATGGTGAGACCACCAACGGTTGCTCTGGCGATTACCGCCATACCGCAGGAGGTGGGTTGACTCACCGCGGTAGCGCGGTGAGACCGCCTGTAGTCGGGTTCAGTGGTTACCGCCATACCATAGCCAACATTTTGGCTAACCATGGTGGCCATGGTAAGACTACTAGTGGCCTAGCTGGCGGTTACCGCGGTACCGTAGGCAGTGGGTCGTCTCACCGCAGTAGCGCGGTGAGACCGCCTGCGGTTGGGTCTGGCGGTTACCACCATACCACAACCATCATTTTGGTTGATTGCAGTGGCCATGGTAAGACCGCCAGTAGCCTGGTTGGCGGTTACCACCATACCGGGGCTAGTGGTTTGGCTAACCGCGGTGGCCGCGGTAAGACTACCAATGGTCTGCTTGATGTGTTCACCACCATACCACAAGGTGGGGCCATCAGGGCTGCGATAGTGTAGTAGGAGCTTAGATGAGCTTGGATCAGGTGTGACCGAGTTGGACTTGGTGTCAGAAGGGTTGGTGAATGACAGGGTGACACATAGCAGGTTGGCAGCATCTGGTTGGCCGATGACAAAGGTGAAGGTTGAGCTTGGTGTTGTGGTGGGCCAGAGCTCAAAGGAGCTCGGATGGCTTACCACCATACCACGAGGCAAATCAATAAGGGCTACGGTAGTGCGGTAAATGGCGAGGTGAGCTTGAGCGAGCTCACCGCCATACCACGACATGTGTTTGAGCTCAGTGCAGTAGCACGGTAGAGTCAGGGTGTGAGCCCGGATGGCTTATCGCCATACTGCGAGGCTGATCGGTTGGGGCTACGATAACGTGGTAAGAGCTCGAGTGAGCTCGAAGCTCAATTGAATGAGCTGGACCGAGCTTGATCGAGTTGGACTAACTGTCAGAGTTGCGACTGTGAATGGTATGGTGACACGTGGAAGATCTTTATGATCTGATTGGCCGTATGGTTGTTTCTTGATTGCGATAGACTGTATCATTGATGGGAAGTTGACGAACATGTCTACGACCAGTGTTAATGATTGTGTGGCTCAATGTAGCTATATATGCGATGCACATTATCAGGGAATGGTTGTGCTCTTGTAGGAATGATGGTCATTATCCTAGTTGATTGTAGCTGGTAGAGACCGATATCAGAGAGAGGCTGAGAGTGTTTGAGTTGTTCTACAGTGAACACTTTGCCTCTTGGTTCTGGTATGATGTGAGCCTATGAGGCCAAGAGGTTGGGCTGGCTGTGAGGCTAGCTGTGACAGCCATTTATGAGGAGCTGAAGGGAATCTATACAATATGTCATGAGGACATTGTAACTAGGTGGATTCTCTATTATGTGTTGCCTGTATTCTTTCTCTAGATGAACAAGATGTAATATCCTGAAGAGCATAGCTCTGATCTTGTATTGTAACCTTCTTAGTTATTGAATAATACATGTGAGTTGAATGTTTTGGAGGTGGGATTTTTTACTTGAAAAGGTTTTCCCCACGTATATTTGTGTGTTCATTATTTGTCTTTCATGAGTTTTTGTTTGTGTTGAATCTGATTTTGTTTGTATTCACTTTCCTCAATAGGATCAATGGGGGATCAATTGTGCCTATTTCTGCTTTATGGTATAGTTGGTTGTGTCTTTGTTGTGATTTTGAATTGAAATCACTAAGGCACTGTTGTCTTAGATGCATATCTTGATGATAGAATCGAATCCATATCCTCAACAAATTTTTCAATTCTTTACCAATCCAATGCCAAATCATTCCATCTTATTTGTTAAATCTAGTGATAACAAGAATGATGTGATGAATGTTGACACAACACAAGGTATACGTGATGATGATAAGAGTGATAATGAGGAAGATCATTGTGCCATGATTGGATTAATTGATATTCAACCTTGTAAGGGCCAAACCACTTTGAAACTTAGCATTTATTTTACTGATGATGATGGACTTAAATATTTTCTTGATGATCCTCTTTGCATTGTTGGTCATATCAATAACATACCACCACAAGGAATACTTATTGATCATGCATGTGCAAAGAATGTGATCACCGAGTAATTCCTATTTGTACAAGACATTTATAAAGATACTTATGGAAAACCAAAAGCATGGATTAAAAGACATAATGGTTTTTCTTTCCCTATGATAGGTTCGATCACTCTTCCATTAAAATTCAGACCTAAACAATTAGATGTGTCATTCTCCATCATCTCATTGTTAGACCATTTTCATGTGAAGCTAGGATACTCATGGTTATGCTCCATGAATGTTGTCCAATTAGTTATTCACAAGTGCATAAATTTTCCTATTGGGAATGAGATATTTATAGTTCATCATAGTGGGTTTCGTCCCTTATCTTCTTGTGGAAATTTCTCATTAGATTTATTTTGGTCTAGACCTATGGAACCTATAAATCCATATGAAGACTTATTTTTCAAATACTATCAAAACTTCAAGGAAAAGCGTGTAGCAGAATTATCTCCTAGAAATATTCCCAAGTCCATGATTTTTTCTCCTCCCCAACCCACCATTGATAAACCTTTGATTGAACCACATGCCCTTCCAAATAACAAAGCCAAATTTTCTGAAATTCCTCCAACTATCTCCTACAAGAGACCAAGAGACAATAAGATGACCCCTTTTATCCCTTAAAATATTAAACAAGTTTATATATCCAAAGAGATAGAAATTTCCCATCCCACGATGCTTCATTTCATTCTTCCCTTAAAAGATGAAAAGAAACCTATGGTTGATAATCTTGATCCTACACCATCACAACTTGTAAATTGTAACAAAATAAATCAAACTACTAAAGAGTATAGGCATAGATGTCGCACTATCACTTGTCGATTATAAAAAGAAAATAAACCTACACCCATGGAAACAATGAAAGATAATATCAGATTTCCACAATAAGACATTGAACTGAAAGAAGAGGTAAACCAATATTCAAAATAAATTACTATAAAACATCTTATTATGATTAATTTGGATGATGATGAGACTGCTACGATTGATGAGGAAGTGCATAATAAGATGAATTTTTTATTTTCCTCTTCCATGAGCTTAGATGGGTGTAACCATGATGATCCTCCTCAATAGAGTGCATCACCACATGTTGAACCTAGTGATTATCCTAGTACAACACTCGTTATTGCTTCTTTGGCTATTTATCTACCTTCTGCATATGATGAAGAAGATTAGAATGTAGATGAATTTCTTTAGGTTGGATTTCATGTGTCATATGAGCTTTGTTATTTTCATGTTCTTTGTGATTGCATGTGTGTAATGTGATCCCTCATATTGTGTTGCTTGGTGTGTATATGTTTGTGAGTTTTCTTTGGATGACCCTTGTTACTCCATTGGTGCAAGGATGCAAATGAAGCAAAATTTGTCATGACTTTCTTCTATTTTTTATAAACATTGTCTTTTCTTGTGTTTTCCTTTTGGGGATGATGCAAAGAATTGAGACATTCAAGTATCCTTCATGTTGACCCAAAATGATTTCTTGTCTTTTATCTCTCTAGGTGTCATTCCTCCTTTGTATTCATTTATCCATGAGATATTTGGGAAATGATGACAGTTCCAAGCTCTATTATATCACTGTATCAAAGACATGCGCTGACCCCAAATATGTGGATCCGTTATGTGTTATCTTTGGATTACATGTGGGGGTAAGACCTTCCTTTTTCATGATGCATATTTATTTGGAAATATATTCTTGGCAGATGGGTTTCTAAATAAGCTCTCATGGTCCTTTTATCAATCACCATATATCATTTCTACTTTAAATTAATTGCTCACGACATGGGGTTTAGAAATTCCTTTAAAGTGGGGGCATACATTGGAATTGACATTGTTGCTTCATATTTATTCACAGAGGTTGAACTTAGTGTAGCGTTGTCATATCATCTTGATCATATTGTGGTGCCTTATCAAAGTTATCAGGGAGTATAACTTTTGGTATGGTTGATGTATGGAGAGAATAGAGACCTAGTGTGACTTTTCCATCCACCACTTTATTGTGAGTTCACACCTTGTATACCTAGTGTGTGTTTCTTAGCCTTTGGGTCTCACCTAGTTTATATCAAATTACACTAGCCCTTGTGAGCGTATTTGATTTAAAACAACATAACCATGGCTAGTCCATCCCTTTTTGCATTAAATTTGACATTGTATGCTCGTGTATCTTGTCTTACTACTTGTATCTTACACATCTTGTGTGTCCCTTTGTCCTTATGTTGGTTTTCCATGGGATCTTGGATTTTAGGGGCTTTTCCACATCCTTGATATTTTTCATCCTATCTCATCAACATTTATACACTTGGACCTCTCTTGACACATATTTGTCTACTTTAGTGTGAGTGTGAGCCTAAGTCCATGCTCTCACTAAAGTGGGGACTAAATGTTGTGTAGGAAATTGTATACCCTTTACAATATCACATTTTTTATAGGTCCCTTGATTAATTGGACTCAATCAAGCTTATAATTACCTAAATTATGCATTCCATAGCCTTATTTATGTCGTTTTATGAAAAGGGAACCTATATTTAATTGATACAATTAATAATTAAATCACATTGGAGAATGAGTGTCCTAGACTTATGGGCTAGGACTGGCGAATGGGTCCCACTTAAGTACCATGACCCATTTAAAATATTTTTTTGGTGGTAGTTTAATGATTCAAAGTTCGTATTCAATTATCAACTGTTGGAGTCTAATTTTTAGGAAATTAGATAAACACCTATAAATACATAGTCATTTGATCATTTGAAATCTAAGGAAATCTAACAATCAAGAAGAAACATTATCAACAAGCAAGAGGTAAACTTTCAAAGAGAAAATATTATTTTCAAGAGCATTCAAGAGAAGATTTATCAATCATTTCTTGCAAAAAATAAAGATCCTAATCATCATGTCAAAGTTCATGTGAATTCATGTAATCTTGTGAAGGCCATTATGCATTGTTGATCCTAGAGCATCCAAGAGTTTTCAAGTGTCCAATCAATGAAGAAAATAAATAATAATCCTTGGAGTTTAGTGTGTGTGACTTTTATCCTCTAAGGACAACCATTGAATAATTGGTGAGTTGTATCACGCATTGTTTCATTCATCATTGCATCCATTTGTCAATTATCATTATCTTTCTATCAACGTTTAATTACCCAACTTGTAGTTTGACCAAGGAAAACCCCCAAAAAACAAAAAAAATCTTCCTCTTTGGGTATGTGTAGATTACAGGTTGAAGAAGGATTGAAGATCTTGAAGAGAAATTTTACATTTTTTCCTTTTTTGCATTCATTATTGTCAAATTATGGAAACTCAGACGCGGATCTATTTCTGACTTTCTGATAGTGAAAACTAGGCAAAAAAACAACTCAAATCTTACTTCAGGGGACTGCAAAAAGTATTTTTGGAAGCCTTAACTAGGACCCATTCACCCCTGGAAAAAAAATTTCCTTCAACAATGCTCTAAATTAAATTTTAATGTCAGGTACATGTTTCAAGACCCTTCTCAGATCTACCTGCAAATTGTCAATTTGATTTTTTCGTATCTTCAGGATCTTGCATTTTATCATCTAGGTCTTAATGTACACTTATTTTGAATATTACAAATCATTTTATTAGGTTTCAAATCTACCCTATTGTCTTAAAGGACTGAGATTTAGGTTTGATTGACTCACCATTGAGTTTGGTAGTCAATTATTACACATTTTGATCTCTTTCCTAATGAAATGCCCCTAGGAAATGTTCCCTATTGTGGATCTTTAAAGTCCTATTTAAGGAACCTCTTTCTCTACCATTTCAATTTTCATAATATTCTTAATAGTTTCAAAGACATTATCCAAACCTTTCTAATTATTTTAAGTATTTAAAGTGCTAAGGATGTTATATTATGTTGATAAATTTTTGTGTGAATCTATGAATGTCTATGAAATTTAATAGATTTTTATGTTGATTATGGTTATTAATGATAAAAAAATTCCTTTGAAATAAACTAACCCCATTAATGAAGGATCTATCAACCCACATCAAAGGGTTTTTCAACTTGAAAAAAAGGAGTTTTTCCATTGTAGCAAAAGGGGTTGATCACCTACGACATGTAGCCTTTCGTAGTTAGTGGGGGCATGGTCGAAGATTATGAAATTGATTCACTTATGGATCATTTTATATTTTTAATTTATGTTGTCATTAGGTCATCGAGGAAAGAAAATATTCGTAATAAAAGTGGTCATGGATCATAATAAGTTTTTCCTTGTTAGGAAAGCCCTTAATTATAACTTTCTTCTTTAAATATGAAGAGTCCTAATATGATTTTGACACTCTTACCTTCATTATATTTTCATTACTTTTTAAATAAGACCTAGTCCTCTTCCTATGTTTTTGGGAGAGTCGACAATTTTTTATAGTTTACTTTCAATCCAGGAATAATTGAACTCTCAAGATCCTATACTAGTACAAAAACAACAATATATATGACTGAAAAAACTGCTAAAAACTACTTATAAACGATTAAAAATGGTCATGTTACCATTAGTAGTTTATTTCCAATCATTTATAATCTGACCAAATCGATGACTAAACCATTTTTAGTTATTTATTGGTTTTTTTTATTGATCGATTTGGTAGTATATTTAGTCGTTGATTTAGTCATTGATTGTTGTAATTTGGTTACTTATTTAGTCATTTTTTATCTACTAATATATTTAGTCTTTGATTGTTGTAATTTATTCACTTATTTAGTCATTTTTTATTCACTAATATATTTAATTGGTCACTTCTTTAGTCATTTATTTAGTCATTGATTGTTGTAATCTAATCACTTATTTAGTCATTTTTTATTCACTGATATATTTAATTGGTCACTTCTTTAGTCGTTGATTTAGTCATTGATTATTGTAATCTAATCACTTATTTAGTCATTTTTTATTCACTAATATATTTAGTCATTGATTGTTTTTAACTGGTCACTTATTTAGTCATTTTATTCACTTATTTCTATGCATCGGTAATGTATTTATTCATTAAATTTAATCATCATTTTGATCTATTTGGTAGTATATTTAGTCATTTTTATTTATTGATTTCATTGATCATATATTTAGTCATATTTATTCATTGTTCTCTGATTTTTATCAATTGGTAGTATATTTTGTCAATTTAATTATTAATTGACATCAATTACTAGTATATTTAGTCATTTTAATTGAGTGTTATTTGAGGATTTAAATATAAAACATAGAAATACACATTAATCACCAATTGCACACAATAAGACAACCATTGAGAAGGAAAAATCGGTGAACTTTATTAATAAAAGAAATGTGTATTGGACAAACAAGGATAGACGATTGAGAGCGGGGGTGAAATAGTTGTTACAAAAATTAAGCTTATTCAACCTTAAAAAAAAATTAATCTCAGATCTGATAATTAACAGTGCATGCATAAATCAACATCACATCAGAGACACATGAACACCAATATTTTTATACGTGGAAACCCTATTAGGGGAAAAACCACGGTGGATGTTAGTCCACAAGATTATACCCTAGTATAAGTATAATGAAAGAAATGAATAGGGAATGCACATGCATTCAGGCACACTTCCTTACTTAAAACAATCAGATTAAATCCATCTAATGAGGTTGAACTGAGAAATTAGCTTCTACAAAAGCTTGATTAAAATTTTGGTTAGGCACAGAAACACTTCTTCACACTTCACTCAATCTTCTTCACACTCTACTTTGCACTCCAATGATCTGATCTTTATTCACACATGTCTTGCATATACTTCACATATATTCACCGAGCATACTTTAAACTAAGAAAACAATCGCTCTTATATATCTGCTACATAGATTTACATCAACAACTCTATCGGCCACAAATAAAGAATAAATTACAACTGTCGACCTCAATACATGATCAAATCTTAATGTGCACCAACCTAAGTCGGTCACAACATAGTGAGGACCTAACTCAACATCCTTGAACATGCCAAACAATACAAGATTAATCCATAGGGATTTGCAACACACTACCACCATCATGTCAGCCAAGAACATGAAAACCTTAAACACACAAGGAAAAATATTTAATCTCAAAAACGCCGATCAACATGGACATACCACATTGATAGAGAATGATCAAGAAACATCACTGAAAACCTTAGGAACATACACAACAACTCACTTCACCAGAATTGCAATCTCATCTTCCAAAAACACCTGCTATAGTGGCTGAATAACTGTAGGAACACATAACTTCCTCAATTCTTGATACAGACCTCTGAAAATTTCGAACAACATACTAGATAGGTTCAACAACAAACTCTTTAATGTGCACCTTCTGACCATCAACATACATAAATTTTCATCACTCTGACCTTCTTAGTTTCACTAGCTATCTGTAGTATATTTATTACAATGTTCTCAATATCCTCAACATATATAACCTTCAGAATCATTAATGCTAATAGTGTTGGCATCAATGAAAACTACATATCAACAACACAACCACAACATCCAACAAGGTGTTCTAGTTACAACTTAGAAATAGAGTATTAAAATTTTTATTTTCACTCATAAGAATGAAAATCCAAGTTACAATGCACAAAAATGACTGCAAGAAAGAAAATTCTCCAAAAATGAATTGCAATGATGGAAACACATGCTTGGATCCCTTCGATGCAATCACATGCCCCTTTCATCTCTTAAAACTTCTACAACATGGGAAATCTTCCTGGAACAAGTTGTAATGTGTAGAATCCAAGAAGGAGAGTGTTGATTGTGTCTCATATATGAAGCTCTCTCCTTCAATGCAGTCAACAATAACCCTAGAGTCTTTCCTCCTTTATATGCAATGTGCCATCTGATATGAGAAACAAGGTGCTTCCTTTTCTACCATGAATGAAGTTGTGCCTCAATACAACTATCAAAATTAATATTAGTATCAATTCAAAAAGAATAAAAGTGCATTGTATTTTGCGAGTTCACAAAAGTAAGTCTAAACACAATAGAAAGATAAATCAATTTAAAATTGTAGCCTTGTCAACAAATACCTTAAACATAGTGTTCAACATAGGCCTGAAATATGCATATTGAACCCTTGATTTCAAAACCTTATTCAAAATTTAAGAAAGGTGATACACTCAGATTATAGAATGAATTTGACATTATAGAATGAAGTCTATCAACACTAACTAGACTAGAACAACATTATCAATATAAATTTCCTAGAAACCAAGCACAAGAATTTCATCAGACTTACACAACAAAAAAATGTCAACCCAAGTTCATGTGTTGTCTCAATAAAGACCTGCACCATGAAAGAATCCATTTGTACATAAATTCCAAATTAAATTGATGATAAAAGATATTTGATATCCAACTAGGAAGTCTTAACATCCAAAAATTATCTACTTGATGTTTCACAACAAGTTTCCCAACTGTGACATCATCTTTAATTAATAAATCGGATATTGATCCACTACCATATTGGATCTCACAGGATTCTCCTTCACAAACAACAAATTATATATATTAATTTTTTAGCAACTTCCTTAATATCCCCATGTAAGCAGACTAAACTAAGTGAGGCTGAGGGTTTGAAGTAGAGTACCATCTTCTTGGTATGTGCTTGAATTTGATCATGACTTGTATCTTGAATGAAAATAGCAAGCTACCTGCACTGGAAAATCATTGCTAGAAAAATAACCAAAAAATTCTCTTTAATTAAAATAATCCTTCTAGATATTTCAAGACAAAATATTTCAGTTAATTTTTAAGAGAGCTAATTTCACTATCCAAACAACCATCAATCTATTTACTCTATATAATTTCCTAGAATTCAAAATTTTAATGTAATGAAAGTAACTATAATTACCAAAGATTTGACACCAAAATGTAGTACAAAATGAATTGTTTGACAACAAATGTGTTTTGATAAGCCAGATATACCCTTGATATACTGATTTAAATAACACAAAAAGATCAAATTGGAGACAACAAGACAAGATTCAAAATTCCACTTCAACAAATAATTGAAACTAAAATTTGGCCACCAGTTATAACTTCATTCCATTGATCTTCAAAAATATTTTATAATACGTTTCAAAATTTTGTCCTGACTAACATGTCAAAAAGTGTCTTTTCAGTTACCCACTTTTAACATAAATCAAAAAGTCTTAATTATCATTGTTTACATAGGATTACATAAAAGAAATGAAAGATGAGAAATGAGATAAATGATCAGGTGTTGAATTCCATAGCACTCACACGATACAAAATTCTATTACTCATCATAAAGTACCTATGAGCATTTAAATCTGGCAAGGTCTTTTCTCCATGATAGTATCTATAAGGCTTGGTACTTCGCTGCAAGGCCTATTCTTTTGGGGGAGCTAGATATGTCTGCTCCCATTGGTACACTGTGTAATCATGAGGCCATTTGTACACCTAGGTTTTTTGTGTGTTGGCCAAGTGACTCTTCCATCTACTGCCTAATATCCCTTTTCCATCTATGATGAATTTTGAGCATCCAATATCCCGTGCAAATATTCCATCCAAGGTTAAATTGAGATGATGAAGATTTATCTCACCATCCTTCTATAAATTAGTGAGGCAATTGGGAACATTTTTTCTGAACTCATATATCCAATCCTTGGAGACTTTCAGTTGATCATCACCCCTTAGTATCTTAGGCATGAACCACTACTTTAGTGTGTGAAATGAATCCATTCTTGCCTTGATCTTTTTTTATTTTGTAGATATGTATTGAAATTCATTTGTGAACATTCGAACCATCTTCTCAGTAGGCTTTCAAGTTGTGAGGGCCTCAACACTCCTTTGTAAAATTATACACAAATTTATTAAGGTGTGATGTACAGGTTGCCATTTCTTGAATAAGGGGTCCAATATAGGAACATGAGCCTTTATTTGATCAACTGCTTGTGACAAGGAGACAAAATTCATACACATTTTCCAATTTTTCCATAATTTGTTTTACCCTATGCTCCAAATCTTTTCCAATACAGTGAGGGTTTGTCTCTTTTCTTCTTCCTTTGTTTCTTCATAAGTCCTTATCAACTTCTCAATTTATCGCTTTAGCACATTTACTTGTTCAATAGTGATTGCACCTGTATCAGTATGGATGGCAGGGGGCTGGTATACTATTAATTTTTTGCTTTGGGATGGACCTTCTCCCTTCAACTGCTCTTTCAATTTCACATTTTCTATGAATAACCTATTCACTTCATCATTCATATCAATCTGTGCTTTCTTATATTCTACGAATCTAAGCTCCATACCTTTAATCGTAGCCCTAGTAAACATTATTGAGTGCATTGTCATAGTATCTACCTCCAATTTTGATGTTTCTTGAAGTGTCTTTACCATGGTAGTACCTCTCATTTCTTGTACAACATCAAGCAATATTGGTTTTTTTGTTCTTTTCTTCTTTGTCCAAAAGGCTAATGTTTCAATTCTTGGATTGTAACCTATGCTAATGTTTCATACTTGATCTGATAAGAATATATTTTTTAACTCCATCCCAGGAATAATTAGTACATTCCTTTCTAAGACATTTTTTCTTGCTTCTTGGGGGCTAACAATAATTTCATTAATCTTGACCTCATCAAAAGTTTGGGAAACAATTTTTTCATGTTTTGACTCCTTAGTGCCCATCTTATTAATTTGGAGTCTCTCCTCAAATTCTTTCATTTTCATCTTGATCCAAAAATCCTTAAACTCGAGAGTTTGAATAAATTCATCATCTTCAATAAATCTAATGGAAACAATCTACCTTTCATCATCATGTACTTCTTGATCATGCACTTCTTCATCATTATGCCCATGTAAATCAACTCTTTCTTTTGGTTTGTGTATTGCAAGAATGGAAAAAGGAATGAAAGTGTTGTCATTGATGTCAATTGGTCAACTGGTTATCTACTAGTTGTTGTTGGTTGTATATTTTGAGGATATTGAGAAAATTGTATTAAAGGAAGATTACAGGTATTCAGTTGTTGCTCAGAATGTTGATCCAGTACTTGTCCCTATGGTTGTGTGTTTTAGATACTTTAGTCATGATTGTTGAAGGTTTTTATATCTAGATTCTTGGCTATTGGTTCTATTGTGCCTATTGCACACACGCCCCATTTGGAATGGGGACCCTCTCTTTTCGCCTATGTTAGGTTGCTTTTTGTTTCACCTCATTTTGTGTGCCCCCTATTTTGAATCCTTAATGGTCAAGGAACCTTAGAAGAATCATCTTGAGGTGACCATATTTTTCCCTAAGTCTTCGCAAGGTTTCCTTAGCTGATTACCTTCAAAGTTTTAAAATTGGTGTCCTTCGGTTGATGCGGGCCCGCCCCTACGAGCTTCCTTGCTCAAGTTTCCTTCCTGTCGATGTCATTTTGAATGACGATCTCAAGGCATCCTTCTTCCTTTGCAAGATCTCTAGCCACCTTTTCCATTTTTCACTACCGGTCATTTCCAGCGGCCCACGATTGACCGCCTTCCTTCCTATAAACTCCATCATTCCAGATGTCGTGTTTTAAGTGACCATTCACCAACCCTCAGTGCCACCGTACTTGCATTTAGTGAAGTATTTTAATTCCATATTTCCTATAAATACTCTTGCTTGAGCTGTCATTTTCAAAATATTCTTTTGCAAAAGAAGTGTCAAAGCTCCTAGTGTCCACCTTTCTCATGCCTGTAGCCCTTATCCACTTATTCCAACAATGTTCAAGGTTTGTTCATCATTGTCTAGTGTGGGAGATAAAGAAAATTTTGCAATCACTCCTTTCCATCTTTGTTTCCTCTAAAATTCAAGAATGATTAAGTGTTTGTTCAATAAAATGATGAATCTAGGTACAGAAATGAACTCACTACAAAACCCATAAGTTGAAAACTTGAAAAAAATTAGAAAATGATGATCTAAAACCATTCAGAACTAATCGCCCCCATCATTGTTCTTGAGTGTGGAAACCATGCCCTTTGGTCCCGCATCCTTCTTGGCACCGTTTTGTTCCTACACAAACACTAACTTTCAAAAATGGTCACCATCTTTGTCAGGCTCACGTTCACGGGGCACTCCCTCCTATCGGCCACTGCTCAAACCTTAAAATTTTGCAAAGTTCAAAAAGGAACATCCTCTGACCCTGTTGTGTCCAACCCCATGGGCCTTCGCCTACTGATTGCCTTTCATTTCTATTATTCTGAATGGCCTCCATGACCCAATCTCTAGCAGACCGGGCCCCACCCTAGCAGTCACCGCTCAAAGAAAAACTTGGCAAAATTTCACAAGGTTGAACTAACCAACTAACCATTTGGAACCACAATCACGAACCTTCATTTTTGGGAATCCATTCCTTCCCCACCATTCTGAATGGTTTTTTGATGTCGTCCTCCCACCAGGTGGGTCTCACCCTCCTGATCGTTGATCGGTGCCTTCTGAATAGATTTTAAGTCCTAAACAATGTGGATTGAGCCCTGTGGACCTTCGTCTATGGGACTCCATCCCAGTATCACCATTCCAAGTGTCCATCATGATTCATCCTTCCACCTCCTAGGTTCTGAGGCATCTGTAGTCATCCATTGGCATTTTCAAAATGAGCTAAGTTCTTTGCTCTTGTAGAACCTCACCTGCGGGCCACCCTTTATGCACCATCATCCATCTTTTTCTATACCAGAGGGAAAATTTCCCTCATCTCCCTTCGCTATGGAGTCTTCCACTCCCTTTTCCACCAGAAAACCAAAATAAAATAAGATAAAGGTTGATGACCTATGCCTCCTTATGGATCTGACCCTGTGGGCATCCCATGTCAGACTTCTGCCTGGGTTTCACTATTTCGAGTGGCCAACCTCTTGCATCCTTCCACACCTTCTAGCCCACAATTGACCATCGTCCTTTGACCCCGCGGGTCCCAAGTTGTGAGACTTTGTCTCCAAGAGTCTGCTAGCCTATGTCATTTTAATGGCGGAGACTCCAAAACAATTGCCAGCCTAGGGAAGTCCACACCCCTAGGCCCACATTGCCCAATTTCCTCCAAATGAAAGACAAAAGGTGATTTTCAAAGGATTTTATGATCTTTAAAGCATGAATTTTCTAAACTAACATTGTTTTGCATGATTTTGGCTAGCATTCCTCATATTTTATGCTTGAATCATTTACTGCTCCTTTGGTTGCAGGATATATGGAACCAACTATTGGATCCTTGGGGGCGGCCGCAGAGAAATATAAAGGGAAAAAGATTTCCAAAGTACCTAGAGGAAAAGAGGATAAGGACCAAATGAGGTACAAGTTCCAAGGGGAGCCCCTCAACTCAAAGGTCACTACTGACTGGAAGGAGATCTCAAACACTAATCTGGGACACATAGATATTGATGAATTCAAACAAAGGGTCAGACTCCACCCCATAAAGAAAATGCCAAAAATTTAAAGCCAATGGATTTTCTAAGGCTACAAGATTCCCACCGACTCTCATAGCCCCTGAACTTGTAATGGCCTGTAGGGAGGCATACCAAGAAGAAACGTAGAAGATAGTGAACAAAGACGGAAATGTGTTAGCTAACTTTTCTACCAAGGGAATAGAGAGGACCTTTTGCATCCCTACTTTCAGCGAAATGGAGAAAAATTCTAAAGAGTATGGCAAGAAGATGTGGGATGTTGATCCCCTCAAGTGTAAAAATTTATTCAATCAATACTGGCTGAAGGACAAGAGGGGTAGTGCTAATAAAGCCCCCTAGGAGCTCTTCCGAAGCGACTCTTACAAAGATTACCATAACTTGGTAACTCTTCTGAGAAGAGTTATGGGACTTTCGACTGTGGCCTTCGTTCAGGATTGGATGTTATATTTCATTGAGGAGATCATCCAAGGAGAGACCTATTTCTATTGGGCAGGAATGATTAGTGACTGCTTGCATGAGCAATTTATGGTAGTGAAGAAAACCTCAAAATTATACATGACATCATACCTTGTCTACTTGATTGTTGACCATGCCCAATATAGAGGTTTATTTGTGGCACTGAATCCAACTCCAGAAAGGGTACTAAAAGTATATGACAAGTAACCTCAACTGCAATACAAAAATTTCAACAGGGAATATTGCAAATTCAATGACGCCTTCATAAGCCACATCATTAGAATTCTTGGGGGTGACCCCAAAAGGAGAGTCTCACACAATGCAAACACCTTCATCCATCGATTCGGGTTCTTGTTTATACAGTTTCCAAAATTCACTTACATCTGAGCTGAGGTTTTTTCTGATAAACCATATAAGTTTCCCTGGAATCCAAATGACTGGATAGTATTGCTTGAACTCTCATGGAAGCTACATCAAACACACACCCTCTTGATTGAAAAACATAGACCGGGGATTCCTTATCCCCTCTCCTTCGGCCAGGGAATGTACGAGCTCCATATGTATCAATGCGTAGAATATTCCAATAAGGAGCTGAAAGAATACAACCTAAAGATCCACACTGGTTGGCCACAGATGGATCCATATGGAAAACTCAAGAAAATGGTTGGATTGGAATATGCCCACTTGCATAATTTTAAATAGTTTTGGGCTAATTGTAAAGACGAAAAGGAGGTGTGTATGCGGAAATACATGCGCATGACGACCTACTTTGTCAAGGTGGTGAAGTTGTTCCCTATACCAGAGTAAGTGGTTGAAGAAGAAAACACGGTGGTGGATCCCAGGTATGATGTTGTCGCCAACTTTCCACTGCCATTAATCGACTAGAATGAAGAGGAGGTCGATGACCTTGAAATTATTACAAAGCCTATTGAGGCAAGAACCAGATAATGGATTGATGGGTAGATTTCCCAATTAAAGCTACAAGGAGTGACCCTAACATACAGGGAACTCGAAGAGTCAATGGAAGGTGAGACTGGCAGTGCCTCTGATGCTTCCTCAATAGGAGAGACCTCAGTGTCTCCCCTAAACACATGATCAAAGAAGAGAAAATAAGTGGTTGAATGTCAGCCCAAATCTAAGGAGTCCCCTAGGAAGGCTTCAAAAGTTAGAACTTCAAAGAAATCAAAGAGATTAGGCAGTTTCATAGGGATTCCCACTATTCAAGAGGACCCACTCCATGAGGGAGAAGAACAACTAAAATCTATGCCTATTACACTTGTTGTCCTAGCTACAACACCTGCTATGACCGTTACTCCCCTGCCTATTTCGTAAGCAGTGGTTGGCATCTCTCTACCCACGGTGGACATTTCAGTCCACCTTGCCTCAACTTCTCCAGTGACCTAGGTTATAACTATGGATTCCTCATCCGCCACCACTTCCCCATTCTCCTCCTCATCCATGTATATAAAATTGACTCTTCCATCTGCCACTGATTCAATGACGATACCCACGCTCGTCCTCCCAGAAGCTTTCACCAAATACATGCAAAATATGCCTTCAGGGATTTCTAGGATGTTTGTGAACCCCGCAGTGCAGGCTAATTTAGCTCATACCATAACTAGTCTCCCTATCCCTCCTCCTCCTACTAAGCCTCCCTCGATGAAGGCAATGATACAATTTTTTGAAGAATTGTATAGGCAACAGAAGCAAGCAACAAAGAAATTGGAGGAAAAAGAGGATGATTATCATGAGAATATTTCACATCAGGATCTAGTAATTGATGAGGTTGTCCACGAAGAGGAGGAAGAAAATCCTCTAAGGAAGATGATGAAGAACCAAAGTATATTGTGGAGAACTTTGATCCTAACCTTGAGGAGGAGTCGGCTCTGCAACTCAAAGATTTTGAAGTGGAGGAAACTAAAAACCTATCTACTATTGAAGAGAAAGGTGTTGATGAAGAAATGAAGGACACCAAACCTCCAATAGGGGAGCCTCCCCCAGAAGAACAAGAAGAGGGAAAGAAAGAAAAGAAAGAAGAGGACAAGCCTGAAGAAGAACCTGAAATGAGGATAATCTCAGAGATAGAACATCACGAAGAGCATGGGCATGAGGAAGAAGAAGAGAAAACTTCTAAAAAGGAAGACAACCCCAAGGAACACGTAGTTGCTAAGTCACCAAATAAAGTGATTGTGTTTATTCGGGACTCAAATGAAGAAGAAGGGGAAAATCCAGAGCAAGAAACCTCGGGTGAAAAGACATTCAGATCCAACATGCCCTTGAAGAGGTAGGTGATCACAAATGACAGAAAGGGGAAGCTCCAATGCCTGAGTGCCTTGAGAAGAAACTAGAAAAGAAGACCCCAACCCCAACAGATCTAAAGGAAAGGCTAGAGGCCATCTTGGCTTGAGCCCAAATAAGCACAAAGAAGAAAAAGAAACCAAAGGTCAAATATTAGCTGACTATGGATGCATTTGGATCGAGGACAATATAGATTGCCACCTCGATAATGGATGAGGAAGGGGTCAACTACAACATTTCCACCATTCAGCTAGGGACAGTGAAAAGAGAATAGAATATTAACAATCTTCAAGGATCCATCGCCACCATTGTGCATCAAATGAACAAGGATAAGACCTCTAAGGAGGAGTTAAAGGCACAGGTGGCGGATCTGACCGCCTATATCCAGCAATGGTCTTCAATTGAAGAGATCCCTACCACATCAATAGCTACCCCATTGTTTCTATCAAAGGAACATATCAACAAGTTGGAAAAGAGAAAGAGCTGGACCAAAGCTACTGAAGATTTGTTTTGGCAGGTCCTCTACAATGGGAGCACGAGAATTGGATGTGTTGTTATGACAACAAACAAATTACTGGATCTCCAAAAGTATCTTGAGGATATAAATAAAATTTGTACTGACTTCCCTGAGGTATATAGGATCACGTATCCTAAAATTGAGGAAATCCTAAAGATACTTTATAAATCGGTGAAGAAAGAGCATGCTCTAGTGGAGGGTGATTTATGGCTTGTGGAAAACTGGAAATTGGGCCTCAATCACAGGAAATAAATCTTAGAGTGGGTGCTCCATGAAGTGGAGCAAGATATTGATTGGGTTAAGAAAATTAGAATGGCATGTGAAGAGTACCTTAAGTTAATGACGGATTTTGACATCCCTACTGTTGAGATGGATCCAGAGAAGATAAAGCCCTACTTCCGTAAGAAGATGGAGAGTGGAACCTAGGGCGAGCTCACAACAGATTTTATGGGTTTTTTTTCTCGTGCCTTCGCCCAATCAAAACAACTAATGCAGAATATAGCCAATTATGACAAATATTGGGACACACTCACTCACCGATCCAAAAAATTGAACTTCCAAGTGATTCAATCTGACATTTTGGAGTGGGAAAATATTCATCCTTTGATCATCAAATTTTTGGAATATGCCACATTGCAAAAGGAGGTTGGGAAGCCCATAATAGATGATGAGTTTCTCATAGTGTAGCTATAGAAAACAACAATTTTCTAAAAGATAAAAGAGCTACAGTGTTTCCACAAGAAGACAAAATAGGAATAAGACAAAGTTGTATTTTTAATTCCTATATATTTGGAGGTAGGTGAAACCCTAATGTAAAATGAATCTGGGCCACACAATGAAAGTAAATCTTGGCCATTCATTTCACTTTTTGAAAACTATAAATAGGGAGTCTCCTCTCATTTTCAAGAGAGAGTTGAGTTGTTGTAAAGACATGTTGTTGGAATATTAATAGAAATTCATTGATTTGATGGATTCTTGTGTTCCAACTTAATGTTGCATGATTCTTCTTCTCATAATTAGTAAATTTGGATAGTTTACTTTGCTTTGGTAGATTAGTTAAATGTTGTCCATTGATGTTGGAGATTGTTAGGGTGTTGACATCTTATTAGTTCATGCTTTTGGCTTCATATTGATGATATACAACTGTGCAAAGTTAGTCTAAAATTTATATCATTGTTGCACTTAAATCTCATCTCTTTGTTCATGTTCATGGTGAATGAAAAGCTGAAATTTGCAGTCCTTAGAAGATTGTACTAGTTTCAGGATACTGTAGGCTTTCTTGGTTAAGTGGAACTAAGTCTTGGGAAGGATGGCCCACTGTAGCAGCCTCCATTCTCACTGTTCATTGATAGTTTCAGATCCAGGAACCTCTTCACTTCCCTACCCTTTTTTCTTTTTTTTAATAGTGACTTTGAACTAGGTTCATTGCACATTGGAAAGCCAAATCTGAAGCTGAAATAGGAGTTCTAGACTGTTGTTCGAACCTACAACAATTGTATAGAAAACTTCCCATCTTGAAACTCCATTGAATGAATCAACTCCTCCCAGTTTAACTCATGTAATTTTTCCCTATGATTACCAATAAAATCACATTTTAAACAACTGAGACATTCCAAGCATTGTCATGACTTGACACTCGAGAGACCTTAGGGTGATTTTCAGCAACTTTTTGTTGGAGATTTCCTTTCAAGAGAGATGATGCACCTATGCATTACCTATTTTGAGAAAGTGCTAAAACACCCATCAATAGGTTCTTTGTGAAGTTTGAGTTGTGTTCACTAGTTGTGAACTATGTTTTTTATGTGTTCTCGTTGAGGTCCGGGAGAAATGTTGTTGGTCTGGATATTTTGACTTGTGGTTCTAGAGATAAGATTTTTTGATTACATTGAAGATATTTTTGGTTTGTGGAAGTATCAAACTTAATTTTTCTTTGTTTTATACTGGTTTGGTCGACCATGTGTTAAGCACTATCTTCAAAGTTGATGTAGTGTGTTGGATCTATTATGGGTCTCTGTGAAGCATGTGTTTGGGTCACCCTCATTATAATTCCATTGTAGGATTTTTTGGCATCAACCTAATTTGAATTTGAAGTTGGATGGTTGAATTTGTATCTTTTCAAGGTTAGAGATAATATAAATACAAGATGAGCTACCAATGAAAAACATATAAGAGAAAAGAAGGAAGATAAGTGAAAGAGCAGACACGACTTTGATACTATTCAAAAAGTGTGTGTGAATTATGTGTGTGGTAGATTAGTGTGAAGCTTAACATTGAGCTTCTGGATGGAGTTTACATAAGGAGAACTCTATCATTCATGCAAGTTGATTAGGTGATTGTGGTGGAGTCCTTTGTTGCATTGGGATTGTTGTCTCTTTGTAACAAGTCTTCTTTTTCTTTTTTGTATCTCTATGGTAATGAGCCCTCTGGGGTGTATCATTTTTGTAAAGTGAGTCCTTATTGTAGGCAATGAGCCTTATCTCAAGTAGTGAGCCTTTTTGTAATCAGTTTTGATATTCTCTATAGTGTGAGTTAATCATCATTGTGGTTTTTCCCTCATTGGGTTTTCCACATAAATCTGGTGTTATTGTGTTTGTGTGTTGGATTTATTTTTCTATATTGGCATTTGATGATCAATAATTTAAGTAGTTTATGTATTAGTTTCGGTAATTGAATTGAAGGTGATAATCTATGACAACTAATTCACCCCCCTCTCAATTATCCTATTCAAGAATTGGTATGAGAGCTTGGTTCCTTGGTGAAGATCTTAACTACTTGAGGAAGGTCTAGGATGGCTAGCAAAATGTTCTTTAATTATCCAAGGTTTGATGGAACTAATTATGGTATCTAGAAAGTTTTGATGGAAGAATATCTGGAGTATTATGGATATGATGTGGAGAAATCTTACACGAATCCTTACACTCCTCCTACTAATGGTCTGAGTACACCTAAAGAAATCAAATTACATGAAGCGAACAATAAGTTGAAGTTCATCTTGAAGAATAGTCTAGTATATTCCAAGTTGATTAAGGTTTAGAATTTAAAGACAACCAAGGAAGTATGGGATTCTTTACAAAGAACACGCAATGGTGATGAAAGAGTTAAAGAGGCGAAATTGCAGAATTTGGAAACACAGTTTGATCTTATACATATGTACAAATATGAAAATGTCAAAGCTTATGTATAGATATTGGATGAGGTAGTGGTTGGGATGTGATCTCTTGGTGCTACTGTAGATGAAACCAAGATTGTAAAGAAGATTCTCAAAACTCTTCCTGATACTTACAGTGAAAAGGTGAGTACTAATGAGAAAACTATAGATTATAAGACTTGTGCTAATGATTTTCTATTAGGATTTTTGACATCTTATAAGATGAGGAAGTCGATTCTAATAAATGGAGGCAAAGTAGAGATTGCTTTTAAATCTACAAAAAATGAAGATTCAGATTCAAGGAAAATTTTGAAGAAATAGAAACTAACTTTGTAAGAATAATGAGAAAAGGCTTTGGTAAGTATGATGGTAAGTTGCACTTTAAGTGCTTTAGTTGTGGAGAAATAGGTCACTATGTTGCAAAGTGTCCGGAAAGAGCTAAAAGAAATAAACAAAGATATGAGAAAGAAAAGAAAGGAAAGAAGATTAACAGAGCTTACCATGTAAATGAGAATGCTAGTATTTCAGATGAAGATTTAGAATATGAAGATCCAGATGTCAATGAATTCTTTTTCTTGGTGATTAAGGATGAACCTACTTCTACTAATTCATAAAAATAGGTAAAAGAAAGTCCTCTAGAGAAGAAGGATAAAAATGAAGGTACAGTTATCTTTACTCTACATGCTAAATAAGAAAAGAATTATTGGGTAGTTGATAGTGGTTGCTCGCATCTCATGACTGGTGATAAGAGTAAGTTTGTAAAGCTTGAGAAATATGATGGAGATATAATTATATTTGGAGATGATACTGGTGCTAAAATATGTAGGATAGTTTTAGTAAGTTTTAATGGCAAGCATCATACTAACGATTTTTACTATGTTAAGGGTTTAAGGCATAATTTTTTGAGCATTGGTTAGATGTGAAAAAAGGGATATGATCTTGTGTTTAAGGATGAGAAATGTGAGATCTGAAAAGGATTCAGAACATTCATTGCTATAGGAAATAAATCTAAAGGGAATATTTATCAACTTAAGGGTGTTGATGGATGATGATTTATCACTTAGATAAATGACAATTGGTTATGGCATAGGAGAATGTGTCACATTAATTTTGATAACTTGGCAAGGATTATTGTTGTTTAGACCATGAGAGATTTACCAAGAATTACAAATCCTATCAATATTATTTGCAGGAATTGTTAATTTGGGAAGCAAGCAAGAAATCATTACAGATCAAAAGAAAAATCTACTACTAGATTACTGGATTTGGTTCATATAGATCTTTGTGGTCCCATGAGAGTAAAAAATCTACTTGGTGAAAGGTAATTTATTCTTTTAATTGATGATTATTCTAGATATACATGGGTTAAATTTTTTTGAGAGAAATCAGATGCATTAGATAGATTCAAGTCATTCAAAGACATGGTTAAAAATGAAGTGAATTTGAAGATAAAATGATTAAAATTTGACAGAGATGGAGAATTCACCTCCTGTGAGTTCAATATATTTTGTGAAGTGTATGGAATAAAGAGAAAATTATCAGGTCTAAGAGCTCCTCAGCAAAATGAATTCATTAAAAGGAAAAATAGAATAGCTCAAGAGGCTGCTAAGTCAATGATCACTAAAGCCAAATTATTGGAAGTTTACTGGAAAGAATCTATTCACACTGTTGTATATGTATTCAATCAAGTTCAAGAAATAATGAATAGTACAAACAATCCCTATGAGCTATGGCATGGAAGATTTCTTATAGTCAAATATTTCAAGGTATTCGGAAGCAAATGCTATATCAGAAGAGATGAAGAAAATTTGGGCAAGTTTGATGCAAGTGATGAAAGAATATTTCTTGTATACTCTACCAAAAGCAAGGCATATGAATTTTTCAATAAAACATCGAGAAATATTGTAGAGAGCTCGAAAGTGAAGGTTGATGAAATCATAAATAATTCAATTGATATTGATGGATATGTGTTTGATGAACATGAATGTGCAAGAATAGAAGAAATTGTGGAAGAATAGGATAAATATGAGCAGAAAAATAGAATGAAAAAAATGAAAGAGAAGAAGATGCTTCGATGATGTCCCCTAAGACACCAAAAATATGTACAGAGGAATCATTCAAAAAATCATATTATTGGAGACAAGACAAAAGGTGTGTTAACCAAAAGAAAATTTGATGCTACAGTAAACTTGTGTTTATTCTCTAAGATTGATCCGAAGACAGTAAGTGAAGCCTACAAGGATGTACATTGGAAGGAAGCAATGAAAGAAATTTTGCAAATTGAGAAGAATCAAACTTGGGAATTGGTCCCAAGACCAACAGACAAAAATATCATTGGATCAAAATGGGTATTTAGAAATAAGTTGAATGAGAATGGAGAAGTTTTCAGAAACAAAGCAAGGCTTTTGTGTAAAGGTTGCTCACAAGTAGAAGGCATAGATTTTCATAAGACTTTTTCCCCAATAGCAAGAATGGAAGCTATAAGTATTTTCTTGGAATTAGTTGCTTATAAATATTTCAAAGTCTATTAGATGGATGTCATGTCAAAAATTTAGAATGGTGAGCTAGAACAATTCTACATGGAACAATCAAAAGGATTTCAATTAACAGATCAACTGAATATGGTGTGCAGATTGAAGAATACTTTATATGGATTGAAGAAAGCTAATAGAGCCTAGTGTCCAAGGTTAGATAAGTATCTAATTAAGAAAGGATTTAATAAAGGTATAGAAGATAGTAATTTGTACTTTAATATTGAAAATGAAAAAATCTTGATTGTAGTTGTATATGTTGATGACATTATCTTTGGAGGAAATAAAAAGATGTGCAAGATTTTTGTGAAAGAGATGTAGCAATAATATAATATGTCTATGTCTGGGTAGATGAGTTTCTTTCTTTTTCTATAGATTAATCAAACAGAGAAAGGAATTTTCATTCACAATCTAAGTATGTGAGAGAGATGTTAAAGAAGTTTGGGATGGATGGTTCTAAACTAGTTAGTACTCCTACGATGACTGGTTGCAAGTTGGGTAAAGATGATGATTCGCCTAAGTTTTATTAGAGCAAGTATAGATCTATGATCAGTGGAATATTGTATTTGACTACTACTAGACTAGATTTTATGTATGTGGTCTATCTTGTAGCTAGATTTCAAGAAGATCCAATGAAAACACATGTTGTTTCAATTAAAATAATATTCAGATATTGGAATGGAACTTCTGATTATGGATTATGGTATCCTAAAGATACTGACTTTACACAACATGCTTATACAAACTTAGATTGGGCCAGAAGTATAGATGACAGAAAGAGTACAAGTGTTGGTGCATTGTTTCTTAGATGCAGGTTGGTGGCATGGTTGAGTAAGAAACAAGATTCAATCTCTTTATCTATTGTTGAAGCTAAGTATATTTCTACTGAATCTTGTTGTACACAAGTTCTATGGATGAAAAAAACATTGAATGATATCATAGTGTTATATGATGATCCCATTTCTATCTTCTGTGATAATACAAGTGTAATTAAATTTTTGAAGAATCATGTGATGCACTAAAGAACGAAGCATATATCTATCAGATATTATTTCTTGAGAGAGAAGGTCATGGAGAATGAAGTCAAGATTGAGTATTTTTCGACAAAGGATCAAATTGTAGATATATTTACAAAGTATCTTCCTAAAGATACTTTTGAGTATCTCTAAGAGAAGTTAAGGGTTATTGCACCTCCTTTCATAAACTAAGATGCATTAGTCTAGTGGATTCATGTTTCTATCTTTTTGGATGGATGTTTTGGTGGCTACCTCTCAGGGGGAGCAGGTAGTTTCAAGTGTTGTCATTATGAGTATTCTATTTTCATGTCAAAGGAATATTAAGAGAACATATCTTTTTTTTCCTTTTCCATTGATGTCAAAGGCGGAGAGAAAGCATGTGAAAAGGAGAGAAAGCTAATGAGATAAAATAGGTAATGAGGAAGATGATCTTCTGAGGGGGAAAACAAAAAATAAAAAATCTTGAAAATTATATTAAGAACTGGTATGGTGTCTTTGATGGTTTTTCACATCATGTGCTGCCATCAATGAAAAAGGGGGGGATTGTTGCAAGAATGGAAAATTGAATGAAAGTATTTTCATTGATGTCAATTGGTCAACTAGTTATCTAGTTGTTGTTGGTTGTATATGTTGAGGATATTGAGAAAATTGTATTAAAGGAAGATTATAGGTATTCAATTGTTGCTTGGGATGTTGATTCAATAATTTCCCCTATGGTTGTGCAATTCAGATATGTTAGTCATGATTTTTGAAGGTTTCTATATCCAAACTCTTGGCTATTGATTCTTTTTGAAGTTCAAGTTGTGTTCATGAGTTGTGAACTATGTGTTTCTATGTTCTAGCCAAGGTCTAAGAGAAATGTTGTTGGTCTGGATTTTTCTTTGATGAAGTCTTTTGACTTGCAGTTCCAGAGATAGGATTTTCTAATTACATTGAAGATATTTTTGGTTTGTCGAAGTATCGAGCTTAATTTTTCTATGTGTTTTACACTAGTTTGGCAGACCATGCATTAAGCACTACCTTTGAAGTTGATGTAGCATGTCGGATCTATTATGGGTCTTGGTGAAGTGTGTGTTTGGGTTGCCCTCATTCTAAATCTCCCTTAGGATGTTTTGGTGCCAACATGAATTTGAAGTTCATTGGATGAATTTGTATCTTTTCAATGTTGGAGATAGTATAAATACAAGATGAGCTAGCAATGAAAAATGTACAAGAGAAAAGAAGGAAGATAAGTGAAAGAGCAAATGTGACTTTGATGTTATTCAAAAAGTGTGTGTGAGTTATGTGTGTGGTAGAACAGTGTGAATCTTAATGCTAAGTTTTTGGATTCAATGAGTAGAAGGAAAACTCTATCATTCATGCAAGTTGATCAATGATTGTAGTGGAATCCTTTGTTGCATTGGGATTGTTGTCTCTCTGTAACAAGTCTTCTTTGTATCTTTGTGGAAGTGAGCCCTCTAGGTCATAGCCCTATTGAAGAGTGTGTCCTTATTATAGGAAGTGATCATTTTTGTAATTGATTTTGATATTCTCTATACTGTGAGTTAATCCTCACTGAGGTTTTTCCCTCATTGGGTTTTCCATATAAATTTGGTGTTACTGTGTTTGTGCATTGGATTTGAGTTTCTACATTGGAATTTGATGATCAATCATTTAAGTAGTTTATGTATTAGTTCTTGTAATTGAATTGAAGGTTATAATCTATGAAAAATTATTCACCCCCCCTCTTAGTTGTCCTATTCAATATTGTGAGCAACAGTTGAAATCTTAGGCGATGGATGATCAACTTCATCATCTTTAAAATTTAAAATTAGATCAGCTACCTATTTAGTACCCCCTAATCCTTCACTTATTTCATATGCCACTAACAGGAGGCACTCCATGTGTCTTCTTCCTTTTAGGACTTGGTTTCTTAGGGGATGCTTCTAATTGTATTATGGTAGTGTTTGGTAGGGGCTTTGTGATTACAATACCACTTGGTTTGATGGGTATCTTGGAGGGTTTTGAAGAGTGACCCTCAGGTTTCTTTTCTGGTTCAACATATAATCTTTTAAAGTTGTCAATTATTATGTTCATCCTTTTGATAGGATCCTTTTCTTCAACATAGAATCCTTGGAATCTAGTGTCCATTTTCTTCTTCTCCTCCTCAAGCCTCTTTATGATTTCCCAATTCCTCTTCCTTTGAAAAACTTCATGAGGTGTTAAGCAATTTATTATTACATCTTCATAATCCTTTACATGTGTAATCCCAACTCTAGTGAGAAATATTTTCTTTATAAAATCGATATTCCCTTCAATATTAAAGACATTTTCTCCTCATGTCTTCAATGAATACCTCATCTTCAAATAATTATGTAGTTCTTCAAGAGTGCCAGACCCTATGGATAGCTCCTCACTTTCGATTAGGTCAGGGAGTCTCATTTTTTTGTTTTTTCATAACATCTTGCTTCATCCATACATTTTCCACATAAATTCTAAAAATGAAATTTGAATAGAAACAGATTTAGGTAAAATATGTGGGGCTTGAGGACACCAATAGACCCTTATTACTATTTGGTCTGCTAAGAAGAACCAGTCACCAAAATTATTAGTGTGTCCTTGCTCTAGCTTAAATGCTAAAGGTCTTAATACTTGCATGATTTTATTAGGAAATCTTGGTGAAATATGACCAAGAGAAGCCATGACCTTTATTACGAAATCATCATGAAATATTACATAATCACTATTTTTACATGTACTATCCCCGATGTAAACTGGTTTTGTCTAGGAAACCTATTCCCTTCCTTATCAGTCATTCCCAAACACATTATTTTAGAACATATCTTTCTATTTTGTTACAATAATAAATGACAAAACAAAGAGTATTTCTTGAAAGTGATGGGAGGTAATTTCTGTCTTACTTGCAAAAATCCCTCATGTAGCCCTTTCTCAATTTCAGTAGCAAATTCATACTCAATGTTCCCTTTAGGATATTATATCCTCATTTCCATCATCATGACATAGATTGGCATCCCCTCTTCAACATCTATTCCAAGCACTTGGCACAAAGAAAAATGAGTTATTTTGAAATATACTTGGAAGTCTTCTATGGAAAATGTCTCAATTTGGGAGGGGGGATATATATCCTCCTATTGTTTACACCCCTTTTCATGTGTGAAGGAATTTCATCACTCCTATAGGTTTTTCTTAATCTCCTATAATCCTCCTCACTTCTATCCAAGTCGCTCTTAGTGATAGCTTGCTTGTTTAAAATAGAACACTATGTAATTGCTTCTTTAGTTAGCACCACTAATGGTGAACCATCTAGAATTCTTATAGTCCTAGTAGCTTGGTGATAATATTGTGCCAATACTCTAATAAAATCAACATCTACAAAGACATTTAGGAATATCATTTTGGCCAAATCTAAGGTCCAAAGATTCGAAACTGGAATCTTGTCATCCATTTTTTCATAGAAGTACCAAAACAGATCCCACCTTGAGATAGGGATAATTGGGTCTCTACATCCATGGGTTGTATCTTTGAACAACTTTTTGAATCATTTTTCTACAGAATTAGGTAGCACATCTAAAATAGATTATTGCAAGGACCTCTTGTTTGATTTATAAATTGCAAAATCTTCCTTTTTACTCCCAAGTTGACTTATTTTGGGTGGCATGATGAATAATTTACTCCTACTTCTTATACACTTGCTAGAGAGGGTTTTTGTGAACTTACCTAGTGAAATAATAGTTGCAGATTCTTCTCCCTTGAACTCCCTTGCCTCTAGTATGTTGATTTGTGTGAATGATTGCAAAAATATCATTGAGTCCCAAGTAATATTTTGTGTTCAGATCGATCACCTCACTATTAATGTCAATTCGTGCAAAATATTTCATAATATGTTCATATTTTGAGTTTGAATACGTGCCTTTTATCTTGGGAAATCCAATAGCTCATGTTTAGAGGTATAACCATTGCCACTGATAATTTAAATTATTTGACAACTTGTACCGCATATCAAGACCATTGCGGGGTAGCGGTATGGTAGGGTTAGCAGCATTGCCACCCTGCGCACACCCCTTTGGACTCCTATGGTACAATGTGTTAATTATCATAGTTGAGTGATTGTTCACCACCATACCACTTCTCCATATCAAGAACGTTGTTGGGTAGCAGTACCACCAACCTGCACGCACCCCTTTGTACTCTCATAGGATGATGAGTTAATTCTAGCGGTTGAGTGATTCTTCATCGCCATATTGCTCTACCATATCAAGACCACTATGGGGTGGCGATATGGTAGGGTTAGCAGTACCGCCACCCTATTCACACCCCTTTGGACTCCTACGGGACAATGGGTTGATTCTAGCGATTGAGTGATTGTTCATTGTCATACTACAGTGTCACAGTTTACCCCTTGCAAGGTTGCAATTTACTTTAGTTGTTAACATGTTCTCACTACCACCCCACACTATTCATATTTGGTTGCCACAATATTGTGATAAGAATTTTTACATTGACCTATATGTATTGTCATCCCACACATACATCTATTGACTGTCGTGGTAGTGTGGTATTGGATTTTATTATGAATGCAATATTTTAGATATCATTTTATTGAAAAGATTGAACAATTTTCTAATTTTGCTGTCTCTCAATTTTAGTTTTTAGTGTTAGTCAGACCTAAGAGATCATTTCTTTTTTTTTATAATGAGGAGGCTTAGCTCACCTAATGTTAAGATATCTATATGTATTATTAAATCATAGATGTTAATTATATATTTGCATCTAGAAAACATATAGGAAATACAAGAAATTCTATTCTAAATAAACAAAATTAATTTTAAATTTTTAACCAAATTAAGAAAACTAAGAAGAATGATTGAACCTAACTTTAAATGCACTTCAAATCAGCAATGGACATCTCAAGTCTTGTATAAAAATACCAGTAGAATAATGATGATTACATTCAGAAATGTATTAATAAAACAACGATGAATAGGCATACTTATACTCGGATCTTTATTACATTCAATAATAAATTAATCCATACATATAACCAAATTTTAGGTGACAAGATAATCTCTTAAGGTGAAAAAACATCATCATAACCATCTGGATTGCCATCAATATCATAATCTTGATCACTCATGCCTACATCTACTTGATTTTCTTCCTCATCCTCATTTGTGACATGCAATGAATTATCTCTCCAAATCTCTTCATTAGTAATCAAAATATCTTCTTCAGACACTCCATCATCATCTTCATCCACTTCTTTGAATGTTTCTTGTAAATTAACATGTTGCCCATTAGGCATTATATCAACAATTTCCATGAATTTTTGTTTTGAATGAGACTTTGTTTGAATGACATACAACTATCCTAGGATTCTTACATTATCAATAAGAAATGATTGGTTAATTTGAAGAGGGGAAACATATAGATCATCCATCTCTAATAAAAATTGTCTTGTATTTGCATGTACAAATCCATACTCATCAAATCGTACTACAGATGGTCATATCCACTTACATTTTAATAATATAGGACTATTTTCACCATAGTCCACTTGAACAATTTCCTGGATAAATCCAACATAAAAAAAGTTCTCATTTTCGTGAAGATATTCAACACTAACAACACAATCAAAAATTGTCTTTCCTTTGTCTTTTTCTTCCACTCTTAAATGACTACCATAGGACCACATTCCACTTAAACACATAGCCCATAAATGTGGAGATTGTGAAAACTCACTTTCCTTCATTGTTATATCTTGGCCTTCTTCTTTTGCATCATTGACTACATTAGCAATCCATTCTTCAAATTTTGGAAAAGAATCACCTCCAATCAAATCAGCATGATATCTGCACTTTTGAGGTCGATGTTGCATCCAAGCTTGATTATCTTCTTCATATTTTCTAAATATAATATTAATTTACAAATAGTAAGGTTAATAATATAAATGTGTAAAATGTAATCGAGTAAATAAATTATTGTGTAAATTTTTTTTTACCTGTGCCATTTATTGAACGAAGATGTCTTCTAAATAATATAGGAATGTATCACACTTCTTCCTTGATGTGATAACTTGAAACAACATCCATTGCCTTCAAATACTTCACTTGAAACTCTCTTTTCTTTTTCATCATCCCATACATGATGATTGAAATTTCAAAAATCCTTCATATATTTTATGCAAAATCCCATGCCCTCTTGCCTTGAATATCCCTCAAACATTCTACCTTCCGATTTTTCCCTAGTACGAACAATTTTTTTCAAAACCTTCATATATCGTTCTATAGGACACATCCATCTCATTGGGCCACAATGATCTAGTTGATATTCTAGATGTATTAAAAGATGCATAGAAATGTTAAATATTATTGGTGGAAATTCCCGTTCCAATAGACAAAGGACTTCAACAACCTCCTCCCTCAAACTATCAAATTTATGTAAACTCATTCTCTTTAATATTAGGCCCAACCTTATAATTTCCAATCTTGGCCCCTTTGCAAAAATTAATATATTTACCACAATTGGTAAAATATTCTCCATTATGACATGATAGTCATGGGTCTTGAGTCCTCTTAATGTCAGTTTGGCTTCTAATACTACTACTTACATATCTAGTGGGAAAATGAGTTTGAGACATCAACTATAAGAATTGTGCACATTGTTCCTTTGTCCAGAAATAAGGAGCACTAGGCTTTCTATATTTTTCCTCATAATATTTTCAACCCAAATATTTCAATGAATCTTTAGTTGTCGAAAGTCTTCACGTGATGAAATAGTATCAAAAGCACCAAAAAGAGTTTCTATAATAGCATAGGCTATATTTTCTCAGTATGCCTAATGGCTATATCCTTAAAGTATGGCAACTTATAGAATATGCACAACCTTTTTACACCACTTTCATTACATGGATCATATCTACTACCAACAATCCCATCATTTTCAATAAATGACATTCTTTTTGTTCCATTCTCAACAATGTAATCACCTCTTATTAGCAATGGCCCTTCACGATTCTCTTCTTGACCATTGAACCATGTTTTTTGTTGACGATATGGATGATCCATTTTAAGGTAAGCACAATTTCCAAATAAATACACTTAGACAAACTTCTTGAGTTCCTCACAAAATCCTTAAAGTTGCAAGCAGGACATCCATGGTATCCATGAACACTAAGAACAGACAATGTGCCATATGTAGGAATATTATGAACCGTAAACAATAAGGAAGATCTTAAAGTGAATTTTATTGAATGACCATCCCTTAAATATTGAATTTCTTCAATTCGGTTCCACAATTCCATTAGTTCATCATATAATGGATCTAGATAAGCATCAATTGTATTTGAAGTCACACTTTTCTTTCTTGGTATAATCAATGATAGCATTAAGAAAAATGGTTTAGTTGCTAACCATGGAGGCAAGCTATAATTTATTAAAAACATTGGCCAAGTTGACCATTTAGTAATTTGATTTGAGAATGGGTTTACCCCATCTAGAGCCAAGCCCAACCTTATATTATGAGGATCTTGAGAAAAATCATGCTATTTGTTATCAAATTCCATCCACATCTTAGAATCAGGCACATGTCATTTTTTTCCATTAGTACTCTTATTCTGGGCATTTCTTTGCATAAGTTTAACAATATCTCTACACCTATACATTCAAATTAATTGTGGGATTATCAGAAAGTGGTGAAGAATCTTTCTAGGAACCACAGTTGATGTCAACCCTTTTCTATACCTCGCTTCATGACATTTCATAAATTTACTCTCACTTGCAAGATTCTTGTGAAATAATACACAACCATTCACACATTTGTGGATGCTTTCATACCCTAAGCCTAGCTTAGTGATTTTATTTTTACATTGACTTCATTTTGTTGGAAATATGGAGTTGGGTGGTAACAACTAACTTAATAATGCCAATAACTGATCTACACTCTCATTTTTCCAACCAAACACCACTTGCAAGTTAGAATTTGAAGGATTGTTTTCAAATGACTTAACTTGAAAGTAACATACATAGGCTTTAAAGCATCCTCCATCAACTTGGACCAATCATTGTATAGAACCCCACTCAACATTCTATCAACTTCAAACCCTTTTTCCAACATTTCTACCTCTTCATCTATGTTTGGTGCCACTTCATCTATGTTTGTTGCCTCTTCATTTCTCACACTTTGAAACTCTATCATATCTTCATCATAATTGTAATTCCAAGGGATTATACCACTATGCCAATATATTATCATATGTTGATAAATATGACTTCTTTTTCTCACCTTTCCACCAAAACAGTTGTTAGATGGACATGGATATTTGTCCATGTCCCTCTCATCGTCTACTCTCTCATCAAATGCATGTTATTGATTTGTATTCAACCTTCGAAGTTAATCCATCTATAATGTTCTACACATAGCAACAAAAAATTGTAGACTAAGAGACAAAAAATGTTTTGTTAATTGAAAGGAATTTCCATAGCAATAGAGTTATAGAGAGAAAATAAAATAAAGAGTTTAACTAATGAATTGTTAAAAATAGATTTTTGTAGTTTATATTCAAATTTTTGATTTCATTGCATTGCACATCTTTCAAACTCAACGCATTACTTCACATTGCATAACTAATAACTAGATGTTGATAGATGACAAAATTTTAATTACAATATAGTTTTTACAAAGCCAACCTAAGAAGTTATGAAATTACTTCACATTGCATAACTAATAACTAGGAGCATCTTCCAATTTCATTTGCTTGTCATGGCATTCCATGAGACCACATTTCTTTGAAGCATTTTTTCAAAAAGTTGACTACCTTGTCTATGCTACCACATTTTTCATACATGTCTACCAAAGCATTTTATCAAATGGTTCACTACCTTGTTGCTATGGCTAAAATCCTAAAACAAGTGCTTTTGAAAAAGCTATGGATGCTTGGAAAAAAACTATCAAAGCATAAGCAATAGCATAGACAAGGCAATGAATTGGTTGAAAAAATGCCTCAAAGAAATGTGGTCTCATGGTGATGAAATTCCATGAAAATCCATAACAATTCACTTTTTGTGGCATTCGTCATGGAATTATATCACCATGAGACCACATTTCTTTGAGGAATTTTTTCCAAAGTTCATTTCCTTTTCTATGCTACCACATTTTTCATACATGTCTACCAAAGCATTTTATCAAACAGTTCATTGCCTTGCTGCTATGGCTAAAAGCCTAAAATAAGTGATTGAAAAAAATCTATGGATTCTTGGAAAAATATATCAAAGCATAATAGTAAGAAACAAGCTATGGTCTCATGGTTTTTTTGACATGAAAAATCAGTATAATTTTATTTGCATTTTTTTATAGGTTTTGAACGCTTTTTTGGCAGTTTCGTTGTTTGAAATGGGGAAAAATATTTGTGGTCAGTTTTGTGCACTTTTTAATTGTAGGATTCTCATAGTTAGTGAAAAAATTAGTGTTCATGAAGGAATGGAAAAGATGAGTAGAGCCTTTGAATTATACATGTGTTGTGCAATGGCATTGAATCATTTAGCAAACCATGTTTTCTTCATAGGGCAGAATTTTTTGAAATAGTTGAGTAGGAAAACTCTTGTTTCAACTAATCACCCTCTCATGAAGTCTAATTCATATTATAATCTTGCATGATCTTATCATATTAAATTTTATTATCACACAACTAGTTGCTACTACATGGCATCAACCAAGGAAAGCCAGAGGCCACAAGATTTTGTTGACAAGCTCAATTGAAGCTAGGAGATCTTAAGAGTTCTCTCTCAAATTTTGAAAAGGTTTTGGAGGTCCACCCAGTGAAATTTGAGAGTTTAAAAGCTATAGGCCATATATATTCTCAGCAAAGGTAGGCAAATAAGGCTTTGTAAATTTTAAAAAAGGCAACTTGCGTATATCCACATGATGCCCATGCATTTATCAAGATGGGTGAGTTATTAATATCGTTAGTCCCCAGTGCAGCCTTAGATTCTATTAATATGCCAAAGTCTCTTCTGAAGAAGAGTAGAGAATAATTACCCATTCAATTGTTAAACAACATTTGGGTTCTTCATTTTGAGTGTGATGAGATAGAGTTGGCTCAACAAACTTTTATGGAGGCATTAGGAAATGATGTTCTGCCTCTACATAAATATTTGTGGTCAGTGTTGCGTATTTTTTACTTGTAGGATTCTCACAGTTAGTGAAAAAGCTAGTGTTCATGAAGGAATGTAAAATATGTGTAGAGCCTTTGAATTATACCTGTATTGTGCAATGGAATTGAATCATTTAGCAAACCATTTTTTCTTCACTACAGGGAAACATTTTCTAGTGGAACAGTTGACTAAGACAACTCTCATTTCAACTGACCACCCTCTCATGAAATCTCATTCATATTATAATATTTCAAGATCTTATCATAGTAAAGGTGATTATGGCAGCACTGGTCGCTACTACATGGCATCACCAAGGAAATCTAGAGGTCGCTGGATTTTGTGGACAGGTTCAATTGAAGCCAGGAGATCTTAAGAGTTCTCTCTTGAATTTTGAAAAGGTTTTGGAGGTCCACCTTGAGAACTGTGAGAGCTTAAAAATTTTAGGCCATATATATTCTCAGCAAGGGCAGGCAAATAAGGCTTTGGAAATTTTAAGAAAGATAACTCACATAGATCCATGTGATGCCCATGCATTTATCAAGATGAGTGAGTTATTAATGTCATCAAACCCCAGTGCATCCTTAGATTCTCTTAAGACAACAAAGTCTCTTTTGAAGAAGAGTGGAGAAGAAGCACCCATTCAAATGTTAAACAACATTAGGGTTCTTCATTTTGAGCGTGATGAACTAGAGTTGGTTGAACAAACTTTTATGGAGGCATTAGGAAATGGCATTTGGGTTGAATTCATAAATAAAAGCCCCAGTGCCAATTATGTAGTTTTTACTGTGCTTTTTAAGGATATGAAAGTATTTCATCCACTAGAAGAAGGTGGTGTTTCACTTGAGTTACCTTGGGATAAAGTCACAACACTATTTAATCTTGCTAGATTTTTTGAACAACTACATGATACTGAAAAAGAAAATATTTTATACAAGCTAATATTGTTCAAGTTTCTTGATTATGTGGATGCATATCTACATCTTGTAGCCATGGATCAGGCTTGAAATGAAATCCAACTAAGCCTAGAATTGATTGGGGGTGTACTTAAGGTGGATAAAAACTCATCAAATGCTTTATCTAAACTTGGAAAAATGAAACTGAAAACAAATGACTAGCTTAAAGCAAAAAATAATAATTAAAGTTGCACAATGTGAAAAAGATGCAAAGAATTCTTATGTTGACATTTCACTTGGAAATTGGAATTATTTTGCAGCTTTTCGCAATGAGAGGAGGGATCCAAAGGTGGAGGCAGCTAATCTTGAGAATACTAGAGAACTATATTTTAAAGTGTTGGCATAGTGACTAGGAAATGTTTATGTTGCAAATGGGGTAGCCATTGTGCTAGCTAAAAGGGGTCAATTTGATATTGCAAAGGAAATTTTTACATAGGTACAAGAAGCTAGAGCAGGAAGCATCTTTGTTTAGATGTCTAATTTGTGGGTAAATCTAGCACATGTTTACTTTGCACAAGGACACTTTGTGCTTGCAGTGAAAATGTATAAATATTGTTTGAGGAATTCTATTTTCAGCACTAACACCCAAATTTTATTATATTTAGCTTAAACACATTATGAAGTAGAACAATGGCAAGATTGTAAAAGAACATTATTAAGAGCAGTAGATTGTAACTACTATAAGTTACCAAACATAAAGCTATAGATTTTGTGTTTAATGTAATGAGGGTTTCAAATTACCCCTAAATTCACTATAGAGGGCATCCCCAAATATGAATTAATTGTAGAGGGCCTCATGACTTCAAATTCATTGTAGAAAACTCTAAATTCCTCTCCAAGCAATCTTTATCGCCCAATATGCAATACCTGGGCTAGTGTAGTTGTCAAACAAATAATGAATCAGGCCAAACAATCTTTATCTCCAAATTTTATGAACTACTTCTATAACTCAAAATGCATTAGGTAAATGAAAAATGAATCACACACGTGCAATACACTCCCACCCTATGTTTCTCAAAATATTTTTAAATATTTTTCTTATTTTCATTTGCGTGACTAACTATTTAGTCATTTTTATTTGTATGACTAGATAATTATTTATTCCACGACCAAATTAGTCATTTATTTACTCATTTATAGATGAGTTGCAAATAATTAGTCGAATTTAGTCATTTTTAGTTGTTGTGACTAAAAATTTTAGTCACCTAGTCATTTACTTGCAAAATTCTACTAGTGCTATATATATGTTTGATCTTGTGAGAGGTCAAAGATCTAATATTATTTTCTTACATAAATTGAAATATAATTATTTCTAAATTCAATACTTTGATATCAATTATTTGTTCAAATTGAAATAAAGATAATTCCAGCCATCTATTTGAAGTTTTGAGTTAAGATTTAAGAAGGATATTGTGGGATTGCAACAAATCAAGAAAGGGCCACTTGAGGTACTACAATACTCCTTGTAGTTAAGTTATTAATTATAGTAGAATAAATTGCTAAGTTGCATTTCTTGGTTTAGAATTAAATTGAATTATTGAATAGTGATTAATTGTTATTATAGTAAGTTGTGACATAGTTGAGTCATTAAGTCACTGTCTTCACAAGGGTAGTTACTCATAGCAATTATTATTCAGTTTAGTTACATTGTGTTCTAGATAAAATCTATTTAAGTCAAGTTGCTTTCAATTGAATTTTATTTTGTTACTCTTCTATACACAATTGATTAGGATGGCTTAGGATTATTAGCTACACATACGGTGCCAATATCATCTAAGAATTATGATTCCATGGTTGATAATTAAATATATTACCTCTAGGACAGTGAACTGCTTAATAACGGATCCATTGGTCCATTAATTTGCATGTATGCATTGTCTACATCAATTGATTAGGCATAAAGGGATCTATACATCTTGGACTATTGTTTCCTTACTATTTGTAGTGGTGGTAAGATTCAACAACTAGTTCCAAAGGTATACCAACTATAGATAAGGTTTTGAGTAGTTTTTATTCATTTATAATAGATTCTTGTGATTTTTCTTTTTCCACATGTTGTTTTGTTATTTTATGTTGTAGTTATATTTTTTAGGTTTCTTTCTTCCTTTTTTGAGGTATTTTCATAATTTACTAGCCTTTTTTTTCTTTTTCTTTCTATTATTTAGGATTCATTTATTTTTATTAGGGGTTAAGCAAGTTTTGATGGGACCCAAAACCCATTACAGACCTGATTTGATGGGATCCATAACCCAATCAATCAAAGAATTTTTCATACATAATTAGACACATACAAACCATAGCCCAACAACAACATCAACTAAAAAAACATGACTACACAAGCTACATCAGTAGAGAAAACAAGGGATCGAGATCCCAGTACAACCAAGAAACTGGAACCTAGAACCCTTAGGTAAACAAATAAATTACATGCATTAGCCAAGCATCAACAAACCAACTGCTCAAAGAATACACCACTGAGCCAGGAGAGAAGTCATATTGATGGTGAACACCATCAAGCCCCTAAACAAAAACACCAGCAATGCCAAAAACCCCACCTCAATAGGTGACCCAACAGAGCACTGAGTCACAATAGCCCTCACACAGCAACACCCAACTTGAAACACTAACTCCAACTCCACCTTAATAGGGGGGATATCCCCTCTATAGGATAGGAATAATGAGAGCCCAAACGTCCAAAGCCTTCACTCATCTACCCACTCAAGCTCCCCCTCGATAGAAATAAGTGGATGAGAAAAGAACTCTCCACAAAATCTACAACAACCACCTTGACCTCAATAGAAGAGGGCTTTACCTCAATGGGAGTGGTCTCCACCTCCATAGAAGACACCAACTATAGATTCAAAAATAAAACATCAAAAGAAAGGGAAATCACAACCACCTTTGGTAAGGAAGGAAACGGGTACATGAAAGGAGTAGAAAATCTAAGGCTAAAACCCAATAGATCAGAGTCCCTAAACATAGAAGACTTCATCCAACACAAAAAAAACAACCATTAGAAGATAATAAACTCCCTTCATAAGAGTAAGCATATCATCATAGGGAGGATCAAGACCCAAAATTCACACAACAACAACTTCATAGCAAGGGAAATAGCAACACATCCTATAAACTATGAAGAACGAGGACCCAAAAAAGCAATTACAAACCCCTTGAGCAAGTTTAACTAGAAAAACCAGGGGCACCAAGCCACAACAAAGAGGCTCCTTTCCATCACCATGGTAGTAATATCAACAATTTTAATGAACTCCCACTTCCATCCCACCAAATCCAAACCCATCAGCAGGAGTAGCACCCTAAACCAAGCCCAAAGGAAAACGATCCCACAGGGAAACCCACCAAACACCAACAAGGACCCATCAGCTAAATTCTTCCAAGAGAAGAAGCACAACTACAAGCAGTGGAAATAAAACCCCCAACACATAAGTATCTTCAACCATGTCCTAGGGCTAAGCATTTTGCTAAAAAAACACAATGAATAAGCTCCAAAGAAGGAGTCAAACCTGCTCACAGAGGTCTGCACAAGGATGGCCCAAAAAATGTCACACACAACAATACCGAAGATCCAACACAAGGATGATCCCTTCATTGCACCCACCAAACCCTCTTAAAACACCAAAGAGGTCAGAAAGCCCAAAGCCATGGAAGCAATTTGAAAATAAAGCTTCAAAGATAGACCCCACATGCGCCTAGGAACATAATGAACCTAGACAAAAACCTCCCACACAGTAGTAGCAGGAGTGGATACAAAAATATCACCCACAGGAAACAAAGGAGTCCATGAAGCAAGCAAATTTGAATTCAGCTCATCCTCAGCATCACCACCATCACCCGAAGATTTCAACTTCCACCTCTAGGATGCTTCCCACCCACTCTCGCTCTTGTCCTCTTCATCCTAGGATTCATTTGTAACATTCTATTTTTCAAAATTTGTTTGGAGAAAATTTTGTATTTTCCTCTAATGTAGTCTTATAAGGTGGGGGAGTTTTATTTTCTTTTCTTGTCCTTGTTTACTTTTTTTAGTTACTTTTCTAATATAAATTTTCCTAATTTTACTGGGGGTATCCCACTAGTGGTCTATAGATGCTCTAACCTTCCAATATCTTATTATTTTATTAGTTGAGTTCCTTGTTACTCTAAAACATTTTCAAATTTTAGAGGAATTGGATTTTATTTTACCTTATCTTTTTCCACACTTTTTTTTTTTTTATCAATTTCCCTCTTAGTATATTTCTTTCCCTTCTAATCAACATACTCATATTAGGTACGAAAAATGTATATAGCAAGATCCTTAGTATGTGAGATCGAAAGCTATGTTGTTATTTCTAATATTTGGTTAAATTATTCATATGGGAGTGGTTGTTATACGCCTCTGTTTTTCTCTTATGTTAATTTATGATTCTTTATTATTT
>CM021104.1:127408118-127536960 GCA_007115665.2 Sequoiadendron giganteum
TTTGTTACCTAATTGAGGGCCAACCCATGTGTGGTTGGAATTTTTATATAAGAGTAACCAAAAGTAGTTCCTTTTCCTTTGGTTCTCTAGATCCTTAATCCGTGAAGGGATAGTAGCAGCCACAAGTTCCTTGGGTGGAGTGTGTAGCGTACGCATATTGTGGCGCAGATTGTCTCAGCTCAACCAATCTCGAGGAAACGTACCCACTACTTTCCCTTATTATGGATCAGGATACTTGATCCATATTTGTTAACCTAATCCCCACAAATTTGAGTAAAATAGTATAGATTTGTTAGTGTATTTCTGGTTGTCCTTAGAGACGTTGATCTGGCATACCAAGTAAACCTTGTATGTATGAGAGGTGAAGCTCGGTAGCCCCATAGGGATATTATTGTATTGTAGTGTATATTTAGTGTATCTTCACATGCTCCAACATGATGTGATAGGTATAATGTCATACCACACTTATCTTCTGACATAGTGTTGGTGATGATGCTTTGATATACTGTATTTGCATGTATTCCGATATGATGCAGTGTGATGCCACAACCCACTCATGTTCCGACATAGTGATGGTGATGATGTCATGTTACAAGATGCCACATGCATAGACACGTGAAAGCACATTATGAAATTTTCTTTGTTAGCCTACTTTTGCGATGAGCATTATGGGGCCTCAAACACTTGTAGAGGGATCCTCATGGCTGCCTTAACCATGTTGGCCAAGTAGCATATGAGTAGATCCTATCCACGTATACCTTTGGCTACAAGGAGTTCTTGCATCTGTCTTCTCCATGAGGTATCGTGTGTGGAGTGTTTCTTGCATGTGCTTACTTCCGTGGACCCACAGACACACTGCCACGTGGCATATGACCAGTACGTGCCTTCTCCGGCTAGCGTATGACCAAGTAGAGTGACGAAGTTTTGTTAGTTGTGGATACACTCTAGTTCATGTAGATTGTGTGCTCATTCCACACCATAGGAGGGATATTATCATTCTAGTCAGACATTATTTCCTATTTCCTCATTGGTGGCTAGTATTTAGTCACATAGTGTTGTATAGTGCAATTTTAAAGATTGTGAACTTTCTTTTGGTTATTGATGATTTTTTAGTTGATTGTGAGGGTCGATACTTTGTTTATAATTGATTGTGAAGGTTTAGCCATGACTTGTGATCTTATTTACTTATAACCCTAGTGTTTATATATTTCATTCAGTGTTAAAATTATGCGTATTTATTTCTTTATTGTTGAAATGGAACTTTAATTTTCTCTTCTTTATGAACTCGGTGGCTAAGGTAGTTATATTTTTTGTTTTCAATGTCGGCTATGTGTTGTATTTTGATTCCTCTCCAAGGACGTATGAGGCGAACTTGGTGAGTGTGTATGAGGAAGTAGACATAGGAAACGTAGAGGATGGGGGTATGTGAGGCTGTTATGCAGCTAGGACCCACTACTCACCTATGTGTGATGACTATCTCTTGGAGGCTAATCACCTTATACAATAAGGAATAGGTCATTGTGGTTTGTTTGGATAGTCTCATTTTATGTATGACCTAACACCATCAAGCCACTAATTGTGATGTATGGATTTTTTTGTGGACTTTGGTTCTTGATTCATGGATTTTTCTATCATGGATGGTATGCTACTTTCCGGTGTCCAGATGGACCCTTTTGTAGCCTTGTGATGATTCTTGGTGATGTGTAATGGTGTGTATATGTATTATGCATGTTTAATCATGGGTATGGTGCTTTATTTTTGAATATCTATATGATAATTTCATCTTTTTCTTGTGACTTCTTTCTTGGGATGTGTGTATAGGATGTCTAGGAGAGGTGATCGTGGAGACAATCGTCTGAGCTCTTCTTCTCTGAGTCCCCATAAGCAGAATTGTGTGGAGTGGTTGGGTCCTCGATTACGTACTTTTCTTGAGGATTTTCTTACCGAGCTTGGCCCTAGACAAGAGTGTGGTATGCAACAACAACACTCTAAACCTAAGCATAAGGTGTCACAACCTCAACCTGGTGGTAGTGGTTCTCGAATTAGAAAGAGTCGAAACTTGTGGCATTGTAAGCACTTCCATCTGAAGCGTTCGGCACAAGGTGCACAGGCTACAATGGGTAAAGGTTCGGGATGTTACAATTGCGGCTAGCAGGGCCACTTAGCAAGATAGTTTTCTTAGAGGAACACACTTGGAAATAGTTAGAGATTGGTAGTTACAAAGCCAGCAAGGAATGACGCAGGAAGGACTCGTGAAACGAGTGTAGCAGTTGATCATCGTCAGACAGAGCTTCAGGTTATAGATGTGGACATTACTAGAAGTGGACAATTAGTTGATTCGGGAGCTCATGGAAATTTTGTAGTACTGGAGGCCGAGGAAGTGCCTTCAATGTTGTTTCCTTAGCTTTGATTCTTGATATGTTAGGATAGGTGTTTTTAGACTATGTTGATTGCTTAGATTGACAATGTATTTGGCTTTGAGGATTATAACTCTGGATATTGTTGTTTTTTATGTTGGTGTATGTAGTGGTTCATTTTTGGAACCATGGATTATGTCTGTTTAGTGAAATTTGTACTAGGGGTTCTTGCAGGATTCCAGGAGTAAGCTTGACCTTAGGGGGGGAGAATGTAACACCCCTCTATTTTGCTCTTATGTTATATTATGATGCTTTATTATTTTATCATTTCTTATAGAGCGACACGAACTATGTGTGTTATGAGATGTACTTTCCTTGATGTTATACTTAACATGCTTTGATTAAAACTAATGTTGGTTTATTATGACATGATTATTGTTCATGAGTTTTATTAATGATGGAAGTGTCAGTTTGTTGATACTGTATTGGTGAAGGGAATGAGATTGCATCACTTTCTTGCGAGCGCCCTGCGATTCCACGTTTTCCTCTTCACGGTGTGTTTTATAATGATTTTATATACATGTGCTATTAATGCCTTGGATACAGGTTTGCAGGTACATGACATCGACTCCACCTGGCTTCACAGGTTTGAGTGTGTTGACCCAACGGTATGTTCATTGGAAGATAATAGCTAGGTTACTCGTGTCAGGTCTACACCCTAGCCACAGTGTGTCGTCAGTCGTTGTTTGGTGTGTCTCTATTTGGCTTGTTTATTGTTATTTAATTCTACAAAGTTTATGTTTTGAAAATAAATGTTAAACTATGTTTTAAATGATTTTAGTATTTATTTAATGAAATTTAAATAATATTGTTGGAAGCTTTTATTTAATTTTATTTATTTATTAAAGTAATTTAATCCTTGGGATTAAATTTATTTTATTAAGTAAATAAATTAATTGATTAAATTTATGTATTAAGAAAATGGATTAATTGATTAATTTTAATTAGAAGTTAAATTGTGATTTGAAATTATTTAAAAATGCAAAAAGATTTTAAAAAAATATGTGGTTGTTGAAAAAATATTTTTAATTTGACATGTGTGTGAGAAGAATTTATTAATCACTCTTTGTTGAGAAATTATTTTCGGAGAGAATTTTTTCCATAATTGAGTGAGGAAAGAAGTTACTTCACGGGAAATAAAATAGGGATATTTTTGGAGAGGTTGTTTGGTTGAAAATGGATTAAAAAAAAGGGTTTTCAGGAATTTTGGTGGCTTCTATATATTTACATATTCCCAGAAGTGGTGATTTTGGGAAAAGCTTTGGAAATTGAACTCTGAAGGGGAGGCTCTGCTCCAACCTTCATTTTCTTCAAGCTTCAAGAAAACAGGTTCTTTTAAGTTTTATTTATTTATTTAGTTGTTTGAGAAAGATTATCTATACAAAATTCAATTCTATAGAAGCTTTGTTTAAATTGGTTTAAAAGAGATTGAAAGATTGCATGTGCAGAAAGATTTTGTGTTTTGTTTTGTAGAAGCTTTAAATTGTTTTCAAAACAATTTAAGGCTTCTATATTGTAGATTTGTCATGGAAAAACTCAGAGGGAAACAATATGTGAATTAGGAATTTATTTTTATTTTTGTGAAAAAAGCCTCTGTGTAAATTTAGAGGAAAGTGATTTTAGTAATCTTCTGGGGTTTTCAGGGAATTTGTATAATTTTGTTAAATTCTGTTATTGGTAAAATTTATGAAGTCTGTGTAAATTCTCTTTTAGAAATTAAAACCCTCTTTTAAATTGGGAAATCGTTTATTAATATTGTGAAATTTCTTAGAAATTTGTTTGCCCCAATTTTTCCTTGTAGATGGTTACCTCTGAAAATTGATTGCATGTTTGAAACATTTGTTTTTTTAGATTTTCTATATATAGATTATATACATATATGCATATGTATGTATATTGTTATATATACAGACACTATATATATATATATTCTAAGATTTTATTTTTTAATAGCTTTGTGACAGGTGAATTAATATTGTTTGCGTTGAATGTGTTGAGCATACAAAATTTTGTACGCCTTTTGCTTGAGTTTGCAGGTTCATTGTGAATGTTAGCTAGGTACGTATTGGGTGATGGGGAGGGTCTTTCTCCCCACCATCACCCCCTTAAGGAAGAGGCGATGTGGAGAGAGACCTGTATACTTCGTGTGGTATGGTTGTGTATACCACAATGCCCCTCCCCGTGGGAATTTTATGTTGTTCTCTTAACAAGAAACATGCAAATTCACTGTATTTCATCTGCCCCTCCCAATGTTATGTCATGTGTGGTTTCAGCGAGGGTGGCAATTCCAATTAAACTTATTTATTAAGAACTCCACCGCTTTCTTTATTTTGGATTTTATATGTTACATATCTTTTTATAATGAAATATTATATATATATATAATCATTTATTAGGAAATTATATATAATTGATAATTAATATATTTTATTAAAATGTATTTGGTTATGTGGTTGTTATAATATATATAATGTATATACATTGATATATACATGATCCTACAATTAGGTATGGTTATGTATATATTTAGTGTGTATGTATTAAAACAAAATATATTGAATGTTTTAATTAATGTTGATTGCATGCAGAGATGCATAGTTAAAGGATTTAAAAATAATAATCTATTTGTATGATCTGGTTTATTAGAGGAAATAGATTTTAATTAAATATATTTGTGGAAATAGGTATTTATTTAAATGATATAATTTTTAGTAGGAACAAATATTTTATTAGTTAAAATTGAGGAAATTGGAGAAATAGATAGTGTGATGTATATATTTAATTGGAAGAGTCCTTTAGATAAATTGTTAATTTGAGATAATTGGGATGTGCAATTTTATTCAATTGTTTTATTGCCAGTAAGCAAATTGGTGTTAAATTAGAATATTGTGAATATTAAATTATCTTGCCTTTAGGATGCGCTTGAGATTTCTTCTGTGGCATTTTATGGTAAATTGGATAGAGGCATTAGATGAGGTTTAGAAGTCTTCCTATTGGGGAATGTTAACTTTAAGGGTTGTTATTTCATGATCTTGTCTTTTTTAGTTCTCTGTGGTAGTGAGGATTGTCGGGTTCAGTGAGTCACCTGATTTCCACGAACGGGGTTGTTTTGTCCCTCCTTTGGATAGAGTGGTTTGGTTTTTTTGTTTCCTCCTTGATGGAGTGGTCTTGTGCCAAGGGTGACCGTATGAGAGTGAGCTCGATGGATGGGCCAGGATCTGGAAAGATCTGACGGGTAACTCATGTATCTTGTGTGACACCTCTCCTAGGTCAATTATATGTGGGTTTTGTTAAAATATGGATTGTGTTAATTGGAAGCAGTGTGACCTTCTATTTGTTAGAATCTTGTATTTGGTCGAGTTAGTATGAGTCGACCTGAGTCTAGAGGTTGTTGGGATTGTCCATGTATCCTTGTTACTGTCTCCTAGCACGAGGGGTGGGCCTTCGGGTACCACCTGGTTGGGAGGAACGTGCGCCCTACGTTGTTGGGTCCCCTTTGGTTTGTAGATCATGTGGCGAGGTCTTCCAATTAGAGAGCTCGTGGATGCCAGTGGTTTCATTCCATTATCTTGTTGTATTTTATTTATGTTGGTATTTGTAAATAATTCACTCCTCAATTATATTCGATGAGGTAGCTTGTAATTGTAATAGTTAGGTATGATCTACCTCATTCAGGGAATGAGTATTGTAATTTTATTTGTAAGGTAATGTAATCTGAAGTTTATTAAATTATATTCTAGGTGTTAGTATCTTTAATGCTTTGTATATATATGCAATCAAATTTATGGTTAATAATTTAATTGAAATTCTTTATGTGCGAGTAATGTGTATGTTATGGTATTAGATGTAATCCTGTCATGTTTCTTTAGAGGATGTTGTGAAATTTTGTGCATCTTCCTTGTTAATAATGCACTTTTAAGAAGAAAAAAAGTGTACTCTTCCACATTGTGTTGCAACTTCCTTTAGGGTTTCGTGGCGGGGCATTACAGTGGTAGCGCTAAGGTGTGTGGTTCCATGTCTTCCAAATGGATATAGTCCTTATCTACCATAAATGCTATCTCATTCTCAAGTGTTTATCTAATTCAATATCTCAATATTTATTTTTCCAACATCCTTGTTTAGAATTTGGCAAAGATTGAATCATACCCATGCTATTAAATATTTATGTTAGGGAAACTATATATTCCCCTTTAATATATTTTTAATGGAGGTCTCTAGCCTCCATACAAATTTATTGATCCCAAGTAATTCACTTAGGAAATATAATGAAAATAAAATTATATGAGAGATATATTTAAATTTGTGATGTTTTTTCTTTGTATTATCTAAATTATCCACGAGTTTCTCCCTTAGGTCTTTGTAGAGGTCATATTCTTTCACATTGGTTACCATCTAGTATGTGGAAAAAATGTAGGTTACTGGGTGAAATATTTTGGGTCCCAAAATTGTTGCTCCATAATTATAATTATAGAACATAGCTTTACCTTAAAGGCCAGGGGATGTTTTAAAGTAGGAAAAAAATATGTTCATCAACTTGAACCAAGGAGGGTTAAAGGTAAAATAACAAGAGTTGATATTATCTCATATACTTCGAGTTCAACTTAAACCTACGAGAGTATTACTAAAGGTATCCTAAGTAGTTTTAAAGGTGTTGAAAGATGTTTCAAGGTATAAAATTTGTAGTTATATCCAAAGGAAGTTTAATCCCAATTATTGCCATAGGCTAAAGGCTAACCAATTGTACAAAATACCTCTTATATAGTTGATATTAACATCATTCCAAGAATATTGCAAGATGAGGTTACAAGGACATGATTCTCAAAATTATTTCTTGATAAGGTTCATAAATGATATTTTCATGCTTACAATGCTAAATGATGAACTACACAAACACTAGGACTAATTATAATCTATTGGTTAAATATTTTTTCATTATAAAGAGTGTTATTGAACCATCTATTTCTAGAATCAATTTGTATTAAATGGATAACAAATCCATAGTTCACCAAAGGAAAAGTAGTGAATAGAAGCATAGAGAATTGATCTAAGAATAATATGCATTAAATAGTAGGAATCAACCATAAAACATACTTAAATTATCTAGCATCATACTACAAAAATTCATATGCAAAAAAGAAATGGTCATTTCAAGGTTTAAAATATTTTTAAAATGATGTTACATTTCTCAAATCAGGCATTACATTCATACCAACAAGCATGATGAGAGGAAACTTTAACTAAAGACTACAAATTTCTATGAAGATTACAAATAATATTAGAGACATTTATATTTTGACACCTATTATAGTATTTTAACTTTCACATGCTTCAAATACCCATTGCCTTCCTAAAAATAGAACATTCAAAGTTTGAAACCTTAAAATCCACTCAACACTTGTAGAACTCCACTTGAAACAATAATTACCAATATGTGCCATGAGGAAGGAGCTTGTATACCTAATACTTGAAATGCATGCCCTTATTCATGCATGAAATTAAAAGGAGACCTAGAGTTTCAAAATTACTTATGAAATATTGGAATAGCGGTGGTGTTGGGTTGCAAAGGGAGCTATTGTAGCCCCCTTTCTATGTTGAAGGCACTTTTGGTGAAGTTGATTTTTCTGTAGTTAATATTTATAATAATTTTGATATGTGTTCGACATGTAGTTGCATGAGTCATACTTTCCCTTTTGGACAGCTTCATTTGAAAAGGAATCTGCAACTTATATGTCTTATGCTATGCGAAGTCAAGTTTTTTGCACTATTTGAAGATTGTTGTAACAACAAATATTTTTTAAGAAATAAAATACAAGAGATATTTGCCCATTGTTTTTTCTTGGTATATTTTTACCAGGTTTTCCAATAAATATTTTCTATTTGTGCTTATTGATTTTCTATGTTTATTCTACATTATAAATTTTCTCACACAACATTAATAATGATCTATGATATTGATGGCTATGAGTTGGCATGAGAACCATTGGAAGCTAAAATTTCAACCACCACATTACTGGCTACATAGGTCACCTTCTTTTTTTTAATTGGAAGTACATGTGAACTTGCACCTTTGAGATGAACAATTGTTTCTCGGTGGGAAAAATATGATTAGATAGTTGTAGAGTTAGATCGAGTCATTAATGGTGTTTTGGACCGTGTAGGGAGGTAGGTGGGAGTGAATAATGTAAAATGTAGAAGTTTTAGAGTTGTAGGGATCAAGGGTTGGGGACACATCATAACCAATTATAATATTATTTTATACAAAAATTATAAAAATTCAAAGATGGTTGTTATATAATATTTTTATAAAGAGTTGATTATGTGTTATATAAGTCATATTTTATTCTTAACAACTCGAGATGTATTTTTCACAATCAATATAGAACTTTGACATGTGTATACTTAAAATTCCTATATTATTTCAAGCTTTAGTATATAATTGAGAAGTAAACTTTATGTCATGTCACCATTTTGACAAATTAAACTTTCTTTCATTTGAATACACACACATGTTAAAATAATAATTAAATCTATTACTAATATATTTCTTAAATAAATCCATCTAGTTTACTTAAGAGTTATTTTAGTTTACTTTAGAACTATTTTATTTACTACATACATAGAAACATAAATTTTATCGATATTATACATAATTGAATTTTTTTATGTATTTATAGTAAAAAATGTTGATTCTAAACAACCTTTTTTCAGCAAGCATAATATTAAACATTTCTCCTATTATTAGTCGATAGGCTACATATAGTGTGAGATTTGAGCTCGAAAACAAGTCTCACACCTCAAACCACTGTTGAGTCATTAGAAAACAAGTTTTAGTTGTTGTTTAATGGTAAACCATCAACCATTTAATAGTAAAAGCCTCCAAAATCTCACTTATCACATAAAATCTAGATAAATATTGTTTCTCCATTTGGATGGAAACATTCTATTTTTATTTGCAATTTTTTTTGTCAATTTGATGACAACTTTATTTTTCATTTGGATTGCTTTATGTTTTAAATCTATATGCAAATATTTCAATATCAGATTATACTTAATTTATTTAAGCAAAAAATCTAAATTTGTTTAAATTTATTTCATTCCATTATTTAGCACTTATTATTAATTGTTTAATCTAGCTACATACAACTAGAATTTCTAACACATGATATCCATACACATTTATGTACAAACACGTACTCTCTAATGTATTAACATACATATAATTTTCTATCGACATAATTCTTAAACCTTCTTTTGATACAAGTGCTAATTAATTACATCTTTCAACATAATAGACATTAATACCTTACACATCAAATTATAATAAAAATAAAAAATTAATTAATTTTAAACAAATTTTATCATTAATCATTTGAACCACCATTGGACCCTCTCCCCAATATCCACTATGGAATCACTAAAAATGAACATTATTAGGCTTTACCAATACCTTAGTCGTTTTCTATGATAATTTATGATCAAAATATTAACTTTATAAGCCTTAACATTGCTAGATTAAATTATTTATTTGGTTTGAGATGTCTTTACACCATTACTAAAGCTTCGTGGAAAAAGCAAAAGAAGCCTAACAACCTTTAAAATGAAAATAGGTTTTAATGAAGGATTTAGAATGTGGACTTCATTCCAATTGTTAGGCTTTTATGAAACAACTTCCTTGTAAAATATTCTTCTATCAACATAGATACTTTGTGTGACCTCTAATCTAAATAGAATGTAGGCCTTTAATTTATTGGGTTTTGCCACCATTGCTAAATATGAGCTACTTTAGCAAGTGGGCACATGGAAAGTCTTTAATATTAGGGAATGAATGATCTAGAAGATCAGAGGGGACAATTTTCTAGTGTATACTCAAAATATTTTATTCTTTAGATTAATGTTTATTATAATAGAATTTACAATTTATCATTTCATTATGATTTGTATATATTTTTATTTATAATGCATTGATTTATTGTGACTTAGTTTTTTGTAATATTAGTTGTAATAAAAAAGATAATGATTCAATTTGTTAGAATAAAGTTTTGAAACTATATATTTTAAATTTTTAATTGATTTATGACTATGTATTTGATGTCTTATTTAAAAAATCACTTTTTATTCTTAAGTTTGACTTGAAAACTAAATCACTTAAATAAATAAGTAATAACGATTACACTCATATTTTTTAATATTGTAGTAATTAATTTTAAAAATTATCAATTTTATCATCACTATTTTATTAGTACAATTTAAATATTATTCAATAAAGTATAAAATTTAACTAAATTTAGATTTTACTCATCATTGAAAAATAATTTATCTCAAATATATATTAAATATCCAATGCATGACGTTAAAATTCTTTAATAATGTTTTAATAATGAGTACATGAATGTGGAAAGTAATTAGTACCTTCATATTAACAATTATCACTAGTTCTTACACATGATTGAAAAGAATGGGAAATAGTCATAATAATAAAATTGATCTCTAGAACAACCTAACTTATTTCTTTTATTTCTTTTATGTATTGCACTCAAATCCCTAATGATTAGTGAATTTGGAAACTTCAAGATTTTTTAGTTATTTATTATATTTAAGCCATCAAAATGAATAATCTTCAATAAAACCATAAGAACCCCATAATAAAATATCATGAGTTTTCTAAGATCACGACTTAAATTTATTTGTTTATTATTAGTTTAAGTAGATCCAAGAGAATTATTAAAGGTACCTTATATTTTATCAAGTGCAACAAAAAAAGGAGGAGAACAATCATTTGATATGTTGAACTCTAGAAAAGATGTATTTTTTGAGTTGGCAATGATTGTGAAATTAAATTAAATTAATCTACATTAACCTTTCTTAGATGTAAACCAATACTTTTAAAGTTGTTAGGTAAAATGCATACAACATAATTATGACTTTCTTGTAAGGGAAAGTAAAGTATCCTTACATATTAACATAATAATAGAGCGATGATAAGTGTTTGGTTTACAATAATGTATGTGAAATTAAATTTATAAAATTTAAATAAATTAGATGTGATATTTAGTTAAATTTTAAATGGAATGGTATATTATTGAAAATACAAGAAATTGATTTATTAATGTGTTAAAAATTAAGGTTTTGTTTATATGTATGTTTTAGAATTTACATGTTAATTATGTCTCATTTTAATTTAGATTTGTGTTTGCATAATGAATTTTCATGTATGTGAAATTGATTTGGTATGTGGACTTGAACTTGGACATGTAGAAGTGTTTTATTAGGAAATTGATGAGTATAGTAGATGGACCTCATTAGATTTAGTAAAAAAATTGTAATAATTAAATTGCTCTAGGAAAAAAAAGCAACTAAATGACACTAATTGAAATGCAAAAAAAGAGAATAAAGCATTCTAATATTGTATTCATAGTGTGTAAAAATAAAGGAAATGGCCTACAATACATAGATTTTGAGACTTCAAAAGTTAAGATAACAAGTGTTTTAGAGGATCATTGAACTAGAGGGTTGACTCAACATGTAAGAGAAATAGTATTAGTAAACTCATCTTGATGAGGGGGGGACGAGGGGTTGGAATATAAGTACTATATGATAGTAATTTGGGTAAAAATACAATAAAATCTATTGTTCCTTAGTGCTCACAAATTCATTTAACAATGATAAACAATGTATGAAAATAGGAAAAATATTTAAGAAATAAATATTAGTGCCACAAGAACACTCATATATGTGGGACACATATTTTTAAGTTAAAACTTCACCAGAAAATAGAGTAAAAATTTGTATTAGTCTTAAATGCAGAGTACATCACCACAACTTCCTCCTTTGGTCTAACAATGGTCTAGTAATATAACAAAATAACCTATAAAATTATACAATCCACTATCCCAAGGCCTCAATATATAGAAATATGTAATCTAGGAAACCATAAATAATTCTAATATAATGGAATCAAACTATGAACCGAATAGTCAACATGTACATGAAACTTCATGACATGGGTTCAAGAGTTACAAGAATCTTTCTAGAATCTTCAAGATATTTCTCATGAACTCAATTTTCTAACTTCACTATAAGACTAAAATAATCCACTAGAGGATACAATAACAACTACCCAAGTCCAAAAAATACATCCAACTCCTTACATATTGTAGTAGCTTCTTTTATACACCTCTTACAATATCATTAATGCTTCTTACACATCTTACAATATCATAAATTTTCATAGATTCCTTTCCAAGTCACTTCAACTATTCCATGTCTTTCCCACATTATTACACTTACACACATATTCCAAGTCACCTAAAGGTTAATAATTAATTATAAACACTCCAACCTTGTGTAGATGTCCAAGTTGGCCCTTTCCATGATACTTCAAAATGTATATATAATAAAGTAATTATTAAGTAAATAAATTGCAATAGTCAAAAAGGAGTACAAGTCAAATATCACTTCTAGTACTAACACCATTAATGAATGAAATGAATTCAGCAAAGAGGGAAAATAATATAGTTGGTGTATTTTTTATTTTTTGTATTGAGTTCATTTTTTTCATTTTTTTATGTAATTAGCACAAGATACACTTACTTAAGTAAGCATATACTTGGATAGGTTTTCCTTGCATCATGCGGCTTGTACTTTCCTATGTTGGTGGAGATGTTGTGTACACATGTGATTTTATCTTCTATATCCCATATTAATTGTATATTCCCTCCAGTTGGTAGTGTGTCCTATATACTCACTTAGAGCTCTCATATGACCAATCTATCTCATTACATTGTATCCTATAATTAAAGTCCTATTATATTAATAGTGTTTTTTTCTTTCTTTCAAGTTGTTTTGATCTTGAGTGGCTATTTCCATAGCCAAATATTATATTGTATCAAAATTGGAGAGTGAATCTAGTAGTATATTTTAACATCTAAGATTTTGGATCGTATTTTTCTTAAAAAACTTAGTGTTCTCTTATCTTGTATCAAAGATGGTATATGGAATAAAAAACGTTTGATAAAAAGATCAAATTTTCGGGGGTTCTTCTTTGTGGATTTTTATTGTAGGTACATTATGGATATTGGTGGAGTGAATCTAAACTCGCCATTGAGTTCAAATCAATTGATATATTATATTTTATCTTTTTTGTGTCCTAGTTGGACATTGGAGGCCAATTCTTAATGTATTTTCATTTAGGATGTGTGGTGTGCCTTGCACACATTCCCCGTCTGAAATGAGGACCCCCTCTTTTTCCGCCCCACTTTCAGGTTGCCTTGCATTTTCTCCTTAAGAGAAAAGGTCCTTGGAATTTTGATTTTGGGTCATCTCCCCAAGTTTTTATCAAGTTTCTATCAAAATTGGGAGATGTGTGAATTCCTTGCAACAATTGGCCAAATTGATCTTATTTGAAATGCCTTAGGGTGGTCTTAGGGCTTAGATTGTGCCTATCTTAGAGTTTCTCAAACCTTGGGGAATTAGATGTGTCCTTGAAATTAGCAAAGCATTGATCTCATGGAATCCATCACTAGGTGAAATGCTCGAAAATCCAAAACTTTCCTGAATCTCCAAATTTTGGAAGTGATTGGGATCTCCAAGACTTCTAAATGGGTGAAATTTTGAAATGAATAGCTAATGTGACAAACAACTATGATTGTCAAGGCGTTTATTTCTAAATTACAATGGAGATTAAAACAACTTTTGTCAAGCCCATTCTTTTTCGTTGTTCATTTGTGAACTCAAAGTGAGAAGTGGGGGAAATTTAGGGCATCCAAGTGAGCGAGAAAGTGTGAAGTTGCAAAGTTTGAGTACATATCAAGGGTAATTTTGGGTTTCTTTTCCTAATGTACACTATTTCAAAGGTTGGTAAAACTCCATTGCACTCGCTTTAAAATAATCTCCTTGCACATATGGTTTGATTCGAATGGAAAATCACATAGGGTTAAAATGTTAAACTTTAAACATACAATTCACATTGTTATATTTCTTATTTTGAGGTTTGCAATGGGTGAAAGGAATTGTTTCAAGGTTTTAGAGTTCCATTTAAGGTCATTTGATGGTATGAATGCTTTAAATCCATGTAATTATAGCTAAACAAATTAAACACTAGGGTTTTATGGAAGAACATATTTTATTATGTGGTTGTTTTCAAATCAAATATAGATGATTTTCCCAAATTTGTAATGAAACCACATTTAGGGTTGTATAAATTTGAGAATTCTTACTCTAAAACAGTTAAAACCCTAGTTTTGGCATCCAAATAAACTATCATTTTCAAACTCACAAAAATTGCATAAGGGTGTATTCATGAAATCCAACTTTGATTTCAAAATTTCACGAGACCTCGTAAATCCTGAAGCTTGAGTTGTGAGAAAAAGCAAGACAAGTGAAAATCTAGATATTTGTTTCCTTTCGGGGAAATTTAGTTTTCATGAAATAATTAAAAACTCTTGTAAATCCTTAAAGTTCATGAAAGCCCGAAACAAATGAAGACTTAACATTTTTTAGAATAAAATCCTAAATTTTGGAGATTTCATAAACCTCCAAAATCCCTAAAGCCTCTAAAGTTTGCAAAATCTGTTGGAGGAAAGAAATGTGTGTTTTCATTGCATTGATCATCTCTTGAAACTATGTCCACCTTAGAATATTTCAAAACCACTTAAAATCTGTGATTCATCCAATTGTTTGAGCCCTTTAAGGAGATGAGATGGTGAAGGTTTCCTTTTAGATATTTTGTGATCTCCTAGAATCCTCAAAACCTTTGAAGTTTGGAGAAATTTTCCTAAGGATCATTTAAAATTATCTTCACAATTTTTTCCCTCTCATGGAAATTAACCCACTGTGAAGTAATTCATGACCATCAAAAAAACACGAGCTATTTAAAAACCTAAAGTGACTTTAGCCAAGAGGTTTACATTAAAGACAATGATATGGTGTCTCAAAGATTTATGAACCTCTTGAAGTCCGTGAAGGTCTCTTTTTTTAGAGATTTCACAACCTCCTAAAATATGCAAAGACCTATTTGAAATCCTTGCAACATGAGTGAAAGCTACTTTTCAAAGATTTATTCTATACATGAAATCTCCAAAATTTAGGATTTAGACCAAAACGAAGAAAGAAGGATCAAGGTTTTGCTAAAATCCATAGTCCCTTCAAAATTTTGAATTCTTGAGTTGACCTAAATCTCTAAAATCCATGGTGACTCCAAATCCCCAAAATTCTTTTAAAGGACAAATTTGATGTTTTAATGATGAGATTTTTTGCATCTAACTCCAAAATGATGTTTTGGAAAAATATGAAATAATGCAATGGGTTTTCTTAATGATTTTACAATGAATTGAATAAATTTAGATCCTTAAGAGAATTTTTTTCATCCTTTCTGATGGGCTTAATTTATGATTAGTTTTACTTCATTAGTTTATGTCTTAATCATTTCAATCTTCCAATTTTCATAGACATTCCTAAGACTTCATACATCTTTTATATAACTTTCATACACTTTGATAGAATTAAGTATGTGGAAATACAAATATGATATGTTGACATCTGTAAGTGTGAATGTATGAATGTTCATGAGATTTAGTATAGTTCTATGCTTAAATTACGTGTTAATGATGTGTATTCCATAGCGATGAAACTAACCTCTTACAGCTAGAAGGAATATAACCTACAACAACTAGATTTTCAAACCGTAGTATAAGGACCACATATAGTTGTAGGAGAGAAGTCAGAATGGTTGAATCACAACATATCCAGAGGAGAATGGAGGTGACTATAGAATGCTCAACCATGAGTCACCACAAGCACATTATTATCTACCAAATAAGATGACTAGAGGAAGAATAATTTTGAGCAAGAGTAACCTATGATGTGATATTCCCTAGAAAACATGTCTTTGTCATGGTGGTTAACCATTAGGGAAGAGTTCCAATTTTGTTTCTCTTCTTCTTTTCAATTATGGTTTTTTGTTTCATGAATAAGTCCTCTCCCTATCTTTAAGGGAGATTAGACATATATATTGTGGTTTTATTTTTAGTCCTATAATGAATAAAACTTCGCATAGACCCTATGTAGTGGGCTGTGGTGTGAGGGTTAAATCTAGTTATATTATTTAGTTTTTTAACATTACCAATTGATAGCTGATCACTATTAGTTTATTTTTATCAATTGAACAATAGATATGCCTTTCCGAATGAGAAATATTTAGTAGATTCTTGTTAGATTGTAAGAGTTCAGATTTTTCATGCAATAAAAGGAGTTAATTCAATATCATGATTTGTTGATTAAGTAGTAAGTGTTTAACATTTATTGTGGAAGGAGAAACTCAAGAAAGGGCCACTTGAGGTACTTCCATCTACTCTATTTAATGTTATTAGGTTAATTCATGCATTGTTGAATTTAGTTAAGATAGCTTCCAGTTACTTGCATGTGATTTTGTAATTGAATTAGATTTTGTAGCTTAATGTTTGTTATAACTTCAGAAGTAATTAGTTACAGTTCAAATTTAGTAGTTAGAAATTACAAATTTAAGATATAAGTACCTATATAATATGTATCAACTTAAGTTTATTTCCCCTATTTTGCAAATTATTGTTTTATTTCCTTTTCTAGCTTTTACAGTTTTTTGTACATGTGTAATCACCTATACTCCATTGATATAGGGAGTGTTTAGAATCCATGAATGCATATATAGTGCCAAAATTGTCAAAATCTTATGAGCACCTGGTTGACAATTAATTGAAGTCTCTCATAAAAGATGAACTATACAATTAGGAATCCACCCTTTGAATTGTGTGTCTACCTATAGAACCAAGTTAATTAGACATTAGAGAGGCCCTAAATTGTAGTGTTGTTGTCAGGGATGGTGCTAAGTTTAGGATTCTTCTATGTATTTTCAATTCTTTTCAAGATTTCCTAGTTTAGTAATTCCATTTCCAGAATTAGGGTAAATAGGTTTTAGCCATCAATAACAACATGAGTTACTAACAATGTGTAGGAACTGCTAAACTACAAAGTCACAATCATTGCATGCGGAGACAACAAGACACTTGGAATATATATCCCCTCAACACATGAAGCATTAGGGGATATTGGTGAACATAGTGAACAGAGCGATGGTATTCTTGAATAAGAATCATCCCTGACACTAGTACCTACATCAAAAATAGAGAATACTTCTCGCATACACATAAGCATCATGATTGATGCAGCAGTAGAAGACCCACCAGAGCATTTAATGATTGAGTTCTCTATAGCCAACTAGGAAAGGGTTGCTTCTTCAAAGAATATACCTTCTTCAGCACTACGTATATTCTATGGTCTCATTATAGAGGACCTAGATACATTTATTTTTTATTTTGATGTGTTATGCCAAAGTTATGATTATACCACATATGCTCACAAACTCAAACTATTTCTAGAAATATTGAAATATGTTGCTTTGAGATGGTCCATAGGGTTGGGGAGATATATTGTTCCTAATCATAACACAATGAAGACAAAGTTCCTGGAGAAATATTAAGATTACTACACAAGGATAGATAGAAAGAGGGATGAAATCTTTAGGATGTCATAGAAAGAGGATGAATCATTGGAATATTATATTGAGTGGTTCCAGTTCTACCTCAAGAAATCCCATTAAAACATATTCTCTAATGAATCCCTAAAATTGGTATTCTTAAGGGGATTTAATAAGGAGTGTATGGATGCACTCAACCTCATTGGGATAGGAGACATCTCACATTTACCATTTGATGATATTTGTAGAGTATGTAGAAACTACTCTAGTTCCTTCACCAAGAAGACTAGGGGAGACATGACCTCCTCTCTCAACAAATCATCCAATGGAGTCTCAAGGGTTGAGCTGGCCAATCTTCTATCAAACATGAAGGAGGAAATCATTAGCCACTTGGCTACACAACTTGATACCCTCCATATCAAGAAAAAGAGAGGAAGTAGAAGTAACCCTCACATAATACTACCCACACAGTCAACAAAAGAAGATAAATTACAAGTCCAAGAAGTTGGCCAATGTTTCAGAAGATAAGCAATGAAAGCCAAAATTTCATTCCTTAGAAGATGAAGATGGTCAGGTGTTTTACATATCTCAATGCAAACCATGGAATCTAAGATGAGAAATGCCCCAAGATCCCTTGAACTATAACATGTCATTTCCAGTTAATAATACAAATTTCCCTAGTTGGAACCCTCAATCTTGGACCAATGTGCAAAACTCACAATGGTCAATGCCTCAATCCAATTGGAATCAACAAAAATAAAAATGTGGCCACCAAAAAATTACCAAGGACCTAATTATAATTCTCAGTGGTCACCCCAATAAAATCAATGGCAACCTCAATGGAAAAGAGGTCAAAAATGGCAACAATTATCAATAGCCACAACAACAAGACATAATGTCAAACCCAAAAACAACTACACCAATACCACCAAGAACAACTCAACTGCCAACAAAACCTGCACCTAACCCAAAGAATAAGCCTGTCCAATAGGCTTATGCCAAAAAATCTATATAATACCCCACCTATGGGGTTGACAAGAGTGATATACACCTTAGATTAGGGATAATATTAATTGGGCCTTCATCTCCTCACATCACTGAATTGGTTGATGAAGAACTCCCAACAGAGCTCATGGGAAAACAACCTAGGGAACCTGAGTCAAATAAAATTAACCCAAAAACCATGAGTCTAGAGACTCAATTCACTAAAATATTAACAACTCAAAAGCATCATTCTTAACCTAAAATCAATCTATTAGAACAACTCAAATATGTTTACATCAAGATACCATTCATCCAGGACATTAAGGAAGTACTCATTTATACTAAAACAGTGAGAGAATTATGCCTCAAAAATCTAGGAAGGAAACGTAAGGACCCTCAGAATATACAAGTCTTAGAACAACTTGCAAAAATTATGTTGGGAAACATAACTATCCCCAAGTATGCAAACCCTGGGATGCCTATTGTAGTTATCAAAATCAATGGTACTCTCATTAGGAATACCTTAATTGACCTTGGGGCATCCATTAATGTAATGACCAAATAAACCATGAAATTATTACAACTAATGGAGCTCATACTTACACCTACTATGCTACAATTAGTAGATAGGTCTACAATCAAGCCTAGGGGATCATAGAAGACTTGGTCATAACATTAGACTCATGGGAGTACCATGCAAACTTTATGGTGTTGTAGCCTAAAGCTAATATTGTAGGATATTCTCTCATATTAGGGAGACCTTGGTTGGAAATTGCAAATCCGTTTATAGGTTGCAGGTCTAGTAACATGATCATTTGCAATGGAAATGTGACTTAGAAACTAGTCCTCTATCCACTTGCCCAATCACATATAGATTTGGAGTAAATTGTATGGTCTTCCCTTGATGAGATAGACTAGTACTCATTATAAACTCTAATGGCTATTGAACATAGTCCCTTGTTTGAAAGACAAGATTAATATGAACTAATTGCAAACATCATGCAGAAAAATTATGTAGGGACCTGCAACAACATGAATATCTAACATATTTGCAAGACCTCCTACAAAACAAAATTCCCACAAATACATTTGAATCCATTTCACAAATTTTCCATACCTTATTTCCACATCATTGTATTCCAAACATAGAAAGTCTTGACATTTCATTTGTTCAAACATCATCCTTGACTTTAGATATTATTACAAACAAGACACTAAATGTAAATAGTCAATTAGCTACCACGCAACATACCTCACTATTGAAATTGTTACAAGCACATGTAGTTTCATTTAAATAGGATTATCATGACATGAAGGGTATAGACCCAAACCTATACATGCATTAGATTTACATCAATTAAGGATATAAACTAATTAGGCAACCCCAAAGGTGAATGAACCCTGCATTCCATGACATAGTCAAAGGAGAGTTAAAAAAATTGTTGGATGTAGGATTCATCTACCCAATCTATGATATTCAATTAGTGCTTCACTAATAATTTTACCTAAGAAATTAGGGAAATGGAGAGTGTGTGTAGACTACCATGATTTGCATGCAACAAATAGGAAAGACCACTTTCCCCTTCCACTCATTGACCAAGTACTAGATTCATTGGTAGACAAGCAGTACTTTTCATTTTTGGATGGATCTAGTGGATATAATTAGATTAATATAGCCACAAAAGACCAATAAAAGACAACCTTCACATGCCTTTGGGGTACATCTTCTTACTCTATCTTTCCATTTGGGCTATGTAATGTACCTACCACCTTCCAAAGGGTAGTACTGAGCATATTCTCAAACTTTGTTCATGATTCTATGGAGGTTTACATGGATGATTTTACAACTTATGGGAATACCTATGAAGAAGCACTTTCCAATTTGGAGAAATTACTATGGATATGTCAAGATCACCACCTATCCCTGAGTCATGAGAAATACTTCATGATGATGACTGAGGGAGTAGTTTTGGGAAATTTTGTGTCCAATAAAGGAATACAAGTAGAAACCCCAACAAAATTGAGATAATATCAAAACATCCTATACCCTAGAGACAAAAGGATGTTAGAAGTTTCCTTGGCCATTCTAGGTGTTGAAATGCACAAGACAACTGAGAGGGGGGTGAATCAATTGTACCAAATTCTTTTACTTCTAACCTTAATCAATTTTACTTTAACTTTAATCTATTATTAATTATAAACATGAAATTCAGATAATAGAAAGAAAACACCAGAGACACTAGATTTGTGTGGAAAACCCAATGCGGTAAAAAAAATGGTGAGGATTAACTCACAATATAATAGAAATACAATACCAGATACAAAGGCTCACTACCAAAGGGCTCACTTCCCAAAAAGGACTCACTATCTAGATACAAAGGCTCACTACCTACAAATAGGACTCACTATCCAGAAGGAGGCTCACTACCTACCAAAAAAATTATACAATAGAAAATCCACCACAACAAGTTCAACACATCTATAGCTTGATCAAGGGATTGTAGACACCATCAGTTCACTACTTTCAGGAATCTAACACATCAAAGTATTGCTACCTTGATTCACTCTTATACACTCTACTTTTTGCACTTATTCGCACACTTCACTTGCTTTCTTGCTTATTTTCCAATTCTCAACAACTTAACTTTCTTTTATACTATCATCAACCTTAGAAACATTCTTAAGATCAGCTATGCATCCTTCATTTTACAAATTCAAATTAGGTCGGCTACTTAACATTCCCATGGTAGATAAGAATGAGAGAGAACCAAACAAAAACTTAATTAGGACCCAAAACAACATCTTGGATCAATCACACACTTCCTTAATTGATGCTTAATCTTTATGTAACATGTAGACACTAGGTCGGCCAAACCTAATGAGAACACCAATGATCTTTGAAGTATGTGCATCTCCAGCAAAATGATTACATGTGGATCACCCAACATGCTTCACTAGACATTGGAACACTTCTTAGAAACCTTCAGGAACATCCATAGAAACTGCAACAAAATTCATGCACATAACACTCTTCAATAGTCTAACCAAACTGACCAGAAACACATCGTAGCTCTAGAACAAGCCTTCCAAAGCACCAAACCACAAGTACGTTTTCCAAAACATAGAAAACATCAATATTAACCTTCGTCCAAATCCAAAAGATTTGAAATGAACCACTAGAAGACTACTAAGCAAGAACATCTCTCCTAGTCCACAAACAAATAGTTATGCCAAACAGGTTCACACACAGGTGAACAATATTTCACTTTCCATCAACCCAAAAGCTAAAACTCGAGATATATTATCCATTGAAGCTCATGAACACTACTATAGATCTGCACAAGCAAATTATCAACATAAAAGAAATGCAGAGCACATTACCAGAGCACACTCAAAACACACACTTAACATTGTCTTCATTATTTCTTAATTTTCTCAAAATCACTTGGCATCAACACACTACAACTTCATAAGTATAGCTCCATGTACTCTCAACACTTCCACAATATCTCAACTATACTTGTACCATTTGCAATCACTCTAAACTGTGTTGATATCAATGAAAACATTAATGACAACACCACCAAACTCATCCATACTTGCAACAATCTCCCCCATTATCATTGATGGCAACACATGATGTGAAAAAACATCAAAGATAGACTACAAAATCTCTTACTTATTTTCTCCTTTCTTTTTTAGATTAGACAACCTACACAAGCATTTTTGTACTCTCTTCTCCTTACAAGATTTCATCTCCCTCTTTCAACTTTTTCACATGACTTTTTGTCCCCCTTTTACATCAATGGAAAATTAAAAAAATTCCATAACACTCTGATCACTCTACCTTAGGAGTGCACCCACATCTCATACTGCAACAATGAAACTCTCTACTCCCCCTGAGAAGTAGACCATAATTATTAGTCCAGACCAAAAAGAATTTGTGAATCCACTAGACTGATGCACCTCCATGTGCACCTAATTTAAGGAAGGAGGGTCAGTAACCCCTAACTTCCCCCTGAGATACTCAAAAGTATCCTTTGGAAGGGCCTTAGTAAATATGTCAACAATTTGTTCCTTGGTAGACACATATTCAAGTCTAACTTCATTTTGCAACACCTTCTCCCTCAATAAATGATACTTGATAGATATATTCTTTGTCCTAGAATGCATCACCAAATTCTTTGAAATGTTTATTACACTTGTATTGTCACAAAAGATAGGGATAGGATCATCACATATCACACCAATTTCCTTCAAAGTTTGCTTCATCCAAAGTACCTGTGTACAGCAAGATGTTGCTGCAATATACTCAGCTTCTGCAATGGATAAAGAAACTGAATCATGTTTCTTACTCAACCATGAAACCGATCTTCCTCCAAGGAAGAATACACCACCACTTGTACTCTTTCAGTCATCTACACAACCAGCCCAATCAGTATCAGTGTAGGCATTCAAGGTAAAATCGATATCCTTAGGATACCACAAACCATAATATGGAGTTCCCTTTAAGTATATGAATATCCTCTTTACAGTTGTAACATGTGTCTCCTTAGGTTATTTCAACCAAACATACTACATGCATGATATTTAGTTTAGTAGCAGTAAGATCTAGCAGTCCACCAATCATAAATCTATACATGCTCTGATCAACTTTAGAAGATTCATCATCCTTACTTAGCTTGCATCTGGTTACCATAGGGGTACGTACCAGTTTGAAATAATCCATTCCAAACTTCTTTAACAACTCTTTAACATACTTAGATTGTGAAATGAATATCCCCTTATCAGTTTGATTCACTTGTAGTTTGAGGAAGAAATTGAACTCACCAATCATAGACATCTCAAACTCATTTTGCATCTCATCTGCAAATTTCTTGCACATACTTTCATTTCCTCCAAAAATAATGTCATCAACATATACCACAACTATCAACACTATTTTACCTTCAACTCTAAAATAAAGATTGTTGTCTACGGAGCCTTTGTTGAATCCTTGTGTTAAATATCTGTCCAACCTTGCATACCAAGTTCTGGGAGCCTATTTAAGTCCATACAATGCCTTTTTCAATTTGTAGACCATGTCTGATTTGTCTGACAACTGAAATCCTTTTGGTTGCTCCATGTACACTTCTTCTTCCAATTATCCATTTAGGAATGTAGATTTAACATCCATTTGGTACACTTTGAAATATTTACAAGTAGAAAATATCAAAAACATTTGAATGGCCTCCATTCTTGACACCGAGGAAAAAGTTTCTTCAAATTCTATTCCTTCAACCTGTGAATACCCTTTACATACAAGTATTACCTTATTCCTTACTAATTCACCTTATTCATTCATCGTATTCCTGAACACCCATTTTGAACCAATTATATTCTAGTTTATAGGTCTAGGAACCAATTCCCATGTCTGATTCTTCTCCATTTCCTTCAATTCCTCTTTCATTGCTCTCATCCAACTCTCATCTTTGCATGCCTCACTCACAGTCTTAAGTTTTGTCTTAGAAAGTAAACACAAATTTACCTCAACCACTTTGCTTCTTGTCTTTACACCTTCACTTATGTCTCCAATTATTTGTTCCTTTGAATGATTCTTCTATACATACTTGGGAGTCTTAGCAGGTTTCAAAATCTCCTCTTCTTCACTCTATTCTTCCTCTTCATTTTCCTCTTCTTGTATTTGTCTGTAGATAGGATCATCTAGCTCAACTTCAATTATCTCAACTATTCTATGCATAGCTTCATCAACCTTTACATTTTCACTTTCAACTATTTCCCTCAATATTTTATTGAAGCATATGTATGCTTTGTTGTTAGTTGAATATCAAAGGAAAATACCTTCATCACATCTTGAATCAAACTTTCCAAGATTCTCATCATCTCTCTTAATGTAACATCTACTTCCAAACACTTTAAATTATTTAAAAATAGGAGTCACCAATCCATAGCTCATAAGGAGTCTTTGTGTTGTTTCCTCTAATTTGAACTTTGTTAAGAATGTAAACAATAGTGTGGATTTCTTCTCTCCAATATATATCTAGAAAATTTTCCTCTTTCATCATTGTCCTTGCAGCCTCTTGAATAGTTTGGTTCTTCCTTTCCACAACTCCATTCTGTTGAGGGATTCTAGGGGTAGACAAATATCTCTTTATCCCATGTTCTAAACAAAATACATTAAACTCACCAGAAGTGAATTCCCCACCTCTATCAGATCTTAAACATTTTATTCTTAGGTTTACTTCATTCTCTACTCTTTCTTTGAACATTTTGAATCTATATAGGGGTTCAACTTTCTCTCTAAGAAAATTAACCCATGTCATTCTTGAGTATTCATCAATCAAAAGCATAAAATACCTATCACCATTCAGGCTTCATGTTCTTGTAGGACCACAAAAGTCTATATGAATCAACTCCAACATTCTAGTAGATGATTGTTCTATTTCTTTAAAATTGATTCTTGTTTGTTTCCCCATATGACAACTTCTACAAATAGAATTGGTAGGCTTTGTGATTCAAGGAAGATCTCTAACAACTTCTCTTGAATTGATCCTAATCAGATTATCAAAGTTTGCATGTCCCATCCTCTAGTTCCACAACCAAATTTCATTAACTTGAGAAACAAAGCACTGACCATCACCACTTTTAAGTTGATAGATGTTTCCATGAGTTCTTTTTCGTACAGCCACCATAGTTCTGGACCCTATTTTGATCTCACGGGTGTTATCCTGAAACACAAGATTAAAACCTTTGCTACACATTTTTCCAACACTCAAAATATTTTGCCTTAACCCCTTAACATAATAAACATCATCAATACTATGTTTTCCATCAAGACTAATTGTACGTTTTCCAAAAATCTTAGCACTAGAATCATCTCCAAACATAACCAATCCTCCATCATATTTTTCAAGTTTAGTAAAATTACTCTTATCTCTGGTCATGTGATTTAAACATCCAATGTCAATTACCCAATAGTCTACATCATGTCTAGCATGAAATGCAGTAACCAGAGTACCTTCCATCTCATCCTTCTTATCTTTCAGACCATATTCCCTTGCACATATTCCATGGTTAGTAGACACAAATTTATTCTCCAAGTCTAAAAATAAGCATTCATCTTTGTCATCCTCAAATTCAGACTTATCATCAGAAATTTTAGCTTCTTCTCTAACGTAATACAATTTCTTGAACTTCCTATCCTTTTTGTTTTGTAATTATTATCTTTTTTCTTCGTGTGTGTGGCTCTATTTGGACATCTTGATGCATAGTGGCCAATATTTCCACAACTAAAACATTTAAAAGGTATCATACCTCTGTACTTACCAGTACCTTTCTTTAATTTCCTTGTAAAGTTTTCTTCCAACTGTTCTAAATCATCACTATCTGAATCATCATGTATCTTCATTTCTTTAAAGGATACTTCAACTTTCTCCTTTTCTCTTCCAAAATTCCTCATCTCAAATGCTATCAAGGTGCCAAATAATTGTTCTTTAGTAAATGTCTTCGGATCATATGATTCTTCAATAGCAGATACCTTGTCACTATAATTCTCTAGTAGGGTCATCAAGATCTTCTCTATTACATCTTCATCTACCATGGTACCACCTTGATTTTTAATTTCATTTGATGTAAGTTCAACTCTCTGATAGTAGCTTGCAATATCTTCACCTTATTCCATTTTCAAATTCTCAAATCTGTGTGTAATTGTTAGCTTCCTTGATAATTTCACTCTAGCATTCCCTTCATAGATATCTTTCAATTTTTCCCATACTTCATAAGCAATGCCCAAAGAGATAACTTTTGTCCGTTCAGTTCTAGATAAGGCACTAAAGATAGCATACCTTGATTTTTGATTCTCCTCATAGTCAAAAATCTCATGAGTAGAAGAAGGACCACTAGCCAGTGCAACATACTTTGTCTCCACAGCTTTCCAAGTCTTAAAACCAAGAGAGATCAAGTAACCTCTCATTTGCTTCTTCCAGTCATTGTAGTCAGCTCCATCAAAAATAAAGATTTGCAACTTGTGTGCCATCTAATCTATCTCAAGTGATTAAGCTCTTCTCTGAGGAACCAAAGCTCTGATACCAATTGTTGAAATGCACAAGACAACTGAGAGGGGGGGTGAATCAATTGTACCAGATTCTTTTACTTCTAACCTTAATCAATTTCACTTTAACTTTAATCTATTATTAATTATAAACATGAAATTTAGATAACATAAAGCAAACACCAGAGACACCATATTTATGTGGAAAACCTAATGAGGTAAGAACCACGGTGAGGATTAACTCACAATATAATAAAAATGCAATACTGGATACAAAGGCTCACTTCCCAGAAAGGACTCGTTGTCTAGGTACAGAGGCTCGTTGCCTATAGATAGGAATTATTGTCTAGAAGGAGGTTCACTACCTACAAAAAAAATTATACAATAGAAAATCCACCACAACATGTTCAACACATATGTAGCTTGATCAAGGGATTGTAGACACCATTAGCTCACTGCTTTCAAAAATATAACACATCAAAGTGTTGTTGACCTGATTCGCTCTTACACACTCTATCTTTCACACACTTCACTTGCTTTCTTTCTTCTTTACCAATTTGCAACAACTTGACTTTCTTTTATACCATCATCAACCTTAAAAACATTCTTAAGGTCGGCTATACATCCTTCATTTTACAAATTCAAATTAGGTCAGCTACTCAACATTCTCGTAGTGGATAAGAATGAGAGAGGACCAAACACAAACATAATTAGGACCCAAAACAACATCTTGGATCAATCACACACTTCCTTAATCAATTCTTAATCTTTATGTAACATGTAGACACCAGGTTAGCCAAACCTAATGAGAACACCAATGATCTTTGAAGTATGCGCATCTCCAGCAAGATGATCACACACCAATCACCCAACACACTTTACCAATCACTAGGACACTTCTTAGAAACCTTTAGGAACATCCACAACAACTACAACAAACTTCATGTACATAAAACTCTTCAATAGTCCAACCAGACTGAGCAAAAACACACCATAGCTTTGGAACAAGCCTTCTAGGGCACCAAACCACAAGTACATTTGCTAGAACAAAGAAAACATCAAGATTAACCTTCATACAAATCCACTTGATCTGAAACAAACCACCAAAAGACTGCAGAGCAAGAACTTCTCTCCCAATCCACAAATAAATAGTTCTACTAAACGGGTTCACACACCGGTGAACACATCTTTCACTCTCCATCAACCCATAAGCTAAAACTTGATATATATTATCCATTGAAGCTCATGAACACTACTATAGATCCGCACAGGCATAGGATCAACATAGAATAAATTCATAGCACATTATCGGAGAACACTCAAAACACACACTTAACACTATCTTCATTATTTCTTAATTTTCTCAAAAGCACTTGGCATCAACACACTGCAACTTCATAAATATAGCTCCATGTACTCTCAACACTTCCACAGTATCTCAACTATACTTCTACCATTTGCAACCACTCTAAACTATGTTGACATCAATGACAACACCAAACTCATCCATACTTGCGACACTAGGTACTATAGGAGATTCATACAAGATTTTGGTGAACTTACAACGCCACTATTTTTCTTACTATCTAAAGAGGTAGATTTTTAATGGACACCTTATGCCAACATTCCTTTAAAGTTCTCAAGGTGGCACTAACCAAGACCCATGTTTTAAGAGGACCAAACTGAAATTCACCTTTCCATATCCATACAGATGCTTCTGACTTTGCAATTGGATTTGTGCTAGGGTAGAAGGATGAGAATCTTGATTATTCTATTTATTATATTAGTAAAAATATCCAAGGGACAAAGCTTAACTATATAGTAACTAAATAGGAGATGTTAGCAATGGTTCATGAAATCAACAAATTCAAAAAATCTATTACAAGGTATTCAATATTCATACACATTGATCATACATTCATAAGGTATCTAATGAACAAACCAATAGAGCATAATTTGACCATAGAGCATAATTAAATCATTTTTGAGCTCAGCATATATCCTTTCGATCTGGAAATCACCCATCTAGAAATCTCTTAGAAAACCCATATCAAATCTGCAGCCTGATTTCTTCTCTAACATCTGTAAGTGACCTTTGCAGCAACATGACAACATTTCATGACAATATTGCAACTTTTTGAGCAACTTTGTAGTAATTGTAAAACATGCTCTTCCCTCCATCATACTTCACAATTCTTGCAAACACTTATCCACTAGGCTCAATGACATCCAATGATCTCCCCTTTGATATCATTGACACCATTTGACATCAATGACAATATTATGCCAACAATCTCCCCCTTTGTCAATGATGCAAAAACCAAATGCTCAACATGTTTCGTACCAACTGAACCAAAACTGCATGAGTCAACTAAAATTCTCTATACTAATTATAACAAAACCATATGAGTGCACATACATAATAGCTCCCCCTTAGACATATCTCCTCTTCTTGAAAACATAGAGCATTTTTCTCAAATTCTCTCCCTGTTCAATTTCATGAGCATTTATGCATTCTCTCCCAACAAAGCATTTTCACAACTTCTCTCCCTTTGACATCAACATAACAGGGACCTTGCTCTCTCTTTGAAAAAACATTAAGAAAAAAAAAAGGTTCATAAATCTACAACCATCAAGTTGTTAGAAATTTTCAAAACCAAGGTTACCTGAATTGATCTCTCCTTCATATCCAAGGATGAATAAAATTGAAATGAAGCTCCCCCTAGAATCATTCCCTATCATTCAAATTTAGTGAGATGATGTGGGATCAATAACTCCTATTTTCTACCTCAAATACTCAATTTTTTCCTTGGGAAGAGGCTCGATGAATATGTCTGCCACTTGATCTTTGGTTAGCACATACTCCAATGTGACTTCTTGATTTGCTACCTTTTCTCTAATCAAGTGATACTTGATTGTTGTGTGCTTTGTCCTAGAATGAAACACTAGATTCTTTGAGATGTTAATTGCACTTGAATTATCACAAAGAATAGAGAGAGGTTCTTTGAATTCAACCTTGATGTCTTTGAGTGTCTACTTCATCCATATAACATGCGTACAACATGTTGTTGTTGCTACATACTCTTCTTCTATTGTATAAAGAGTAACTGATTCTTACTTTTTCCTCATCCAAGAAAAAATTTTGTCTCCCAAGAAAAATTCACCACCACTTGTGCTTCTTCTATCATATGCACTTCCAACCCAATTAGCATCTGTATATGCAGTTAAAGTGAAGTCTTTTCTCTTGGGATACAACAGTCCATATTCAACAATACTTTTGATATATCTGAAAATTATTTTTATTGCATTGACATGAGACTCTTTAGGAGCAGATTGAAATATTTCCACCATACACAACTTGCATTATGTCAGGTCTTGATGCAGTTAAGTACAAAAATCTTCCAATTATTGACTTGTACAGTGTCTAATTTGCATCTAGGGACTCATCTGACTTTCTCAACTTACATCCAGTTATCATGGGGGTACTAAATGGTCTACTATCTTCTATTCCAAACCTTTTAAGCATTTCCTTAGCATACTTAGTTTGAGATATAAATATCCCATCATCATTTTTTACTATTTATAAACCAAAGAAAAATTACAATTCTCCTAGCATTGACACTTCAAATTCATCTTGTATTTGGACAAAAAATTCTTTACACATTTTTTCATTACTACCACCAAATATGATATCATCCACATATACAATAATAATAATCATATGCTCACCTTCATATTTGAAGTACAAATTGTTATCTATACATCCTTTTTTGAATCCTTGTTGTTATATGTGTTGGTCTAATCTTGAATACCATGCCCTTGGTGCTTATTTTAGACCATACAAAGATTTATTTAGTCTACAAACATAATTTTCTTCCTCTAACAGCTGAAAACCTTCTAGATGTTATATGTAGACTTCTTCTCCAAGGTTTCCATTTAGAAAAGAAGATTTTGCATCCATTAGATAGACTTCAAATCCTTTATACGCAAAGAATGCAAGAAACATCCTTATAGATTCTAGTCTTGCAACTGGTGCAAATGTTTCTTCAAAGTCTATGCCTTCAAGTTGTGCATATCCCTTGCACACCAACCTTGCTTTATTCCTTACTACAACTCCATCTTCATTGAGCTTGTTTCTAAACACCCATTTAGTACATATCACATTTTTTCTTGGGCGTCTAGGAACCAAATCCCATGTTTTGTTTTTTCTCAATCTGATTCAATTCTTCTTCCATTACCTTTATCCATCTTTCATCCTTGTTGGCCTCCACATATATTTTAGGTTCAATCTGTGACAAGAGAGAAAAATTTACTTTTTCCTTGTTATTTGCAACTCTTCTTCTTGTTTGAACACCTTCATTTTTGTTTCCAATTATCTAATCTACAAGATGATCCTTTTGAACATATTTTTCAAGTTCTTTTTCATTCTCTTCTTTTGGTTTTTCCTCAAAAATTTCTTATTCACATTCTGATTCATCTTCAAAGTTATCTCTATCAAACTTAACATGTTTCATATCTTCATCAATCTTGACTATGCAACCTTTTGTTATAACACGTATAATCTTTATTTTGAGTGGAATATCCTAGAAATATTCCTTCATCACATCTAGAACCAAATCTTCCCAAATTGTTTTCTTCTCTTTTGATATAGCACTTGCTTCCAAACACTTTGAAATATTTGACAGATGTTGGCTTACCATACCATAGTTTATAGGGGGTCTTCTCACTATTTACCCTTAATTGAACTCTATTAAAAATATATATAGTAGTATGAATTGCCTCTCTCCAATATACATCTGGTAACTTGACCTCATTCAAAATTATTTTGGCCATCTCCTTAACTATTTTGTTCTTTCTCTCAACTAATCCATTCTGTTGTGGAGTTCTTGGTGTAGAATATTGCCTTTTAATTCCATGTTTCTCGTAATATTCAATGAATTCACTTGATGTAAATTCTCCACCCCTATATGATCTTAAGAATTTGACCCTTCTACCAATATCCTTCTCAACCATAGCTCTAAATATTTTGAATATTTCAAACACTTATGATTTATCCTTTAGAAAGGTTACCCATGGCATCCTTGAATAGTCACTGATCAATAACATGAAATATCTTTCACCTTTTAGTCCTCTTGTCATTGTAGGACCACACAAATTAGTATGAACTAGTTGCAATGGTTTTGTAGTTGAGTATTCTTTTATCTAAAATTTGACCCTTTTCTGCTTTCCTATTTGATATTATTTGCAAATGGTGTTTGCAAGCTTAGTTAACTTAGGCATGTGTCTTACCAACCCTTTTGATCTCACCTTCACCAAATTATCAAAATTTGCATGCCCCATTCTCCTATGCCACAACCAACTCTCATCAACTTGACTTGTCAGAAAATTATGACCTTTTACTTCACTGAGATTATAAAGGTTGCTTTCAGTTCTTACTCCTTGTGCAATTATTTTCCAATTTTCCTTATTTTGCATCCTTCTAAATAAAATGTGACTTTATAACCATTGTCACACATCTGATTCACACTCAACATATTGTGTTTCAAACCTTCAACATAAAGGACATCTTTTGTTGGTAATTTACCATCTATGCTCAATGTTCTTTTTCCACATATCTTTACAGTGGTGTTGTCACCCAAACTAACTAAACCTTCCTTACATTTTTTTATTCGGATGAATTTTCTCTTGTCACCAATCATATTCTTAGAGCATCCACTATCTATCACCCACATTTTTTTCTTTTTGGCATGAAGTGTCATTTGTGCAATCATTGATTGTGTGGGCTTCTACTCTTTTTCCTTCCACACCTTTTTAGGTTTCTTCTCCACCTCCTCTTGCTTCTTTTCAGATACTTCATATTCTTTTTTTCCTTTAGGAGGATTTCTTTTATTTTTCTCACTCTGTAATTTTGGTCTTATAAATTTTGTTCTACATTGCTTAGCTATATGAACAAAATTATTACAATTGGAACACATTACATTCATGTCAACTAAAGGAGCAAATAGATTTATGCTTATAAAATTTGTACTCCTTATATAAACAACTCTACAATCTCTAGCCCTATGACCAAATTGATTGCAAGTATAACAATAACCATAGAAGGGTGAAGGATACCTGATCATAACATTTCCTTGAGCAAGATGAGGGGGTATTCTTTTCTTTGTCTTCTTCATATATCTCACCCTTGTGAATCCATCAACATCATCTCTTCTTATATTCTACTTCTTCTTCAGATGATTGGGAACTGATTGAATGTTATTTTAATCTACAACAAACTTCTTTTCTTCATTAGTTTTATTCTCATCTCCAGATGTACTCTCCTTGCAGGCTTTCTCACCATCTATACCAAACTTTTCTTCTACTCTAAATCTTTCATATAGTTTTGCAAAAGCATTGGTAAAAGTACTCTTCCCTTTGTCAAAACCCAAACAAGATTTTTATTTTGAAGAATGTTTTTGTGTGCTTATTAACTCATCAAGAATCTTCAAACCTCCCTTCAATTTCAATCCTTTTTCTACATATTATCTATCATTTTCCAAGTCTTTTCTTAAGGAAACTATTTCTGCCTCTAGCGTCATACATGTGTCAACTTCGAACTATAGTTTATATTTTGCCTACATATTCAATTATTTTGGCTTCCTCCACTTGTATCTTCAATCTCACCACTAGTTGATTAGATCCTTTGAAATTTTTGGTTAGTTTTTCAGTCTCCTTTTGTGCAAGCTTCTTCTCATGCTTATTCTCCTTTTTTAAATTATCAGCCTCCTCTTTTAGGTCATCAATCTATTCTAAGACACAAATGAGTTCTCCTTCAAGGTCAACTTCTCTTTCTTCTTCACCTTCTTCACCAAGATCCTCAATCTTTCCATCTTTATGTTCCTCAAAATATTTTTCCATAAATAGAAATTCATTTTCTTTAACTACAAAGGAACAATCTTGTTCATCATCTGAACTATCACTAGCATCAGATGAATCACTCTCCTCTTGAACATACAAATCCTTCTTCTTCTTCTTCATAAAGCTTTTCTTCTTACGAAAGTAGGGTTTCTTCTTTTTACTATCTACTTCTTGTTCAAAGTTATCCTTCTTATTGTAAGGTAATTTAGCAACAAAATGTCCTATCTTACCATAGTTAAAGAACTTGAAGGGTAACTTACCTCTATATTTGTTGGAGCCTCTCCTTAATCTTCTGATGAAGTTTCTCTCTTTCTCATTAGTCTCTTCATGCTCATATGTAGAGGCTTCTTCCTTGTCTTTCTTGGATACATCAACCTTCTCCTTGTTGGTCCCCATGAATGTAGCTTCTCTTTTTGATAAATCTGCATTTCCCATCCTCATTTCATATGCAATAAAAATACCATGCAATTCATCAAGAGTGAGTTTGTCTATTTCTTTAGCTTCCTCTATTGTAGATATTTTGGGGTCATACCTAGCTGGCATGGACCTTAAGACCTTTTTCACAATGATTGAATCATTTAATTCTTCTCCAAACCCTTTGATTGGGTTCACAATTTCATCAACTTCGAGAAGATAATGTGCAATATTTTCTTCTTCACTCATCATGAGACTTTCAAACTTGGATCTAAGAGTTTGTAGCTTTTTTAGCTTCACTTTATCATCTCCTTCATAGATTATTTCAATTTACTCCATATATCATGTTTAGTTTGACAATGAATCTCTTTGATAAACATTGAGATAGATAATCCACAAAGAATAGCATGATTTTCCTTTGCATTGTTCTCATAGTATTTCTTTCCTACAACATTAGTGGGAGCAATAGAAGGAGGTTTATATCCATTTTTAATAGACATCCACACATCAAACCCTAATGATGCCAAATATGTCTCCATCTTAATGCTCCAAAAATCATAATTTGATCCATCAAACAAAGGTTCCTTGTTTGTAGATTAACTCTCTTGGTTGTCCATTGTGTTCACTTGTCCAAGATCTACCTGAGCTAATTAAGCTTCTCCAAGGGAACCAAGGCTCTGATACCTATTTTTGGAACACAAAAATTTATTGAGATAGAGAGTGAATCAGTAGATAAATTAAAATTTATCCCTTAACACATCAAGAAATTTAATTACTTTTAGCCCTTTTGTGTAGATTAAAACTAAACATGCAAAGAGACACACACACACAATTGTACATAACACAAGATATACATAGTAAACCCAATATGGGAAAAACCATGGTGAGAATAGTCGCCAAGATATATTGCCCTAATCTAGCCTCATAATGAAAATCTATGATTAGAAAGTTTAAGAGCACCAACCCTAAGGAGACACCAATCCCCTGGTTATAGGAGCACCCACTCCAAGGAAGCACCCACTTCGTACACTGAGCACCTACCCAATTATCTGATGGCACCCACCAATCAAATTTACAATGAAAGTTATTACAATTTGATTCTATTGAATTCAATTCAATGTTGCAACCCTATTTGCAATTGCTCACACTTTGTTGCAATCTTCACAACTCGAATATCTGCCCTACACCTCTTTCTCTTTCTACTTCTGCACTTTGAATGTAAACCCTTGATGATGTTCTCTAATTTTTTGGTGTTTTACTCTATCTCAGAATGTGCATTCTCTCTCAATTACTCAAAACACTCTCTACTATACACTTCTACTACACACATACCCATTCACCTAGCCTATTTCTGATTTTTTTCTTTTCTCATATCTTCACTAACAATCATACCTTCCTTGAGCCTTAAACCACCATCCAAATTAATTGCATATTCAATTTTTTTCAATTTAGAAACTTCTACTAGGGTTTTCTACACACTTTCTTCTCTAACAAGCTTCCTATACAAATCCAATGAACTTACTAAACTTGGAAACTTACAAAACCCCAATCCAAATATGCATTTAATGCATTCCTTGTATAATTGATCTAATTTTGATCTTGATCACCTTTGCAGTTTGTGCCACTGCTCTGCATATCAAATCACCAATCAAATTGGTCATTGGAGTAGTTGAACCAATTAATTTTGTTGGTTGTGTCGGCTTTCTATTGAAACCCTCGTTCACACTATCATAGCTATTGTAGAGGTTCAACTTTAAACTTGGGCCATCGACCAAATTTCTTCACACCACACTTTTGAGAGATCTCCATCATCTAATCAAACTTTAAAACATAGTCGACTGATTGTCTTCATTTAAACTACCACCATTGATCTTCATCACTTAATGTATGACTATCGCTTCACTTAAGTATATCACATTTTCACCTAGGGCATCGACCTCTATTTTTGCAATGTGAAGTAGTCTTGTGATCACTATTCGATCACCTTCGTGTAATCTCTACTGTTGGATTTTCATCACATTCTCTTTGCCTAGTGCAACTTCATTTATGCACAAAGAATGTAAATCATGATGTGAAGAAACATAGTAAAGCAATCAGAACTAGCTACTTGTCTCACTTAATATATGTCTAGCTTATCACTCCATCACTCTTATGAGAAGGGGACCCACTAACATATTCATCACAACCCTTTGGTGTATCACTTTTTCCTCAACATTTTTTTATTCAAAACAATAATGTGAATAAATGTAGTGATACAATTGCATGTAGCCACTTGTCCCAACTTACATCAAACTCCACTAACTCCATTCCATCGCATATCACAACTTTTCCTTGGTTGAAGCACATACAAATCTCAATGTGAAGAAAACATGGGATGCAACCATATCTTGACACCTAGCTATGTTGACCTCATGTTCCACTAACTCCTTCCTATCACACATCACAAAAAGAATGACTCCTTTTTGCTTCACAACTATGATGTGAAGTAAAGATGCGATGACCATAGGATTTCCTTTGTTTGTTCTCGGCTATTGATTAGTCTTTATCACATATTACACAAATCATATGTTGAGGCAAACTTCAAAACATGATGTGAAGAACTTGAGTGATAGTCGTTCGATCTTCCATGCTCTAGTCTTCCTTGAAGGGCATATCACACAAACACTTGCCCACTGTACATACCAAATTGTGATACGAGGGGACATTGTGATAGTCATTTGATCTTCAAACATAGATGTGCACCATTGATCTTCCTTGAAGGGCATATCACACATCACAAATTTAGCATGGTCACAGTGAACTCAAAAAATGATGTGAATATTTTTCATGATGCACACTCCAGTGAACCAACTGACAACACTAGGTAAAGGGGGTTGGTCACCCCAACAACATTGAAGGCTTAAGTTATCACTTAAGCAACTTGCTACCACCAATGTCCAGTCAACAATCAAATAGAAAACTTTATCAATTCCATGACTGCAACACCTTAGGGTTTAAATATGGAACCCTAATTTGAATGGAGAGAAAAATTAAATCAATTCTAAGCTTGTTATATATCCTCTAGATTTGGAAATTGCAATTTTGGAAATCTCTCAAAAAACCCATATTGAATCTACAACTTGATTTCTTCTCTGACATCTAGATGTGACCTTTGCAACAACATGACAACATTTCATGACAATATTGCAATTTTTTGAGCAAATTTGCAACAATTGCAAAACATGCTCTTCCCTCCATCATACTTCACAATTCTTCCAAACGCTTATCCACAGAGCTCAATGGCATCCAATGATCTCCCCTTTGACATCAAGAACACCATTTGACATCAATGACAATATTATTCCAACACCTCAGTCAATCAACCACACATCTTCCGATGCATGCATTGCCAAGGTAACAACAAAAGTATTTGCATAATCTTGAGAGGATTATCAAATTCAAAATTAGAGAAATAATTGTTTTTCTTTTTCTTATCCTCCTTACAATCTTTGCGTAAATGACCAGATTTCTCGTACTTCCAAAATTTAGCCTTGAATTTTTTTCCAGGAGACTTAGATCCCCCCAAAGACTTAGACTTAAACTTCTTGTCTTTTTCCTTCAAACTATCATGAGCTGATAGGGCCTCCTTAGCCATCTCAAAAGACTTTCTTCGTATCTCTTCAAACAACAACAATGAAACCACATCTTTCATCTTGAATGTGGTTGTTTTATTCCAATAGCCATCACCAGGTGGTCCCACGAGTCTAGCAAAGAACAAATATATAACATGCAATAGTCCTCATCATCAATCTTCATACCAACAAAACCTAGTTGAGCCACTAGCATATTTAATGCATTTAAGTGATCAATAATTGATCCTCCTTCCTCCATACTAAGAGAATACAACTTCTTTCTTGGGAAAAGCTTATTCACCAAGGATTTTCCTTGATAAATGTTACCAAGCTTCTTCCAAAGACTAGTTGTAGTCTTCTCGTCATGGGCATTTAGGAGCACAAAATCAGCCAAACAATGTCTTATCAGACCCTTAGCTTTTCAACCCATTAAATCCCAATAATATTGGGAGGTTGTTGCTATTTTTGTAATGGATATTACAACCCATAGATCTTGATCTATGAGCACATCCTCCATTTTGAGTTTCCACAATGCAAAATTTATGACATTGAATTTATCCATCTCTATTCATACAGATGTGCTTTCCATCTTAAAACTGCAAACAATATTTCAAATTTATCTATGCAAGAAGTCCCACTGAATCTAGATATGCACAAAAAACCCTTCTAACCCACCAATGAAACAAAGGTGATCAAACTTTGATACCAACTAAAAGGAAATTCAAGTGTGGAAATTCTTCCCTAATGCAAATCAATTAGAGAAGAGGTTGCAAAAATTTGTTTCAAATATTTACTTTTACAGTTAACTTAAGAATTCACATGCAATTAATTATTATTTTTAGATTTAAAACGTTCAAAACATTAAAAAAAAATTTACATGGGAAAACCCTTTTGGGAAAAAACTTACACACCAAAGCATAGATCAATTGCATTACAGTAATATGGAAATTACATATAATATTCAAAGTCTATGCTCTTGCAAGTGTTGATACATTGTGATAAAATTCTAGAGTGAGTATGACAACATAACGATATACAAATATTACAATCACATTACAATAAAAAATTAACTAAGGCATCAATATATATCTTTCTCATACATGGGTGTTGATCTTTTGCATGTGTCAATCTCCCAATCTTTGTATGCATACAAACTAAAAATTAACAACATGCACGAGTCCCAAGTAACTAGATTAGCAACCAATCAAACATGCATGTACATGCAACAACATGCAAGCATATGAAAGACTTGCAGTTCCAAAAATCAAGAAACCTCACATGCTAGGTGTCCCATGGATAAAATCAAATTTACTGCCAAACTATAACTCACCCACAACTCCTAGTCACTCTAAGTGACAACTAGATCTCTGTTAATAAATTTTTCTCTTCAAGCTTCAATCAACAAGTCAAAAAAAATGTCACATGGCATAAAGGCGCCCCTCCTAGAGGTTTGACAATTTTCCAAGCTCAAATGTGCTCCAAGTGTCACCTTTCCTTGTCTCTACTTTTTTGAAGAGATAAACTCTCACACAAGTGGACCCTGCCAATATTTTCAAAATACATTGTCACATGCCAACATGACACCCATTTTAGAGGTAGAAAAAAGTGTCTTTTCCCAATGGAGCGACCATGTGACATTTGTCACATTTTTTTCTTTTCACACCTTGCATGTAGGATGCAACTCCCCATTGGGTCCCACAAAGTGACTTAGCAATTTGGAAACAAAAATTATTGCATTTAATAAATTAAATCAAAAACTTAGGGGAAATTAATTAATAAATTAATCAAGGGACTCACTAAGGTTGAGACACCTTAATCTCAACATAAAAAATAATAGATATTATGGTAATATATTATGTTGATTTTGTTGGAGTAATCAGGATAATCACTTGATAATTAAAATTATTTAATAATTAATTATTAAGTCCCTTATTACTTTAGTTCACTTAAGCTAAACTTATGAGTGATTTTTTATTATTAGTTTGAATTAAATATAAGACAATTTGTCTCATTGCATGATATTAGAATACTTGTCACTATGTAGTCAAATCCTCATCTAGGATTTGCTTTTACATACTTTTATAAAGCTTGCACATATTGTAGTAATTTAATTCAGAACCATTTAGGTTAATACATTTCACATATCAGTTCTCTTCTAGATTCAAAATTTTCTCTCTTGGTTGCATAGAAAATTATTTTCTTTGATCTTTCTTTTGTGATAAGATAATTGCTTACAGGTGATTTTCGGGTGCTCTGGAGTTCAATCATCAACTTCAAAAGATTTTGATGTTATGTTTTGTTGAATTTCTCTTTTATGTGCTCTATTTGAGGTTTGTGATAGTTTAAAATAGGAATATCTTGCATTGCATTCATTTCCATTTGCATTTCTAAATTACTCACTTATAGTTCTAATAGATTTTTTTAGCATGGAGTGAGCAAGTGGCAGTGTGTGCAGGGGTGGGTGTAGAGATGGATGAAGTTAAGGGAGTGTAGGAGGAGATTTCAGTTCAGATGAAGGGGAAGGGGAAGAGGATGATGTTGAGACAATTGGGTAATGGTGATGTTTGTTAATAGATGAATATTTAATTCCATGGCTTAGAGGTATAGTTATGATCCAAACAAGGAGGATGTTACTCTCCTTTATTTATGGAGGGAGGCACAAAGAAATTTTTCTTTTGAATGATGTTTTCTACTACTGTGTCTAATTTTGTTCCTAATGACCTTGGCCATGCCCTTAAGAAGGGTTTTTTTCTTTCTTCCCTTTATCCTACTATTCTTGATGTGCAAGCCTCATCCCCTACTGCTTCTCCTATTCAAGATCAAGAGGTTTATGAGGTTCATGGTGAGATGAGGGTTTGTGATTCAAATATTATTTCAAGTCCTTGCTTGTAGATTGAGTATGCTAGTGTTGAGGTCATTGTTACTAGAATGGGTGAATGTTATGTGGTTTTTGTTTTGATACATGAGCTTGTGACTTCTATTCAAAATGGTGTGCTTCCTAGCCCTAGATTCCTTGTTATTCCCCTTTAGTCTCTAAGGGTTCTTGAGGATGTTGTTGGTCCTATGGCTACTATGAGTGATAGTGTGGGTGAATAGTCAAGGGCTACTATTGAGGAGAGTGTGTCTTTTTATCTTGGTGTGGATACTTCATCCCTTTTTGTTGCTCAAATTCAAGCTTTGGGGGTTTCAGAGCATGTTGTTGGTCCTGTGATTGTTTTGATTGATAGTGTGGATGAATGTTCAATAGCTACCATTGAGGAGAGTCTGCTTGGTGTGGATACTTTGTCCCCTATTGTTGCTCATGTTTGGGCTCTGAGAGTTTTGAAGGATGTTGATGGTCTTGTGACTGTTGAAAATATTAGCGTGGGTGAATTCTTAAGGGCTATCATTGAGGAGAGTGTGCCAATGAATGGGTTGGTTGTTTCTTTCCATGCCCCATATATGGAGGAGGGGAAGATACATTTTTTATCCTGATTCTCTTATGGTTAAGACAATTGATTAGTTTCAAAACTCATTGGTTGGGATATTCTACGATAAACATCCCAAAATCGATGTTGTTAGAAGATTGGTACTTCATATTTCAAAACAAAGAGGCCATGTAGAGGTTGTCTCTATGCTAATTTTTTTTTCTTATTTTCCTTTTTCTTTCCTAAAATATTGCTCTAGGTCTCTTCATGAAGGTCCTTGGTTTATGGGGTTAAATGTTCTTTGTCTTAAAAATTGGTCCTTGGGGTTTAATCCTTTGAGTGATGAATCCACCATGTTCCCTATTTGGGTTAGAATTTTGGGGCTATTGTTGTAATTTTGGTATGAAGAGGCTTTCATCCTTATTTCCAATACTTTACTATTGATAAGGTCACTAAATTCAATAAGTTTTTATTTTTTGTTAGATTTTGTGTGCTCGTAGAAAAAACAAGGTGCTCCCTACTCAAATCACTTTATCTTCAAATTTTGGCTTTGGGAGTAGCAAATTGAATTCAGTCTCTTTAGTTATTTCTTAGTATTATTGTAAAGTGGGTCATTCCATCGCTAGTTTCTCAAGCATCAAGAAACACCATCTTTTTTAGAGGAAAAAAGAACTTAATTTTTCTACTTATGAGCAATGTACTACTTCCTTTGAGGATATACAAAATGATGAAAATAGAGGGAAAGCTCCTATATACTATACAACAATGGATTTATATTTAATGGTTCCAAGATTGGATAGAGGTTATGTCAGCGATCTTACAAATCTATCTTGTTTCAAAAAAAAAGTTTAGGGCAATTGGATCCTTGTATTAGGATTAAGCAAAAAAAATTGGAACAATTTGGCTTCAAACCATGTTGACTTTGGGTTGGTAGATTGTTAGGTTATGTAGTGTCTTGGTGTTTGTGTGTCATTGTTTATCTTAGGTTCCTTTCCACCCTATAGTGATTACTTCCTATATTTTCTAACATTTTATACAATGATTCACGCCCTTTCAAAATCCTTGATTACCTTAATCAAAAAAAAAATCTTATAGTTTTATATTTATATTTTCAGTTTCCTTCTTAGTTTTCTTATTCAATAATACTACATATTTCAAACCTCTATCATACATAAACTATTTCTATGCATAACCATATTAAATCCACTTAAATATTGTAGCATTTAAATGCATTCTTGTTTAGCCTTTGGACCTATTCTAATGAGCGACTTGAAACTAGTACCTCCTACTCCCAACTCAATAGTTTTACCCATCCTTATATAAAATCATCTATGCATAAAAGTGGTAAATAGTTATTGGTTTAAAAATGGGAAAACCAACTTTAACCATTGAACCAAATGATGTTCAAGGCTAGCCAACATGTTGTGCTAGTAGTTTACTTGCCAAAGCTAATCAAATCATTAGGTTCAATAGTTATAGTCCTTGTGTAATATGTTTCCTATTGACATATCAATCCCATGCAATAATACTAGTTTTGTTGTGTTGCACCTTAAGATGCCAATGTTTGTGACATGTTTAGGATTGTAAATTGAATCTATTATTACATAAGGATTCCTTAAATTTATGATCAAAATTTATAATTCTTCATTAATTCAAATAAAAAGATAGTAAGAAAATAACAATGTGCTTTATAGCTAATCATATTATAAAGATAAAAAATGTTAGGACCTCACCTCTAAGATACTTTCAAATATAACAATAACATATGAGTTAAAAACTGCTTATATAAGGGTGGAAGAGCACTCCCATTTGAGGTCCCCAAGTTACAAGGAAACATGGCCCTCCATAGGAAGCTCCTAACTAATGCCAAGATGAATTTCTGGACCCTTTAGTTCATCAAATGCATTGAGTATTATTAAATCATCTGAAAATATAGCTTGGCTTGGCTTTCTAGGAATTTGAACATATAATTTGTTGCATCATAAAAGAAAATAGGGAAATCTTTTAAAAATGAGATATTTATGCATCTGACATTTAAATAAATTTTCCAATAAATACAAGGAGACTGATACATATTCTCTCTGTGTGAAAGCTTCCAGGTGTCAAATACCATGTTGTCTATAAAGCCACCTATTGTATAAATTGTGAACTTGAAAATGTCAAAATTAAGATGGGATTAATTTGTTTAACAAGAACCCATCTTCAAGATGGAACAATGGACATTGCAGAGCATATGATATATCAATGACTTAAAAGATTAAATTATTGGAATTTCAAAGTTTAATTATTTTTCTCTTTAGCTTTTAGAAAATATTATGGATCGTTATTATTTTCAATATATTTTTAAATGTATTTATTTATTTTTAGTTGGCTATCTTTTTCCATATTTATAATTTATTTGTTAATCGTTTCATACAAAAAATTTATTGTGTTGGGAATATTAAGGTTTATGTATTGTAATAAGTCAGATTATTATTAACATAATTAGTTGAATTTTCATAGATTGGTAGTTCAAGAAGTTATGCTTGAAATTATTTATAAAAGAGTATTGTGATATACTAAAAATGATCTCTATAATAATTGTGAAAAATCTATCGTAGTTATTGATTATTAATCTCTTATTAATATAGATTATTTGATTGCCAAAAATTAATTCACAACAAATATTGAAAAATAAAACAATTGCAACTTCACAAATAAAACCACGGGAATAGAGAAGAAAATATGCAAAATAATAAACACAATATTTTTGGACAAATTGTCCCTAGAAAAACCTCGGAGGGAAAACTAGTACTACAAATGAGGAATTTTATTAAACTTCAGTAAATCAAGAGATACATAAACTGCTTACCTCTTACAGACAGAGCTCTTGCAATATTCTTCCCTCAATTTCTCTTGTTGAAATTATATTGTTGTTGCCTCCAACGCTATCACTATGCCCTTGCTATCACTACAAAACTACTTGCTATCACTGCAAATTTATTTTCTATCACTATAAATCTTTCTCATGTGTGTGTTCTCCAAATGCCCATTGATCCCCTCTTATACTATTCTCATTGAAAAACCAATGGCCATGATTTAATCTCAATCAATGGCTAAGATTAATTAGACTCTAACAAACCCTAACTAACTGGTTTCTAGAAGTCTCTCAAGGAATCAACCAATTAATTAATTATTTGGACTCTAACTAACTCCTTTCTAGAAGTCTCTAGAAAAATCAATTAATTAAATAATTCTTGGGAATGGAGATAACAGTTTTCTAAGCTACAATAAATTAACACTCCCTCTTAGCGAGGAAGGTGTTTTGCATGACACCCAACATATCTCTGAAGAAGATGAATTTCGTCTTCCCTAATGCCTTTGTCAAAATTTCTACTACCTGTTGATCTATAGGTATATATTGTAGTTGAACAATCCCCCACTGTACACGATCCCTTATGAAATGATAAATGATGTCTATATGCTTAGACCTATCATGAAACACTAGATTCTCAGACAACTTGATGGAACTCTGATTGTCGCAGTGTATCACCGTAGTCTCAACCCTTTGACCAAACAAGGCTACCAACAACTTTTGAAGCCATATCGCCTCACACATTTCCCTGCTAGCTGCTATGTATTCTACCTTTGCAGAACTCAGAGCCATGGACTTCTGCTTCCTACTGTACTAAGAGACAACTCCTAATCCCAAGCTAAAGCAACACCCTGAAGTTCTTTTCTTGTTTTTTTGTACTACCTGCCCAATTTGCATCAGTATAGCCTATCAACTTGATACCATCACCTTGAGCATATTTGATCCCATACTCTATTGTATCACTCAAATACCGCAACACATGCTTTGTTGTTGTCCAATGCACTTTCTTCGGCTCAACCATGAACTAACTAAGAGAGTTTACTGCAAAGGATATATCTGGCTTGGTGTTAACCAAATAATTGAGAGACCCAATCAACTGTTTGTATAAGGTGGGGTCTACATCCTTCTCCCTGGATGTGTCTACCTTCTTCCAATTCGTGATCATAGGATTAGACATGGCTTTGCAATCCTCCATCTCGAACCTCCTCAAGATTTCGATGTAGTATTTCCTTGTCCAAGGAAAATCTCTCCATCTATCTGCCACACCTCTATGCCTAGAAATTAGTGCATAAGCCCCAAATCCTTCATCTCGAACTCTACTTTTTCTAATAATACTCACACAACTCGCAATAGGTTTGAGATATTCCTATTAGAAATTATTTTAATTATCTAATTTACATTAGTCCTCAATGTGAATCAAACACAATCGTAAAACAAGATAAGGCAATCTTGCATGAACCAAGGCTAAATTTTTTATCATTTCAAGTACTATCTTATTTTCATCATTCCCACTAATGTCCTAAAATGCCATTGATAAATAATTAATTAATAGAATCTACACCATACAATAATATAAAAATGCATAACATAAAATCATTTAGTTAATCATGATCAATGCTTAAATATATTGTGTGACATTCAAATGATTATTCTAATCAATCTTCATTAATGAATAATAATTATAGTAACAAATTGATTCCCTTATCTCAATTACATGAGGATGAGATTAATTAGTCTAATTATTAATCAATAATTCAAAAAAATTGTGATATATTTGTGATATACCATTAGGTTATGTGTGACTTGTATATATAAATATGTACCTTGCAGTTATATTTATTAATATTGGTGTTTAATGGGTTGGATTACCCTTATGTAATATATTGGGATGAGTACAACTAGAGGTGATTTCTTCCATCTTTTCAATAAAACAATCACTTTGTGGCATTTGATTATATTTTATTTATCAACATTCTTCTTTTAGCATCTTTTGGTACCAAAAAGACATGACTCGATGTACAAGTTAAAGGTCAAATTTTATTTTGTATTTAAACTTTTTCTAGAGTTGAGTGGTCATTATTTTACCAAGGTAGTTTATTTTTCTTACAAAGAGCCCACATTGATCAAATCTTGTCAAATCCAATAATTCAAGTTATAGGCAGATTTGATAGACTAAATACCCCTTAGTAATTATCTCTAAAAATTAAACTCTCTAATATAATGCTACAAAAATTCTCTATACAAATTTCATAAATAGTTGGAATATTTTTGTAGACTTTGGATATGCTATTTATTCCACACTAAAAATTGTATTCATTAATGTATCTCCATGTGAACAAAATAAAATTATAGTATAACTACTAGATCCTTGTCCCCAACTTGTCTAAATAGTGCCTTGTAAAGTACTTGTTTGTCATTGTGTGTATAACTTAAAATTTATGCTTCAAAAAATATTTGTATATATATGAAAATATTTTTTTAAATGAATTTTAGGTTCAACAACCTTACCTAATGAGACTTCATCCTTATTATTTTTAAACCACACTTTCATAAAGATTTCGGTGAAACATAATTTATAAGCATAATATCTACTGCAAAATTTGAAGTTAATACATCACTAAGAAACAAAAAAAAATGATTATATTGTGCATCTATATATAAAATTAAAAAAATTATATTATATAAAATTTTATAATAAAACAATGCTATAATAACTATTTTAATAAACTAAAAATATTATAAAAATAATAACTATAAATTAAATACAACAACATAAACAAATTCAATACAAAACTCTTTAATATATATCTGTGAAATTCAAAAAAAAATAAAAAATTTATATATTTTAAAACCAAGTTAAAACATTGAACTAAATTTTTTTTAAATGAAAACATAAAATCAGCCCAAAAAAAACAAACCAACAAAATAAAAGAAATTTATCATTTTAATAGATGACACTATAGAAACAAGGGAAATGGAACTATTTTGCTCTCCCAAAGTATTTTCATGGTAAAATATGACCATATTGACGACATGATTAAAGTGTTCGACTTAAAAATTTATAAGGATAAAATTAATTTGAACATATGTAAATATCCATGGAAATCTTGTGTTTGAGTATGTAATATATGGGAATAACATTCCATAAAGATTATCTATTTCAAATGTAAATGAAAGGATAGATTTAGGTGAGTGAATAAATTATATTTTTATTTTTATGAGTGGTGTATTTATAGTTATTGATTTATATGAAATGAAGATTTAATTGTATTAGTTTTTTAATGAATAAGTATTTTTATTGTTAATTATAAATAATATTATTCATATTTATTAAAAAAGTGGGTGAAAAAAGTTACTCTTAACGTATAAACAAAGGTATTAGGCATTTAGAGTAAGAACAAAAGATAGAGGAGGGGGTCTTATCATCCAATTTACCTCATACATTAGTGAGGTCTAAGGTAAAAATAAGAGGGTGTCATCCATCATTATTATTAGTATTAAATCTTTGTGTTTTTTTTCATTGATCACTTAAACAAGAGAGATAACACAAATCAGTCGAGAAAATTTGCTAAAGTTTGGTCAACCTAAAGAACCTCCACTAGTAGATGATGGAGAGGCAAAGAACTTGTTTTCAAGCTATGGCTAACTTTGTTGAGCATGCTCCCTTCTCACTAGAGGAGGAATATAATTTTTTTATATAAATTATTCAATTTAATTAAATAAAGTAATTAAGTAATAATTAGCATAATTATAGTTAGGAGTGATGATAAAAACAAGTCCAAAATGAATGTGAAGAGTGTGAGATATGTAATTTTTCAACATTACAATAATAATCACTCACAAATTTCCTTCTATAATTCTCACTATAAGACATTGTAGATCTCACAAATCCTTTTTATATACAATATAAGTTGTAAATATTTATGAATGTTCTTGTATGATGTTTATTATAAATTTAATCCCTTTATTTTAAGATTAGACAATAGGATAGGGACTTTTGATCTATTGAAGAATTTGTATGGCTTATAAAAAACCAATAAAAAATCAAATCTTGTTTAGTGTAAAAGATTAATATTCTTACAAAATAAGTTTAAAATTTATACACTTGCACCACAATCCAAAAGAATCTTCATATCTAAAATTAAAAGACATTGTCAAATACCTATTTTTATTTGAAATCAAATTTACCAATCATAATAACAAAACCATATAAAATAAGTGCAGATAATTTTCTATCTATATCTCAAATTAAATTAAAAATTTAAAGAATATATGTTAAAAGAAGATTGTTAGCAACTATCAGATTTGGTAATAGAATTTTGAAAGATTGTATATACTCTTGATTTACAAAAACTGGTGTGATGTTAGATATAATATCAATATCACATGCTTATAGTTATAGGTTTCTTCTTAAAATGATAGTTTGACATATTATCTTTGTTCTGTGATTTTATCATTAAAATTTGGAGGAAAATCAAGCAATAAAAAATAAATAAAAAACTAGGGTCAAAGAGAATATTAATGCACATCTTTGTTAAAAAACAAACACAAGTAACATAAATTATGTCTTCACCATATGACTTTGTTCGTAAGATGTACTATTTTACTCATGAATTTACCTTTGATACTCACTAAACTAAGTTTCCAGGAAGATAAGTGAGCTACCTCACCAATAAACAAACAATAGCTATGCTAATTTTTCTACACAGGTTATTCAAAAAAGCTGTGGAATTTCTCCTTGAATACCTTAAAAGAAAATGCAGTGGTATTTTCTATTTTGCATAGCTTATATTAAGAATGCTTGTTTGTGTATTATTTCTTTATGTTTTTATTACCTTTCTTTATACTTGAAATTGAACTTAAACAAATATAACAAATTTCTTATATTTAAAAACAAACAAATCCTTTCATTTGAACAATTTGCACTTTTTTATATTTAAAAATAAACAAATCTTCTCATATGAAATTTAAAAATTGATTATTCTTCTATTATTTGGCCCATAGACTAGTTCTTTTCTATATAAGCATTTAAGTTGCTTTACAGTTTTGTAGACCAAATCTTTTCTTTATAAAGGTATACTATTTCATTGTTTTCTCTGTGTTTGAAGGGGAAACTAAGAGCTCAGTTGAAGAAGAAAGAATACATAATTGTATAACTTGAAAAGGGTTTGAGATGGATGTTACTTTGCAAACCAATCTAATTGACATGTATGCAAAATGTGGGAATCTATAATATGTTAGTGATTTTTTTATAGAATGTATAGGATAAATAAATTTTGTGGAATGTCATGATTTGTGGGTATGGAATGCATGGACATTGGGAAGTATCTTCTTATACTATTAATTAACTCTGCCCTTAAATTTATTGAAGAAAACAATGTTTGTAAGACAATTACAACTCTCATGACAACCTTTGAGCCAACACATTCAACAATGAATAATAGAAAATATCATTTGGTTTACAATGGCCTCTTCTTATCTCTGTAATAACTTTATCTACTTGCTTCCAAAGGCACTCTGCCAATACCCCATCGAAAGTATAAATGTTCCAAAGGCACTCTGCCAATACTCCATCGAAAGTGTAAATGTTGGACAAAGGCTCTAAAACTTCAGCCTACTCTACTGACCCACATCTACCATGAACAAAGCTTGTAGCCTTTTCTTTAAACACTCAAGAGAACTCTAAGTGCATTCCATTCTATCCAAACATTGTTAGGTTAGTATTTTGTGTAACAATGTTTGGAGTGTAGTCAATAGTGACATGATGTGATGGTTAAGTTGTTGTGTTGTTATTCTTGTCATCAAGGTTCAAACTCCATTGGGATATAATTGTTAAAAATTTATATTGGGGATGAGATCCCCCGTTTTTTATCTTCTCGGTTCATAACTCTGGATCAAAGTGTTTACCCCTCTTAATAAAAAAATATGTCTTTGAGTGTACAAACTAGACCTAAGTTCATCAATCACTTTTATCAATCTTTTTAAATGAAACTATTTTTTTTTGGTTAATACTTCAAAAAATGTTTTATAATATATTTAAAAAATATTTAATAGTATTATAATATATTTAAAATTAGTGAAAATATATAAAGGTGATATTGGATGGTTGATGGATACATATGCAAATAGCCATGTCAACTAAACACTGTTAACTATCAAAAAATTAAAAAATCACTATCAAATTTAGGTGCTCATGTAGTTTTATCTTGCATTTTCCATTTAATTGCTCTATGATTTTCTCCAATTCCTCAATTAACTCCCTCTCATCATATTTTTTCCATTTCAACAACTCTTGCATACCTTATAAATTGTCACAATTGCATTTAACAACTTCCAAGTGGGTAATATTATCAAAAACATGGAGGCTTCGACGAATGGTGTTGAGGAGGAAATTTTGAATTTCTTGCAGTCGAGAAAGGTTCTTTCGTCCCAAGCCATTGAATCTGGAGGTGGGTTTGCTAGTGTTAGGCCCTCAAGTGGTAGTGGTGCTCTTGATGTTCTCTGTGGTGGGCCTGAAAGGGTAGTTGGCAACTCCCATGTGTCTAGAATTCTAGTGTCTTCACATGTTGGTCATCTTGATTCTAGCAAGGGGGCCACAAAGGCTCAACTTTTATTGTGAAGTACTTTTGCTTCTCTATCTATTTTTGTTGTTGTTGATGGCGATAAATCTATTTAGCATTCTTCGGGGGGTACTTTTGATTCATGCAAATAGTCAACTCTTTTTGGTTATAAATCGAAGGATAAAAGTTCTCTCCCTTGATGCAAGAGCATCCAATGGTGTAAGGGCAATCTTGCATCACCAAAAAAAAAAAAAAATTCATTTTGTTTGTAGTTTCCTTAGTTGTTTTGGGGCCCATGGTGACTCATGCAGTCTTTGGGTTAGTTAGAATTTCGAAACAGCCAACAATAGTCACCTGCTATTTTTAGTAAGTCAACTTATTCGGGTTCCTATTGACACAAAAATTGACCCCAAGGAGTGAAATTGGAAAATAAGATTTTTGGTGAAAGAATCATCTCAAAATCCTGCACCGTTTGGAAGATTAAATTTTCATCTCAAGGAATTTCTCCACTGAAATTTAAAAATAAAAATTGGGGCCCTTAAGAGCCCCAGAACAAGGTGCAAAATCTATGATCTTACATATTTGGTGAAATATGGTTACAAATATCTTCACAAGCTTTCCAACGTTATATTACAATTGAAAATTTGACAGTTGAATAGAAAGTTATGACCCTGAGAAGTTGTAAATATATAAATATAAAAAAAATCTTCTAGAGCGAGGAATAGACAGTGGAATTTCTGACGACAAAATGGGCTTACACCTTCCAGAACATTCTAAGGTAGTTACACTTATTGGATAAAGAGGGAGAACAAAGGTTACAGAAGGGAGCTCTAGTAGTGCAGATCGTGGTTTTTAGCTTGCAGATTTCTGTAATGGGAAGGCCCATGTAGTTGTAGTATGTTATTTTTTGAGTATTGTAATTTCACTTCATTAAGATAATAGAAAGCAAGTGTTTCTTTCTACATTTTTTGTTTATCTCTCTTGTTTAGTTGTGTGTGTATTGTTTTGTAAGGGGAGTAGCCTCATCATCCCCCCTATTTGTGCTATTTCGGACCCGGTTTCAAGTGAGTTTTCCAATTGTATTCCCGACAAGCTCTTATTGATAAAAGTGTGTCCCTCATGGATGTCTCTGGTGGGCAAATTTTTGGGCCCTAGGCCTAATATTGAGCTAGTTAAAACTTTAGTTTTTGAGAAATGGAGGACGAAAGGCCAGGTTGATGTTGCAGTGATGGCTAGAGGTTTCTTCTCCTTTTCTTTCTCTTGTGAGGAGGACTTGTGTAATGTTGTCTCTCGTGGATCATGGCTTATTTATAAATCAACTCTAGCTCTTAAAAGATGGGAACCTGGGTATAATAGACTACCTATTCTTTTAGCTCAGTTCTGGTTTGGGTTAGGTTGCTTAGGCTCCCTTTGGAGTTCTGATATGAAGAAGTTTTTAAAGGCATCACCAATGGATTTGGGTAGCTTCTTATCATTGATGTTATGACTAGAAGTAGAAAACACCTTATGTATGTTAGGATTTGTGTTAGTGTGGATTGGACTCTTCCAACCTTCCATCCATTATTAAGATTAATTCTAAGTTAGGGGTTTGAAATCAAGAGGTGGAGTATGACTCTATTTTGTTTGTGTGTTTTCATTGTAAGAAGGTGGGTCATTGGGCGAAGAATGTCTGCTTAAGAGGAAAAAACCTTCTAAGAAAATCTAGGTTGAATTTTTTTGGGGATTGTGGCTCCTGCAGCTTCTCTTCCGGTTGAGGATTCCTCTAGTGAATCTGCTAAGGCTATTTTGGAGGGAGGTAATTCTCCCTTTGTGATGGAGACCTCTACTGTAGATGGTGGTTTCCCCCTACTCTTGTGAGTGGTGTGAGGTCTCCTTTTGTAAAGTTGGTGACTCTTGGTGCTAATTTAGATTTCCCCTTAGATTTTACTCTAGTGGATGATTCGCCTAACGATAATTTTACTTTTGAGGCTCCCTCTATGGATGACGATTTGTTGATGAATGTTGGTTCGAAAGAGCTTAGGGCAGAGGAGAAAAAGATTGAAGCTCTTTTATCAAAGGTTGGTTCTTGGTAGGAGGATCTTGCTTCAATGTTTTTTGATGATGGCCCTTTTATTGTGGTGAAATCAAAAAGTAAGAAAAAATCTAAGTCACCTCCTACTCAAGGTGTCACTAGGAGAAACATACTAAAGGCAGACTGTGGATTGGTCCAAAGAGGAAGATGTAGGCTTTCTCTTCAACATTGTAGGGATAAGGAGAGTAAATTTGATGTTGCTAATGGAACTCAAAGGACCTTGTTTGAGATGTGCTCGATGGGCACACCTTAAAAGAAATTATGAAGATATTTTTTTGGAACATCATAGGGTTAAATAACCCTCATAAGAATGAAATCCTATCTAATTTGATTCAAGATCATAAACCTAACATTTTTATCATTCAAGAGACCAAAATGCAATCTAAAAAATTTGAGAAAATAAGAAACCTTTTTTTTGAAATAGTGTGGCTTTCATTGCAGTTGTGCTAATGGGGCTTCAGGGGGCATTGTTATTTTTCTGAATCCCAAGATTCCTAATGGAGTTACTTTATATGTCGATTCTTAATGGAGTTACTTTATATGCTGATTCTAATCAAGTTGCTACCCAGTTTCAACATTCTTAATGGAGTTACTTTATACATGTTGATTCTAATCATGTTGCTACCCAATTTCAACATCTCGCACATGAAAAATCTTGGATCCTATCTAATATTTATGCTCCAAATAATAAGAATGGTAGGAATAAACTTTGGTCAAAATTGAGTAACCTCAAAGCTAATCATAGGGATGTTGTCTAGCTGGCTATGGGTGATTTCAATACTTCTTTGAGAGAGGATGAAAAAAAGGAGGATCCCAAGTTCCTCCTGAAAACATATATATGATCTTATGGATTTCATTAATCCTAATGTCTTGTTAGATGTGGATCTTCAAGGATCTTATTTTACCTAGACCAATAGACATGTTGGTAATGACCTTAGTCAGGTAAAGCTCCATCAGGCTCTAATCTCTATGGATTGGCTTGTCTCTTACACTTGTTCTCTCTCAACCCTTTCTAGGTTAGGGTCTGATCATTTTCCCATTTTTGTTGTTGCTGATATTTTGGGAATGATGGCACCTTCAAGTTTTTCAAATTTGAAGTACCTATATCTTTTCAATGTGTCAACAAAGTCTAGGCCTGCTTCCTGCTAAATATGCCCCAGAGGCCCTCTTTGTCGATTAAAATTTTGTAATTCAGAGGTTATTTTGCAAATTCTTTTGGTGGAGTGTTTTTTGGTACATATGGTAGTGTGCCTGTTCAGTTTCGTGCCTCCTAGATGAGTTTTGATGGGTTAATTAATCATTTTCTGATTGTGATAGGGCCAAAATTGGTGTTCCAAACAGTTTCAAATTTTAAAATTCTAAAAGAAACCCATTTCTCATTTTGGTCTAAAACATCTCTAGCTCCATTTTCATCAAAAACGGAGGTAATTTGATACATTATTTTAATGTATTTCAGGTGTGGCGATCACATCTCGAAGGCCAGTTTACAGAGGCACCTAATTTTTGAGGGTTGGGTGAAATTTGTTTTCAAACCCATGTTCTAAATAATTGATTGTGATTGCACACAAAATATCTCGGCTCTAGGGGTCACTATTTGTGCACAGTGAAATTTCTCCGTTTGGTCTACAGGCGGAATTAAAATTTGCATTTTTTTTAAAGTTTCAAATGCTTATGTTTAAAATATTTTTGAATATTTTAAATATTATGCAAATGTGAAAAATGCATTTAAGGCAAAATAAATACATTTCCAAATTTTTTTTATCAAAGCAAGTTTAATTCTTGCTTCTAATTGGCTGAAATACGACTTTGACTTTCATGACTCCATGAGAAAACTCCATCACCCATCTCCTTTGAAAATGATTGAGCTGATTCAAATCAGCGACCAATGGTTTGCATTGTATAAGTTTGAGGCAGCTATAAAAAAATCATTTGAAGAGTGCTCCATTGCACATCTCTCTTTTCAGGAGATGTTGAGTTTAAATCAACGATGGATGTTGTGTCCATCCATGGCTATTGTCTTTCGTTTTTCTCTTGCTGCATCAATGATATGCGATGGTTGTTGAGCACTAAAGTGTAAAATGTGAAGGTGAGTTCACGGCGAAATAAAGAGGGCTTTCTATAGCTGGTGAATGTAATCACGTTTTTAGTCTTCTAGCTAATTTTTGGAGGCTCTATTTGGTCCAATTTTGCTGCCCCATGCTTTAAATCCGTCCCTTGACCATTCCCAATGCTTGGGAAGGGATTTTAATCATGTTTGAGAGGAATTTTGGTTGCCGACAACTGCAAAAACGCCCTTTCATCCAAAAAAACGACCCAGTAATGATGAAAAATTAATTGGAAGCTATTGCAATTTGTTCTTCGTGATCTTAAAAGCTAGAGGCTGCCAAGCAAATGGACATGAGAAACAGGCATGGAGCGTAGGGTTTTTCACACACAGAGCATACAACTTTGAAGTCCTTTGTTTCCTATTGTTTCCCTCTCTCGTTTCTCATTGTGTCGGCAATGGCATGTCTTCATCATTGTGTATCGTCGTTTTGTGTCTCCATTCGTTCATTGCATTCGTGATACGCGATGCCACACCCTTTATATTGCCCATTGCTATTGAATGTTTCATTTCTCACATCATATCGGCGATGTGTGATGGTGATCGAGAAAGTATCGGTAAAGTTTGCAAGGCGTGGTGGGGTCCGTGACTAATGTCAAATATTATCATTTGATAATTTTTTGATGGTGAGGAGTTATTTAAAGGAAATGCACCGCAGAGTGAAATAGAACTAAAGCCTCCATAAGATTAAAATCAAAATTTTGTGCTCGAAAATAATTAAAATGTGAGGGTGAAATAAAAAGTGCACAGGTAATATTTTTATGGCCAGAATAAAAGATTAAAGGCCCTCACCAAGATGAAGTAAAAAATTTAGTGGCTAGAGGTGGATTAAAATATAATGTCCATGGGTAAATGTTTCCCTATAACCTGATGAAAGAATTAAATTCTTTTATTATGTAAAAGCAAAAAAACTGTATTTTGCTGGGAAGTAAAAATTGAATGCACTGGTGGGAGGTTTTTTACAGCAGATGGGGAATGGTTCACATAGGCTTTTATTCTATCAAACAAAGTATTTTCAGTTGCGGCTAAAAGTGAATGAGGATGAATGATGGCTCATCATGGTGGGGAATATATTTTTGTTGCAGGGCAAGTGAATGAAGAGGCAAGAATCAAATTGCATATTGAAGTTTTTTCAAGTGTTGGAGGCAGTTACTGATCAATGGAGAAGAATGTGCCAGATTCCTATTGAAGATTTCCACTTATGATTTCTATGTTTTCCTTAAGTGTAATTTTCTGCTTCTTTCTGAAGAGTTGTTCACTTCTTGGTTTCACGAGGAAGCATATTTTGTAACACGGCCTGAAATGTAGTGTTAATTTTAGGTCTTTGGAGTGGTTTGAGTCATGTAATGAAGAATTTATTCACAACATGGTTATATTTGCATGTAAATTATCATATATTCTGAGTTGGTTGTCTCCATTGTACACATTGCATAGATTATGAATATAAGAAATCAAGGGTTTTTGTTATTTGTCTTCTTGTTTTTCCTTGAATGTTTGTTCTACGTTGTTACTTTCATTCAAAGAATGAATTAAATTGTATTAACATAAACAAAGGTTTGTGCAACTATATGCTTGGATTAGTAAAGTATGTCTGGTTTGGTTTCTAGTATCAATGGTGTAATGAATCATATGATATGCATAATTATGACAGAGTGAATGTTGTAATGAGTTTTAAACTTCATGGTTTAGGTGACTCCACCCTGGAATATGGCACTAGGCTTTTGATGTCGCAATTTCCTGAGATCGTTTTGTGAGCAGCTACAATTAAAATCAAATTTACTTATCAATCTTTGTATGAATGTGTGTTGAACTTAATGAATTATATCTCTTATGTTTAAATTAGGCATTACCATGAAGGTCAGCCAAGCCTTTAGGGTAGTATGTCTATTAAACAATTAAAGGAGAATTATTTGCTACTTTGTGTTTGATACTTTGGCACACGAGTATTTGTAGGCACATTGTTCGGATCACCCACTTGGGTTTCACAAAGCCCAAAGTGCAAGGAAGAAAGGTTTTATATCAAATCTCTCATTTGTTGGCCAAATCTCTCCTTGAATATAACCATTAGGCCTGGCAGCCGTTTATGATTCAAGTTGATTGGAGATTTGAGGAACCAACAGATTGGCGACTTCGGTGGGGAATTAGTTGGAAAGAGTCATTCAGTTTGTTGATCTATAGTTTTGGGTCAAATAATCCAAGGACCTACATACTTGAAGGAGATTGTTTCAATATTTCTGGAGCATTCTTGAAGTCTAGTGTTCTACTGGTGGAGAGAACTCATAAATACTTAGATCTTAGAAGAAGCGCCTTTCTGTTGCTTGAAGATCTTTTCCTCTTTCAAAGAGGTGGTGATTCTACATAACATTCTACACCATCAGAAGAGTTAGTTGCAGTAGTTCTTAGGTATTTTTCTATTGCAATATTTTTGTACGAAGGTTTTCAATAAAGGTTATAGTTAATACAGTCCCTTATCCAGTACTCTGAGGTACTAGTAGAAAGGGAAATGAGAAAGTAGGATATTCTGAAAAGGTATTGAGAAGAAATTAGTTGTAGGGGGAATAAATTTTATTTGCAAATATGTATTTTTGTTCTAGTTCTCCCTCTACAAGCTATAATATCATGCCTAGAACATAGTCATGTCCTCAAAGGAAGGTGTTCACTAGTGAAAGATACGACACTCTAGATTTTAGTAAAATCCAGGGTTACCCACATTTTGTTCCAAGAAGAATTAATGAATGTTTGCCTAAATTTAGAGGAGGTTTTGAAGAATCAACATCAAGACATGTACAATGTTTTCTTGATTTGATGGAAGACTATCAAATAATAGAAGATGATGCTATCATGAAGTTTTTTGTAAGAACTTTAGAAGGTATTACTAAATGTTGGTTTTCTAGTTTGCCAATGCATTTCATATGTTCATGGCAAGAGCTTGAGATACTGTTCATGGATCAATTTGGTGAAGTGAATAATGAATGCTCATTTAACAAGAGAAATCTGCATACCCAAGAAGGATTTAAAGAGAAAATTGAAAATAAGGTTGAACCGGTGTCACATATTGATGTATTGTGTGATATAGACAGATTGGAGGATGAATCCATCTATGATTTTCATGATAGATTCATGAAATTTTTGCTTGATAAACCAGAATCAGAAAGACCTAATCACTCATTTTGCATTAATTTATTCTGTGAAAATTGTGATCTAGGTTTGAGTACCATGCCAACTGATTGGAAGCCCCCTAACCTTAAGTGTTTATATCAATGGATTTCAATGATTGAAGAAATAATAGAGAAATATGGAGATAATTTCATGACTAGCCTATGTGATGGTACTTTTTCTAGATTTAAGCAAATAGATCTGGATGGTATAGTAGAAGACAAGGATAATGCATCATTTGGTGGTGAGAATTTTGTTTCTGAACAACCTACATAAGAAATATACCCAGAAAAAGATTGCATCCATAATGGTCATGATGAAGTGAATGAAGTGTGTGAAGGTTTTTCTATTTTCTCTGAGAATAAAAAAATAGAGAGAAAATTTTCTATATCAAGAGAAGGTTGCAATGATGCAGATGATACTAAAAGTATTTTCTCCTCTATGGACTTTGAATATACAGTTGAATATTATGTTGATTCTGAAGTTTCATGTCTTCATGGTGACAACATTAGTATTGCAGATGTAAATGTACAACCAGTTGAGACACATTCTTGTCCAAATGATCAAAGACATTACACTTATATTTGTAGCCCTAGTGACTGTGATTCCTCTCAAGCGGAAGCGATAGAATTGATTTCCTTAAGTGAGAAGTGTTTAAATAAGGATGATAAAAATATTTTTGAAAGCTCACAAGTGCATGGTGATGTTATGAGAATCTATGATAGTCTTGAGTGCTCCTTGAATGGTCATCTCTGTTCACATTGTACTGATGGTATAAGACTTTATGAGCCTTGTATGGAAAGGTTAGATGCTGAAAATAAAGGAGACTTGAATATTTTCTCTTCAAGCAATGAATGTGATGTTGTGAGGGACAGTGGAATTCCAAGTCCTCTTGGACAAGAGCAAGATAGTGGATATGAATTGAACAAACTTTTTGAATAGGAATTGTGTGATCAGCAGTGCTATGATGCAAATGATAAAGTGTGCAATGAATTTCAGTTAGAGAGATCATCCCCAAGCAACTGCAATGAAGAAATAAATGATGGTTTTTAGTTTGACAGAGAAGAATGCAGCCTTGTTGATTGTTGCAGCAGTATGAACAAAGAAGGAAATATATATGCAAGAGGTTCATTGGACGAATTTGTTCAAGTAGTTGATTATGAGGAGCATGCATATGTTGATAATGATGAACAAGGAATGCATGTTTTGTTTGATTCTTTACCTTCTTCTACTTCTTTTGTTGGCTTTGAAGTTATCACTGAATGTTTGCATGAGGATAGCACAAATGTAGTTGTATATGAAATTGCAAATGAAAAGACAAATGCTAATGATAGTTTTTGTGATGAGTTTGCACTTGAAGAATGTGATTGTGTCAATCACATGGATGCATATGAGGATCTTTTTTGTGGATCTGTAACTCATAGTCTTTTTCATGAGTAGTATGCTTCAGATTGCCATGTTGATGCAACAGGAGGTAATGTTGAATATGATACTCCTTGTAATTGTGAATGTGTTTTAAACGCTCACCATGAGGGTTTTATTGCAAACAAATATTTTGAGCCATATGAACCTACACTTGAAGTTTTTTTGTGATAACTTGATGAGTGTTGACAATCTTGTTTTTGAGCCTAAAGTGGAAAACATTGTTTGGGATGCTGATGCCTTTTCTGAATGTTGTGATTGGAATGTGGACAATGGACTTGTGGATGTTGATAAGTCTTGTTTTCATAACCTTGAGGCATGTAGTAGTGTGATTGGGTTGTGTTGTTGGGATGATGATAAGGTCGCCTATGATGCAATTCAGTTGAAGGATTTACAAATGTGTGGGCATTCTTTGCTTGATACATAGGAGGATTGCACACTATTTTTGAGGCATGATATTGTTTATGACCCTAATCATTATGAGGGTGTTGGTAAGAGAGATAAGACTATGTATTCATATAGTCTTGATCATTATCCTCATATTTTTTCACTTGTCACAGAGTCAGACAATGAAATGAGTGGCAGTGATGTGGCCTATGTGATTTGGTTGTCATGTGATAGTAAAGCTAAATACAAAGGTAGCCTAACACTTGTTTTTGTAAGAGTGAAGTTGCTCTAGTGTGATAGAGGCAAGTATGGATTGTGGGAGATCATCTCTTTTAACAGATTGGTGTTTGACTGGGGTAAAAATTGACTTCCCTTTTTCATTTGGGAGCTTGGGGCCACCAAATGGGGTTTAAACAATTGAAATCAAAGACACTGTGGGTTGCCCAATGGTTTTGGCACTCGGTCTTCTCTTCCAGAAGATTCTAAAATCTCACTCTATTCACTAAGGAATAGATGTTCCCAAAAATAGCCACTAATGGCATTTGAAGTGCCTCTATCTTTTCAATGTGTCAACAAAGTCTAGGCCTGCTTCTTGTTAAATATGCCTTGGAGGCCCTCTTTGCCGATTAAAATTTTGTAACTCGGAGGTTATCTTGCAAATTCCTTTGGTGGAGTGTTTTTTGATACATATGATAGTGTTCTTGTTCAATTTTGTGCATCCTGGATGAGTTTTGATGGGTTAATTAATCCTTTTTTGACTGCAGCAGGGCCAAAATTGGTGTTCTGAAAAGTTTCAAATTTTCAAATTCTAAGGGCAACCCATTTCTCATTTTGGTCTAAAACATCTTGAGATCCATTTTTCTCAAAAACAAAAGTCATTTGATATATTATTTTAATATATTTCGGGTGTGGTGAACACATACTAGGGCTAGTTTACAAAGGAGGTAGTTGATTTTTGAGGGTTGGGTGAAATTTGTTTTCAAACCCATGTATAAAGTAATTGATTGTGACCACATGCAAAAAATATCAGCTCCAGGGGTCACCGTTTGTGTGCAATGAAATTTCTCCGTTTGGCCTACAAGCATAATTAAAATTTGCATTTTTTCTAAAGTTTCAAATGCTTATGTTTAAAATATTTTTGAATATTTTTAACATTATGTAAATGTGAAAAATGCATTTAGGGCAAAATAAATACATTTCCAATTTTTTTTTTATCAAAGTAAGTTTAATTCTTGCTTCTGGTTGGCTGAAATATGGCTTTCACGACTTTCATGGCTACGGGAAAACTCCATCGCCCATCTCCCTTTGAAAATGATTGAGCTGATTCAAATCAGCGATACCCGAAGGTTTGCATTGTATAAGTTTGAGGCAGCTTTAAACCTTATAAAAAAAGCATTTGAAGAGTGCTCCATCCCACATCTCTCTTTTCACGAGAGATGTTGAGTTTAAATCAACAAGGCACGATGGGTGTTGTGTCCATCGCCCATCGCTATTGTCTTTCAATTTTCTCTTTTTGCATCAGCGATGTGCGATGATTTCTGGGCACTAAAGTGTAAAATGTGAAGGTGAGTTCACAGTAAATAAAAAGGGCTTTCTACAGCTAGTGAATGTAATCACTTTTTTGGTCTTCCAACTAATTTTTGGAGGCTCTATTTGGTCCAATTTTTCTGCCCCATGCTTTAAATCCATCTTGTGACCATTCTCAATGCTTGGGCATGGATTTTAAGCATGTTTGATATGAATTTTGGTTGTCGACAACTGCAAAAACGCCCTTTCATCTAGAAAAACGACCCAGTAATGATGAAAAATGAATTGGAAGCTACTGCAATTTGTTCTTCGTGATCTTAAAAGTTGGAGGTTGCCAAGCGAATGGGCATGAAGCGTAGGGTTTTTCACACACAGAGCATACAACTTTGGAGTCCTTTGTTTGCTATCGCTCATCACGATTTTCCCTCTCCCATTTCTTATTGTGTTGGTGATGGCATGTTCATTGTGTATCGCTATTTTGTGTCTCCATTCTTTCACTACATTCGTGATACACAATGCCACACCCTTTATATCACCCATCACTATTGAATGTTTCATTTCTCACATCATAATTGACAATGTGTGATGGTGATTGAGAAAGTGTTGGTAAAGTTTGCAAGGTATGGTGGGGTTCATGACTAATGTCAAATATTATTTGATAATTTTTTTGACGATGAGGAGTTATTTAAAGGAAATGCACAAGAATAAATATTTTCACCGCCCGAGTGAAATAAAACTAAAGCCTCCATAAGATTAAAATCAAGATTTTGTGCTGGGAAATAATTAAAATGTGAGGGTGCAATAAAAAGTGCACGAGTAATATTTTATGGCCCGAATAAAAGATTAAAGGCCCTCACCAAGATGAAGTAAACATTTTAGTGGTTGGAGGTGGATTAAAATATAATGTGCATGGGTAAATGTTTCCCTATAGCTCGATGAAATAATTAAATTATTTTATTGTGTGAAAGAAAAAAACATTTTTCTTTTGTTGGGAAGTAAAAAGTAAATGCGCATTTGAGAGGTTTTTTATAGCAGATGAGGAATGGTTCATGGAGGCTTTTATTCTTTCAAACTAAGTATTTTCAGTTGTGGGTAAAATTGAATGAGGATGAATGATGGCTCATCATGGTGGGGAATATTTTTATGTTGCAAGGCAAGTGAATGAAGAGGTGGGAATCAAATTGCATATTCAAAAAAATTCAAGTGCTAGAGGCAGTTACTGATCAACGGAGAAGAATGTACCAGATGCCTACTAAAGATCTCCACTTAGGGTTTATGTATTTTCCTTAAGTGTAATTTTTCTCTTCTTTTTGGAGAGTTGTTCAATGCTTGGTCTCATAGGGAAGCATATTTTGTAATAGGGTCTGAAATGTAGTGTTGGGTTTAGGCCTCTGGAGTGGTTTGGGTCATGTAATGAAGAATTTATTCACAACATGGTTATATTTGCATGTACATGATCATATATTTCCATTGTATACATTTCACAGATTATGAATATAAGAAATCAAAGGTTTATGTTATTTGTCTTCTTGTTTTTCCTTGAATGTTTATTCTGTGTTATTACTTTCATTCAAAGAATGAATTAAATTGTATTAACATGAATAGAAGTTTGTGCAACTGTATTCTTGGATTAGTAAAGTATGGTTGGTTTGGTTTCTAGTATCAATGGTGTAATGCATCATATGATAGGCATAATTATGACAGAGTGAATGTTGTAATGAGTTTTAAACTCATGGTTTAGGTGACTCCGCCCTGGAATATGGCACTAGGCTTTTGATGTTACAGTTTCTTGGGATCATTTTTTGAGTAGCTACAATTAAAATCAAATTTACTTACCAATATCTATACGAATGTGTGTTGAACTTAATGAATTATATCTCTCATGTTTAAATTAGGAATTACCATGAAGTTCAACCAAGCCTTTAGGGTAGTATGTCTATTGAACATTTAAAGGAGAATTATCTATTACTTTGTGTTTGATACTTTGGCACATGAGTATCTATAGGAAAATTTTTGGGATCACCCTCTTGTGTTTCACAGAGCCCAAAGTGCAGGTGAGAAGGTTTTTGTATCAAATATCTCGTTTGTTGGCCAAATATCTCCTTGAATCTAACCATTAGGCCTGGCAGCCCTTTAGGATTCAAGTTTATTGGAGATTTGGGGAACCAACAGGGAAGACGAAAGTGTTTTTCGTTTATATTTGAACAAATGTGGTTAAGGCAGATGGATCTGATTAACAAGATTAGGGAATGGTGGAGTGTGCAAGTTGATGGCTCAACTATGTACAAAGTTTATAATAAATCAACCTTTGTTAAGATTAATGTTCAAAAATGGAATAAATCTTCCTTTGGCCATATCTTTAATGAACAACTTCCTTAAAAGTTGATCTCGATTCTATCCAAAAGGATATTCAAGTTAATGGGTTTACCCGTTCCTCTCAAGCTAAGGGGAATGATTTTCTTTCTCATCTTTATAATATTATTGCTAAAGAGGAAGACTTCTAGAAACAAAGGTCCAAGGCTATTTGGTTGCAAAGTGGGGATAGAAACACGAAGTTCTTTCATTTGTCTACTCTTAAGCATCATGTAGCCAATCACATCAATCTATCTTGTACAATGGTGGAATTTATTACTTAGGAGTGGGACATTATGCAAGCAACCATTGATTTCTTTTCCAATCTTCTGTCAAAAGATGTTTTTATTGACCCAAGGACTAAAAATATTTTCCTCGATGTCATTCCTTCTATTCTCTTTGATGAATCTAACAAGCTTTGGAGTGTATTTCCTATGATGAGGAAGTTAAGAAGGTGGTTTTTTCTTTTGAAGGTGATGAAGTCCTGGGTCCAGATGATTTTCCCATGTTTTTCTTCCAATCCTTTTGGGAGTATGTGGGAAAGGATGTTATTGTTGCCACTAAGAATTTTTTTAGTAGTCGACACCTACATAAAGAGCTTAACTCCACTTTTATTGTTCTAATTCTGAAGGTCCCTAGTGTGAATTTTTTTGGTGATTTCAAACCTATTAATCTGTACAACTCCATCTATAAAATATTTTTTGAATTCTTGGCCTTAAGGATTCAAAATTTCAATTTATTTTCAGCAAAGTGGCATTGTCTTGGGCAAGGAGATCTTGGACTCTATCATCATGATTCATGAGAATATTCACTCTTTAACTATCAATAGGAAGGTTGGTTTTTTCTCTTCTGAAATTGGACATTATGAAGGCCTATGACCGTGTTAAAATTGGTAGTTTCTTGTAAAAATCATCAAGTCTTTTGGTTTTGGTAAGAAATTTATTGAGTCAATTTGGCAACCAATTGCTACTCCTAAGTTATATGTGATTGTCAATGGCTTTGATTCTAGTTTTTAAAATTTTTGAGAGGGATTAGACAAGGAGACCCCATCTCTCCTTTTATTTTTATGCTTATGGTGAAATAGTTGGGGAGATATCTTCAAAAGGTGGTTAATTATGGGTGTGTGAAGGGTCTCTCTCCCTCTTCTCTTAACTAGGTATGTTCTCATCAACAATTTTTTGATGACACTATTATCATGGGTGAAGCTTCTATCATGAAAGCGAGACGTGTTAAATCTATTTTACTTAATTATGAAGAGGCTTTGGGTCAAAGAATTAATCTTCTTAAAAGCTCTATCTTTTTCTTGAATACCCCTTAGGTGCCTTAGAACTCTATAGCTCAAATACTCAAATGTAAAATTGGCTCTTTCCCTGATTCTTATCTTGGTCTTCCCTTGTGCTCCAATTTGGTTACTGACTCCTTTTGGTCCAAGATTCTAGATAGATACATTCCAAACTTTCAGGGTGGAAAGGTGTGGTTCTAATTCAAGCAAGGTTTAGTTGGTTAAGTTGACTCTTCAAAATCTACATGTTTATTCTATGAGCCTCTACAGGGTTCCAAGAAATTTTTGAGATCATTTTGAGTAGATTCAAAAAAAATATTTGGACAGGTATGAAAGAGTGCAAATGTATTCATCTTATCTCTTGGGAGCAAGCTTGTAAACAGAAAAAATGGGGTGGTCTGGATTTTAGAAGAATTAAAGATTTTAATTATGCTCTTTTGGCTAAACAAATTTGGAGGCTTACTTTGGAAAAGAATGAGTGGACCAAAATTATTACTAACAAGACATGGGTAATATTTTTAATATCAAGGACCTTTTCTCCTCTCAAGATATTCCTTTTGGTTTTTCTATCTAGAACAATATTTTCTTAATCTGTAAAGGTCTCCAATGGGTGATTGGTGGTTTGCAAATGGGCCTCTCATGAATGAACCATGGACTAATCCTCTCAAGGATTTGTGCTCTAGGCTTGTTGGAATCAACTTGGCTGACTTCATTCATAACAACTAGTGGAGGGATTTAGTTTCCCTAGATCTATCTCTTGTTGTTTTTCAAGAAGCCTTGTTGTTGGTTCACATTCCAAGATCCCCCAGTCTAAATAGATTAGTATGTAATTTCAATGCTAATGGTAAGTTATTTGTTTCTTCTTCTTTCAATTTGTTGCAGGTTCATGTCCCTCTACCTTTGTTTTGGGCTTCCTTTTGGAACCCTCAATTGATTTGAAAGTTAACATATTTTTTTGGCTAATATAGCCAAACAAAGTGCTCACTTTGGACAACTTTTGTAAGAGATTCTTTTCCTCTCCAAATAGATGTTCTCTCTGTGAAAAGGATTCAGAGTCTTATCTCCATATCCTTCTTTGTTGTAGTTTTGTTAAAAATGTTTGGGATGGTATTCTTTCTCTATGGAATATTTTTTTGGTTTTCCCTCACTCTTTCAAGGATCGGTGGTATCAATGGGTGGCTCTTACCTCTAATCCTACTCTTTTTTGTCTTTGGTATTAATGGGAGTTTGGAAGGAGAGGAACAATCGTGTTTTCAAATTCTTCCTTAACTCCTAAAAGAGTCTCAGCCAAAATATTTTTCTCTATCAAAGATAACTTCTTGTCTAGGGTTCACAACAAGCATGTTTATTGTTTCATTCCTGATTTTGATTATGATAAGCAAGTAGTGCACAACTAGTGTTTTCCCTATGATATCTCACTCTCATTTAACAAGGTAAAGAATGCCAGAAATAATGTTGTTTGGATACCTCTTCTGTGAGGTTGGATGAAAACTAATTTTGACAGGGCAACCAAGGGGAATCCTAGGCCTATTGGTTGTGTGAGGGTAATAAGATATGATCATGGTAGGTTTATTGTGGCAGTGAAACTCCCTTTGGGAACCCAAATAAACCATGTTGTCAAAGTTGCAACTACCTACAATAGTTTGAATTTGGCTTACTCCTTGGGCTTTCAGAAGTTATGGATTGAACAAGATTCTTTAAATATTTAAAATTATCTAAAAAAATTAAATTGCCCAAGTTGGTCCATTGAAAATTTTCTTAAGGACTCTATTTTGATCATTAATACTCTTGATGCAATTCATATCTCCCATATCTAATGGGAGGGTAACCTCGTTGTGGATTCTTTCACTAACATTGGTGTTGGTATGGATTCAACTACATGTTGGGATAAGGTGATTGATGTCCCATGTCACATTCAAAACCTCATTAATTATGATTTGCATAGGGCTTGTAATGGAAAGGGGTTTTCATATTGAAACGAAAAGCCTAAAAATGACTTTTAATCTTATGATGCACAAAATATATCCCTTGGGAATTGCTATGAAGGCAATTATTACCAACTGTCATCTCACACGAATTATGGGCATTTTGGTGAGATATCAAAAAAATTATGTGGGATTGAAAGGCCATTTTCATTACTTTGTTTCATAGATGAGCTAAAATGGGTGGGGACTGTAGCATAATTGAGCCATTGTCCTGTGAGGATGCCAAAAATAAAGCTATGGTTTGGAAGATCCTTGAATAAGGTGGAACTACTCCTTATCTTGAGAAGTTGCATGGTCATGACCCTGAAATCACTAGGGCCTTTGTTAATGGATGACATAATTGAATCATCAAGGCCGATGGGAAGGAGATTATTATCATGGAGGAGCTTATAGTAAAAATCATTGGTATTTCCACCAAGGGTAGAAAGTTCTTCAGGGAAATGAAGGCCTCTAAAAGTGTGGTAAAACAATTCTTGAAAGGGTTGAAAGGCAAGAAGCCGCTAAAACAAAATGCAAGAGGATTTGATTGCCTCTCTATTAAACCTATCTAGGCAAAGGAGGCAAAGGTCCTCATGCACTATTTTACCCTTGTTGTAAGGTATACTAATTTTTATGGATTTAATTTTATCCTCCTTAATCATTTTCGTCATAAGCATCTAGTTTCCTTTCCTTTCTACCTGCTTTCTTCTCTAGAGTTTGCTTTAAAGGATAACAAGAAGAATGCAAAACTACGCGTTTTGCATGAAGCTCTTATTTTATTAATTATGGAACATCTTAAATCCCTCCCCTCTCCAACTATGATTAAAAATCTCCCTATGAAGCATACTCCTTAGGCTCTTATTGTTTCATCTAGTGAGGATTCGGAGCCTAGTTCGGATGGGGATGATGAGTGGAATGAAGAAGATGAGGTGGAAATGGTGCCTCACTCTTTATTTGAGGATGAGATTATGAAGAAGGGTAAGAGGACAAAGAAGAGGGCTCAAACATAGATTTTTTGGTCGAGTGGGTCACATACAAGAGACTTTCCTCATGAATATATTCATTCCTTTTCAGTTGAGAATAAAAATAAAAATAAAAATGAAATTGGGATGAAGGGTGAAAAAAGTAAACGTATTATGAAGGATAAGGCTAATCTACAAGTGGGTTGTAGTGGTAAAATCCCCATTCTTACCCCTGAAAGAGCTAATGTTGGTCATATGTCTTCTCCCCATGACTTATTCGAGGATATCCCATAGTTGAACATTACAAAGAAGAAATTTATAGTGTTTTGGAGTTAAATGGTTCTTCCTGGAATTGAATCAGATAAATTAATTGGAAAATATTTAATAATGTGAAAACTTAGTATCAAAAAGTAAAAAAGGGTTCAATATTTTTGTATACTCATGGTTTTAGACACATGGTTTTATATTACCACTTGGTTGTATTTGTGTGAGTTTGAATCTATTAAAGTAGGCACATATTTAGTGGTTAAGGTTGGATTGGTGAGTGGATTATCATTGTTTTGAGTTTCTACATTATGAGTGTGTATATGAAGCATGTAATGGGATGCATGGTTACATTATTGAACACATGGAGAGTGCATCGGAGGAGCTTGATGTTTAAAACTCAGTATTCATATAAACTTTTTAAGTGCATTGTAATGTTTCATTTCTGAATAATACATAGAGTGTGCATATGTTTGGAGGAAGGGTTTTTCCCTCTTGAGATTTTTCCCAAGGTATATCTTGTGTTATCTTGTGGACTGTCTATATTTTCTTTTCATCATGGTTATTCTATAAGCTCAAGCATGCATTCTTTTCTCTCATGGGGTTATGCAGGAAACAAATTAAACATTTAAGGTATCATGCATTTGCAAGATCCTAACAAATTTTCATGGAAATCAATTGATCTCTTTCTTTTAAGAGATCTTCCATCTTTAGCTTATAAAATTAAAAACTTGAATAACTGAAAATTTTAATTTTCAACTAGGTTTAGCTATCCATGATCTCTATCATCCAAAACTTTAAATTGTAAGAAAAAACAACACACTCCCACTATAAAAAAATCCAATCAAACTTTGTGAAGATGCATCCCTCTTGAACTATGGATTTGATACCATATGTTGAAAAATAGGGTGAAACAATCAATGAGAAATATTATTTAATGCATTTTAATAAATTATTCTTGATAGGTCATAAGATTAAATGCAAACCAATAATAAAATAAAATAAAATCCATAGCAAGGTATTTACATGGAGAAACCATTGTGAGAAAAAAAAAAATACCAAAAGACCCGAAATTTTATTAATCTTGAAAATAGTTACATAAATGAAACATGTTAATCTCTTCCAATTATAATAGCATAATGGCGATTGAATGATTTGCAAAACAATATCATGATACTACCATTTTGAGGCACCAATATATTGGAGATTTATGAATACTAGACACCATCAATGGTATTGCCAAACTAATTACAAATACCACTCACCCAAATCTAGGTATCCACTTCCTTCATGAGGAATCTCACAAATCACCAATTTAATTGGTCAACCACTTTCAATAGTAAGTAACTCATATTACACACCCTACATCTGCCTCACATGTCATAAATATCATAAAAACATTCATGATGATCAAATTGACTAAGATCCCAATCTTAGGCACTCCATTCATAAGATCCAGTTGTAGAAGATCCTATTACACTTTCTTATACATCTTGATCTTTACCCAAATTTTTAATATCTTCCAAATGTAACTCTTAACTAAATGCAATTATAAATATATGTGAGAGAATAATAATAGTAAATATTTTTTACCTACCATTAAAGAGGGGCATCCAAGTCATGATTCTTTGAGATAAAATATTATTTCCTTAAAAACATGTCTAGAAATTTACAAGGTGAATAGCACCTAATGTCAACACACTAGTGGCTATGTATTTTCTTTGCTCATAAATTCAATGAGTTGAATGAGTGAGCAGCAACCTATAATTGCATTTCCCACTATATTGCCCACTATAGCAGTAGGATCATGGATGTGACAAATGCTTGTAAAGAGGTAGTATGTTATAGTGATTGTGTTCAAGCATTGGATTTAAGCACAAATAGGTTAGAATTAGTTGTGATTGTCAAAGTACCACTTGTTTGGCTAAAAATCCAATGTATCATGCTCATATGAAGCACATTGATGTTTAGTATGAATTTTTTTGAGAGATGGTTTAAGGTAGAAAAGTCATGTTCAAAATGTTAACACCTCAATAAATGCTATAGATTTTGTTGGAATATGATGTTGTACACCATTGCATAATTTGATATATTATAATATTGTAATTAAATAATTATTTAGTTGTGATGCACCTAGGCGGTGTGGTTAATCACACTAGGTAATTATTTGGGGACCACTATATGTTGTATTGTAACATTGTATTATTATTTAATGTGTGGGAGAAATGATAATAATTTAATATTGGTTTATATTTAAAAAGTGAAAACTTAGTACCCAATATTAAATAAGGGATTAATAGTTTTGTAGTCACATGGTTTTGTGGTACATGGTTTTATCTTACCACTTAGTTGTATTTTTGTGAGCTTGAATCTATAAAAGCAAGCACATGTTTAGTGGTTAAGGTTGGTTGGGTGAGTGGGCTATCATTATTGAGTCTTTTTGAGGAGTGCATGTGAAGCATGGCATGGAATGTGTGGATTCATGCTTAGAAACATGAGGATTCATTAAGAGGTTTGATGCTTTAGAGGTATTCATTGTAACTCTTGTATTTCTTTATTACCAAATAATATGATGGGGTATGGATGGTTTTGGAGGCTGGGTTTTTCCCTCTTGAGGGTTTTCCCAAGGTATATCTTGTGTTATCTTATGGCTTGTCTATTTGATCTATGCATTATGGTTACTTGTATACATGCTTTTCTCTCATGGGGTTATGTAGGAAATGGATTTAGAATGTGGGTTGAATGCATTATTTTCTAACAAGTGGTATCAGAGCTTTCATGGTTGATGGTTTTTTGTTATAACCCTAGTTTGAGATTTTTTTGCAAAGTTGAAGCCATGGATATGCATAAAATATTTGAGGCATTACAAGATATGGAACACATGTTGCAGTTGTTTGTTTGCAAATTTGGCCTTTTGGGTTGTTAATATTTATTGGGTTTATTGCAGATCTGAAGTTTTCAAAATTTGGGTTAAAGAGGGTTTCTTGGTTTGAGTTTTCATATGAGGTTTTTGTAGAGGAAATTTCATGGATGACCTCTTGAGACAAAACTGACCTCACCATTGGATCCAAGAGGCCCAAGACATGAAAAATGACATAAAATTCGACCTAGTTTGGCCAAGTTGGAAAAAAATAAAAAAAATTGACCAATACGGTTGTACGGCTATATGGCCTACAAAAGTCATTTGAAAAATAAAATATTTTTAAAAAAAATTAAATCGGACTTTTATTTGAAAAACCCTACAAAATATTTATTAAAAAAAATTGAAGGCTTTATTGAAATTTTGGAAAAGAATTAAAATATATATATATATATAGTTGTGGGGGAGGGGGGTGTGGATGGGGCAAGGGGGGGAACGCCCACAAACTCACCCTGCCCCACTTGCTTGTCAATAGTACCGATAGGTACTAGCAATACCTGCTCGTACTCCCCCCGATTGACAAGGTTGTCATCATCAGTCTGTGTCCCTCGGTGTGGGCCCCTCTGGTCTGGTGGGGCGAGAGCCCCTATAAAAATATACTGCTAAAAATTTATTTAAACTTAAAACCTTTTTTTTTAAATCTACCATTAAATGATATGTTCGTCGAGAAATTTTTAAATGAAAACAAATTAAATTTGTTTTAATAATGTCGTCGGGTTCGGCATGGGAGGGGGTGGGCAATTTTTTAAATTGAAAATTAAATAAAAAATTATTTTATTTGAGATTTGTCACCTCCACCAGTGGAGTGCCTCTCGAGTGCCACCGGTTGGCCACCGTCGTTGGTGGGCCACTGGTGGCTCAACCCAGAGGCCACTAGCAACCTTCCTACATGGGCAAATCAGACATTTTTTCAAACTTGCATAACTTTCACCCAATAGCTCAAATTTTCAACTTCTTATACTTGTTGGAAAGCTAGTTTCGAGAACTATGCAGTGTTATAGGTTTGGTTCCATTATTTTTCTATTTTCATCAGTTTTGGGGCCCAAAAATTAGTTGTTCTCGGTTGCACAGTTTTGAGCATAACTTTTGCATATAGAATCGAATTTTTAATTTTGAATAGGCATTGGAGAGCATGTGCAGTATACTACACAGTGAATTAGGTAGGTTTTCAGTTTGTAGTGCAGAATAAGTTTGGTACTTGTTTGATCACTCGTAGGAGCCTAAGATTCAGGGTGTGATTGTGTGAGCATTCAAATGAGTCAAGAGGAAAATCTTTGAGGGAGTACATGTTTTTATATGATATTTATGATGGTACAACTGATTATTAGTTTGGTGCTTTTTGGTATAGGTTTATAGGTGTTTTTTAAAGTTGGACTTTGATGGTGATAGGTACACATGTTGTCTTTGGTTTTGAGGGCATGGTTTGACATGAGTGGAGACTTGGAGTCTCATATGGGTGATAGTTGAGTGTAGGTACAGTGATGGCTATGGTTATGGTGTCATGGGTATGCAGATAAATTTGATGCATTGGCACGAAATGATCATGTATGTGGTTGTTTGGTGGTGATTTGGTTTGGTGTTAGGAGGTTGCTTTCATCTCCTTGATTCTTGTATGGTTCCTTGAATTTGGCTACTCATTTATGGACATGTTTGGCAGATCAGATTTGTGGTTGATTAAGTGTTTGAGTCTTGATGTCTACTGGATTATCTTCTTTGATATCTTGGTTTGTAAGTTACTAATGTGATGACAAGTTTGCATGTTTCAGTGGTTGGATCTATGATTTATGCAGCTTGTAGGTGTGTACAGCCTATTAGGTTGTAGTGGGATGACTCAGATGTGGACTATCTATATCCACCAGGTTTGATTCATTGTTGTTGTAGACTTTGTTAGTTGGTCTTGTTTGTGGTCATTTGTGCATTGGTATGTTGCTTTGGGATGTGAGGATGGATGGTTAGAGTGCCTGATTAGTAATTTTATGGGACTTTTAGCATGCGGTTTGATCACAATGTCATGATAGCTTGGTATATTCATTGGTTATACACTTTCAGTGGGAGCTTTTGGCTGTGATGACTTGGTCGTGTTGGATTGGTTTATGATGGTTTGATGGCAGTTGTATGTATCTTCTTGGCTTGGAGATCTTGGTTTCACTTGATGTTACTGAAATTCTAGTTGTGAGTGTAGACCTGGATGATCTTCATGGAGGATATGGTAGTCACGATGCCATGGTCGCTCAGTGTCACTGCTCAGTAGGTGTTGTTGGCAATGATGTGGATGCATCATTGGTGATGGTTATCTTCATGTGATTGGAGATGTAGTTTATTGGTTTAGAGTGTGATTATTATTATGTCATGGTTTAATCTTGATACTAGTTTAGATTTTGGCATGGTACATGTTCTCTTGATACTAGGATGTATGCAATGGTGCATGTGATCTCCTAGGAGGAGATGGTTAGATCATGTTGTCATGATAGGTTATTGATTCTGCAGTTGGAGCTTTGACATTGATCTTGGTGGTTCTCTTTGTATTGAGTACATATATCATTTGCTTGATTAATTCATGATGGTACTATGTTGCATTTGGAGTTTGGCATGTATTGATTGGTTTCAGGTTCTCATGGATACTTGAAGACGTAGGTGAGGTTGGATTTCTCTTGTGGTTAGAGATATTTTCTTGAGACGGTTACTTTGTTGCAAGTTGTCACCCTTGGTCCTCGGCATGGGCCAGTGTGATACTTGGGATTTGTGACCTGGTTTAACTGCCTCTTGTGGATCTTGGATCTTGTATAAATCTGTTGGTTTTATCATCCATTAACAAGTCAATCTTTTGGTGCAATGACAATCGCCTGAGCAACAATTGGTATCAAAGTTGAGGTCATAGGTTCAAACCCTCACTTATGTTGGGGAGGTTGTTGCAAGGTGTCATCCTTGATCTCTTTGATGTGGTCCAATGCGATGCTTAGGCTTCATGACATGGTTTAACTACCTCCTATAGATCTTGGATCTTGTATAAATCTGGCGATTGTATCAAGCATTAATAGGCCAATCTTTGGGTGCAATGATAACCACCTATGCAACATACTCTTTAGAGGTTTCAATAGGAAGACCGGGGAGCTTTCACCTGGGTATGGATGCGAGTTCATGATGGAACGATAAATGAGATTGTTCTTAGAGTGAGTCATAATGACTTGGTTATCTTGGAGGAGCATTCTCATTCTCCACTCTTGGTCTACTTCATATTTTATCATTTGAGAGGTATGCCCATTATTTATTTCAGATGTGTTATGTTTCATGCTTTGATTTATCATGGGATTGAGTAGAGTCATGGTGATTGATTTTGGAGACTCATTTGAGGATTTTTTAGAATGAGTTTATGATTCTTTATCTTTCATATATATGGATCTTGAGCTATGGATAGTTAGTTCTAGAGGATTCATTTTGAGAGATGTTTAGCATGGTTATCTCCTTGTTCATTTGAGTTTATGTTATCATTCATTAATGAGGAGTTTAGGAGATGGTTTATGGGTTGATTTCCTTGGTTTGGGAATGGCTATCTTTGAGTTTGATCTTCTTGATTAGAGAGGCTTACATCCATGTTACCATTTACATGATTCATATTTTGTTTGATATGAGATTGAACGTTGGTTTGGGTGTTGTTGAGGCTTCTCAGTTGGGGTTGTTAAGAGATCATACTTGACACAAAATTTCACTTTTTGAGGTGTTGGTAAAGGCACATGTTATGGTTTACAATTTTTCTCTCTTCATGATTCCTTCCTCGAGGTTCATGTTCATATGATTTGGGAGGATGGTGGAAACATGTTGTGAGAGATTATGTAGCTATTTGGGTTGCATGTGTGGATCATTGTTATTGTTCTTGGTACTTCATGTTTTGATTATTTATCACACCTTGATATAGTGTTGATTGGTAGACTTGATATTCTTTGACATTACCTATGCAGTGGGAGTTCCTAGATATGCATGTTCTTCATTGATAGGTTTGATACAGGGAGCTTGTGATTGAAGTTTATGGGTTGCATATGTTCTTGGCATGAGTTTAATGATGTTATTGATACCTAGGAGGTATGGATGGTCAAATGTATTATCATGTGTTGTGGATTCTATTTCTAATCATGTGGGTTTTTACTCGACAATAATTTGGTTAGAGCCTTTGTTATCACTAGGATTCGATGGTTGTGTTCTTGGATTGATGCATCTTCACCTTGGCATGTTCATTTTCTTCCATAGGTGGCACATTGGAGGATGAGAGGAGTTCTTTCTTGAGATGGTGGTCAATTTGTTCTTGTTGTAGGTATCTTGATGGAGCATGAGAGCATGTTAGAGATTCATGTGGTTGCATGTATGGCTATGATGATGTATTTAATGTATTGATCCCTTATGCAATGTATACAACAAGTGGGAGAATATTGGAATATGGTGGTGTACACTATTGCATAATTTGATATATTATAATGTTGTAATTAAATAATTATTTAGTTGTGATGCACCTAGGTGGTGTGGTTAATCACACTAGGTAACTATTTGGGGACCACTTTATGTTGTATTGTAACATTGTATTATTATTTAATGTGTGGGGGACATATGATAACAATTTAATATTGGGGAAATATTTAAAAAGTGAAAAATTAGTACCTAATATTAAATAAGGGATTAGTGGTTTTGTGGCACATGGTTTTATCTTACCACTTGGTTGTATTTTTGTGAGCTTGAATCTATAAAAGAAAACACATGTTAGTGGTTAAGAGTGGATGGGTGAGTGGGTTGTCATTATTGAGTCTTTCTAAGGAGTGCATATGTGAAGCATGGCATGGGATGTGTGGATTCATGCTTGGGCATATGAGGATGCATTGAGAGGCTTGATTCTTTAGAGGTATTCATTGTTACTTGTATTTCTTTATTGCACTGAATAATATGATGGAGTATGGATGCTTTTGAAGGTTGGATTTTTCCCTCTTGAGGGTTTTCCCAGGGTATATCTTGTGGCTTGTTTATTTTCAATCTATGCATTATGGTTACTTGTAGGCATGATTTTCTCTCATGGGGTTATGTAGGAAATGGATTGAGAATGTGGGTTGAATGCATTATTTCCTAACAAATTCCATCACTAATTTAGTGAGTAAATATAATTTTAGTTGGTGCAAAAATGCCATAGGCCTTAACTCTTCTACAACTTGATTTATTCTATTATTTTCTATTTTTCTCTTACAAGGTGTACATCAAGTGGGATAATATTAGGGTAGGTTTCGTACACCCTACAATATTCTACTATTATAACAATTTATTTAATTGTTTGTACCCACTTGGAAATTTTTAAGGTAAAACGGGTTTTTAAAGGGAACCAAAACCCTTATACAAAATGTAGGAATAAAGATAATCAAAGAATCACATCTACAACTAAATGGGTTTTAGAGGGACCTGAAACCCAAAAGTTCATAACAGCCTAAAATAAAAACTAGAGACCCTACAACAAAACAACTAGAAAAAAATAGCAAAGCAACTAGAAACAAACAACAAAGTTACTATAAATCTTTGAGGGCATTAAAACCTTCAAACTCATGATGATCAACTAGGCTAAGAAGATCATTCTTCTCTTCTTGGAAAGTCTTCTTCTTTTCCCTAGTGTGCATACTTGGCCCTTTCTGGTCTAAGTGGCTTTGTTTTCCTTTGGTCTTGTGATACTTCTTCATCTTCTTAGCAGTAATGGAGACATCGACCACTCAGTATTCCTTGAGTTCCTTCAACTTCTCATTGAAGATGTGAATACCTTTGGTGTTTTTCTAAAGAGTGCATTGGCTTATTTTGATGACTCTTTCCAGGTTTTGGTTAATCTACGTCATTTTTTTCCAAACCATTGACTCAACTGTCATAATCCTCTTTTATAAGATTGACTTCAATAATAATAGCTTCTAGGGCCAACCGAATCTCATTTTCATCATCCTTCACATTCATAGAAGCCTTTGCTTCCCCTATGGCATCAACTTTATTTTGCAAAGATCTTAGCTTAATATTTATATGATTTATTAAATATATAATTTTTCAATCAAATAAATATATCAACATATATTAAAATAATTATATATACTTATATACATATATTAATATGTATGTATATATGTTTATATTAGCGTAATCATAATCTATATATATTAATATATATAATATATAACATTATTTTAACATCCATACTTAAACACAATATTCACATATTCATCAATTGGTGCATATATATAAAATATGTGTATATATATGTTTTGTATATCCAATCGATAATCTCATGTATATGATATATCCGTACATGAATATACATAAGTACATCTACCTGCATATACACATGTGCATATATATTCATATGTTTGAGTTTATCAAAGACATGTACATACATACATATATATATTCTATGTATATGCCCATCGATTAATATATAAACATGAACATACAGAAATAACTTATACTTATCACAAAGACTCAATCACATATCCTCAAACAAGAGCATTCAAAGACTAACCACAAACCAATACAAAACATTCCCCAAACCATAATTGAAGATCACTTACCAATTTTGTACTATCTTGACTCAACTAGACCAAACTAGGATGTGAGTGTGTGTATGCTCAATTAGGCACATTAAAGATTACCAAACCAATTTCTTCTCCTAAGTGATACTCCACCTCTCTTTTGGAGGTCCGAATTTATTCCTACATCCAACTTAGTGCATCACAACAATAGTTAGTCGATAACATTACATTCATAAACATCATATATTTTCATCTTCTAAACTTTTAAAATATCATATTGACTTACACATTCATTCATCACATTTTCCATTAAGATTGATATACAAAACACAATCATATATTAAAGCATCTTAAATCAACAAGGTAATAGTAAATAGGTAATAACACAATGGGGTGTAACATATTCCCCCTTGTGAATATTTGTCCCCGATGATTTTAAGTATCAAACATAAAACATAGACCATAAAACATAAACATAAAAATATTGTTTCAGGAGCTTTCAAAGCTAGAAAAATATGAGGAAACTTTTGCTTCATCTCAGCATAGTCATCCCAAGTGAAGAAAACATGGCTTTCCAAAACCTAGATGTCATATGAGCATTTGTGTTAGAAATAATCTTCTCAAGAACTCCATGTAACCTAAATACCTCTTGAATAAACTTTCATGCTATAACAGGGGATCCACCTATTAGATTCCATGGAATAAAATGAGCCACCTTTGTAAGCTTATCCACTACTACCATAATGGTGTTATGCTTATCCCTTGACATTAGAAGACCTTGCAAAATCCATGCTAATAAATTGCCATTTACTTTCAGGAACTTCATAAGGATACAAAAGACCTACAGGGTGATTATGCTCTAACCTTACTCTCTGACATTCTAAGAAACTTACTACAAATCTTGCAACATCCCCTTCATCCCTTTCTATAAATACAATGGCTTGACATCATCCAACAACTTGGTTACTCCAAGATGTCCAAAATATGGTGCAATGTGAACTTCTTTCCATGCCAAATTCCTTAATTCCTCAAAGTTAGGTACATAGATTCTTCCCTTACATCTTAATAAACCATCAGGTTCAAAGTGAAATCCTTCATACCTTGGGTCTTGTGGATTATTCGTGAGTGCTTTCTTGACTTTCTAATAACACTTGTCATCCTTGGATTTCTGCAACACTTGAACCTTGAAATCGGTTTGAATTGATATCATTGAGGAGATATGCCTCCTACAACTTAGGGCATTGATTACTTTATTTTATTTTCCCTTGATATAATTGATGTTAAAATCATAATCTGATATCAATTCCAACCATTTCCTTTGTCTTGCATTCAAATTTGGTTAGGTAAACTAATACTTTAGATTGTGATGGTCAGTCTTTAGTTCAAAAGGTTTTCCCAATAGATAGTGTCTCCACATCTGTAATGCATGAACAACAGTTTCTAACTCCAAACCATGTGAAGCATAATTTTTCTCATAATTTTTTAGCTTCCTCTACTCATAGGCTATGACTCGCCCATCCTACATCAATACTCCACCCAAACCTTCTCCTGAAGCATCTGTGATGATAATAAAATTGCCATCTGGATCAGGTACTTTCAATATTGGAGTTGTGGTAAAATTCTCCTTGAGTTGGTCAAATATTGATTTACATTTCTCAGACCATTCAAAATTCTTCCCTTTTCTTTGCAAGGAGGTAATGGGAAAAACTATTCTGGATAATTTTGCAACAAAATTCTGATAGTAACCCACCAGACCCATAAAAATTCTAACTTCTGGCACATTCTTAGGCACTAGCCAATCAAGCACTACTTTTATTTTTGTTGGATCAACAACAATCCCATCCGCTGAAATCACTTTGACCTAGATACTACACTTCCTTTTGAAATAAGGTACACTTAGAGATTTTTCCATACAACTTTTTCTCTCTTAATCGTTGGAGAACAATCTCTAAATGCCAAAGATGTTCCTCTTCATTCTTGGAGTAGATAAGAATATCATCCAAGAAGACCAACACAAAATTATCCAAGAAAAACCTAAATACATTATTCATTAGGTTCATGAGTGTTTCAGGTGCATTCATCAGTCCAAATGGTAGGACTGTGAACTCGTAATGACCATATCTAGTCCTAAAGGTTGTTTTGAAAGTGTCTTCATCCTTGATCCTCAGTTGATGATAACTTGAACGTAGATCAATTTTCAAAAACACTGTTGCTCCTCACATTTGATCGAAGAGATCATCAATACGTGGTAACAGGTACTTATTCTTTATCATTACCTTGTTAAGAAAATGATAATCAACACACAAGTGCAGTGTACCATCTTTCTTCTTCATGAATATCACTGGTGCTCCCTAGAGTGAAACACTAGGTCTTATCAGTCACTTGGACAACAATTCCTCCAATTGAGATTTTAGCACCATTAATTCAGGTGTGGTCATCCTATATGGCACTTTAGATATAGGTTCCGCCCCTAGAACTATGTCAATAGAGAAATCAAACACTCTCTTGGGAGGAAATCTAGGTAGTTCATCTGGAAATACATCCACAAAGTTCCTTGGGATAGGATATTTCTCCATATACAACTTTCTCGATTCTACCTCCTCACTATCTTTGGCTTCTTGGAGGTTTTGAGGTCCATAATATACTACATCATTTTGAGAAATGAACTCTTTGCATTCCTCAAGTTTCTTCATTTTTACCACAAAGAGTTGACAACCTTTCTTCTTCGCTCTATGCATTTGTATGGTGAAGATATATCATAACTTAATTTATCTATGCATTCCTTGCAATGATACCTAGTTTCCTAGATCACCTAAACATTCTACTATTTTTACATGACAATCCACTTTGGCCCTATGTTTCCATAGCCAATTCATCCCTAAAATGACATCATAAGAGCCTAAGGGAGCTACATACAAATTCACTTCCATAGAGAAATTCAAAAGTTCACCCCTTGCTTTGAAAAAATATTGATCCACCTTAGCTCTTTTTTGGTTTGCATATTCAACAATCCAAGACTTTTCCTATAGCTAGATTTTTTGGAAATTTTACTAGCTATACTAGGAGAAACAATTTTTATTGTTGCATTGGTATCTATTAAAATTGAGATGGGTGTACCAAACAAAGTACTTGGAATCTCCATCACAGTAATCTGGTACTTTGCTTGCCGATTGTCTAATGGCCCATGAATCCTCTGCTAGAATGTTGCTTGTTGAGGAGGTAGAGGGTTCCCATGTGGTTGTGTCCCTGGTGGTTTGTTGGGACACTAATTTGCAAAGTGATCTCCACCACACATAAAACATCCTCTCAGCGACCCTTTCCTTGTTGCATGCCTTCCAAAACTATCATCATTCCTACCAACATTGCAATTGTTGTTCCCCCTACAATCCCTTCTTGATTAATTTTGCCAATTATGGAATCCTTTATCTCCTTTCCTTTGAAAATATTACCCTTCACTAGGTTTCTTCATAGTTGGAATAGCTTGTGACAAATTAAACTTCCTTGGATTCTTTTCACAATAGTTTGAGATAGATTTAAGCCTCTGCTCTTTCTTAATGGCTTTCTCATAAACCAGGTCCATGGCAGTAGGGTCGTGCATGTCTACCTCTCCACCGATTTGGGCAGTGATACCCATGATGAACTTTATTATTTGAAACCACTCATCCTTTTGGTACATGGTTATGTACCTTAGGAGATGAGTGAATTTCTCTTAGTATTCATTAACCGAGGAATCTCCTTGCCTCAAGTTCTGAAAGTTGGTAAGATTTTGATCATATAATATTTGAGGTAGCCACTACTTTTAGAATATTTCAACGAAGTCACTCCAAGTAAGATTTAAATAACTTAGCCCAAGCTCCATATTTTTATTCATCCACTAGTTGGATGCTTCTCTAGCCAATTGGAAAGCTCTCCAAACGGATTTAGTTACCTCAAAGTAATTCCTAATTTCAAAATACTTTTCCATCTCTGTGAGACATACCTCAGTTGTATCCCCACTAGTGCTACCTTCAAACTTCAGAGGGGTGATCTTTCTCATATATTGAGATAGCTCACTTGCAAGTCACTTCCTTTTACCTCCCTCCGATCTAGTTTGTGATTCATCATTCTCATGTTCACTTGATTGAGTATGATCATGGGAATTTTCCTCTTCTTCAACATTATTAGGAACTTCTTGTTCCTCCCTTTCTTTTCCCCTTACCTCATGCTCCAGGTTCTCAATTATTTCTCTTGCCTCATCCATCATAGCTAAAATATGATCCAACTTATTCTCAACATTTTCTGCACCTTGACCTACTTCTTGACTTCCCCCAAGGTTAGTTCTAGTTCTAACCATTTTACTAGAAAATTTATACCTAAAGGGTTTCATCTTTAATTAGATTCTAAGAATATTTACATAACACTCAAAACATTTCAAAAAGAACGAACATTCATACATAAGAAATTGAAAGAAGATCTTATACACAAGTTTAACATAACATGGTTTTTATTTAGATCAATAGGATTTCAATATCCTTGCTTTTACATGAAATGACTATTCAAATAGTCTAGGGGAGAGTATCCCTCAAATTTGAACTCTCAGATACATAACTAAGTGGGGTATACCCTTCAAATTTTTGTTCACATTCAAAGTCAAAAGGGAAATAACCTTCAAACCTATCATCAGATACATAGATTTAGGGAATATATCCCTCTAATTCATCACTAGAGGCTATTACAATTGATTCTGACAATGGAAGAACATGAGGGTCCCTAAAGATCATAGCAAGACTAACATTGCATTCCGAGGGCATATCCTTGGAAAGTGGTAAAGAACCTGACTTTTTTGGAGAGACACGAGGTACAAAGTTAGCATTCTCACACATCCTTTTTCTCTCTTGAATGACACAAGATAAAGCATTACTAAAAGTCTTAGTGTCACTCAACCAAATAGCATTGCCGTAATTGGTCCCCTCTATGGTTTGAACATTGGCTTCTCTTTCTTTCTTGGCCTTTAGGTAGCGCTCATTACTGATTACTAACTTTCTTGCAGTCATCTTGAGACGCACCATCTTGGCAAAATAATTCCAAACATTACTCATATAATGTTGGATGAAAGCATAGAAAGCACATAGGTTCCAAAGCTAAACCCGGTAGCTCTGATACCACGTGTAACATGCCCATTGTTCTAACCATTGATTTTACTATATTTTACCCACATGGGAATAGTTTTTGATACTAACACTTAGTCAATAAAAATTCTTTTCTAATCGAATAAAAAATGCACATTGATACAAACTCATGTCAAACTTTCTCATTGCATTACAAAGAGACATTACTAAATTCCAAGTAACAAATCCATATTACATAATTTCATGATAATATTTTCCATTTACATTTTCTCAAAAAGAATAGAGATACATGATTACATACATAGTTTTCATAAGCTTAATGAAACATAGATAAAAATGGTCTAGATGTCCTTGTTGGCATACATCCTCAAATCTTGGTTGCCAACTGTATGAGGGAGATCATCACTCAAGCACTTTTTCGCCAACCATAGACTTACTGCAGTCGCCCACACATCTACCTAACTAGTAAGATGGCCCTACCCTTTGATGAAGAGATTGGTTTGGTAACCTCATAATACTAGCCTTCCTGAGCATGGTCTTGTGTCCTACAAATATAGAGCTACTATACATTGGCTACAACCTACATATTTGGCATTCCCTGCCTAGTTTGCATCCCTGGATCATAATGAACTGACAGTGTAAACAATGGCTACTTACACTGCTTTGGCCAAAGAATTTAACACCCAATACTTCGAGTGTAGGTCGCATGTTCACCCAAACTTAGCTTGATTTGGTATTTGACCATTCATACTCTTTCCCACATAATACATATATTCCATTTAATAAGGCGATGACATGACATATTGACTAACTAGGTTACACCCTTTCCCATGGATTATCCAAACCCCAGAAATAACCAATCTAGCAACCCATGTTCAAATTGACATTCCTACTAAAGTAATTCAAAGCAATTTCATATCTCATACTTCACAACTTATGCAATATTTGTATAATCTTAACTTAATATAGTTCCTAATAGCAACATAACCACTCAAAATCCAATATATATGGTATATATTTATATCCCAATAACAAGGTTTCACCAAAACTCAATTCTTTCAAGAATCATGCAAGCTTAGCCAAAGTAAGAAATAAACCAAGTTCATAAAGAAAACATAACATGAATTAAAACCATCCTTTCCCAAACAAAGGCATTCTTAAACGAATAACATGCAACTTAAAATAATAGAGTAATAAAAATCAACATGCTTGGAAATATAGCCCAATTTATAATACCGGTTTCCAAGCTCAACCTCCACAAATCTGCATGCTACTCCTTCTAAACTCAACCTATCATCAAACTCTAGCCTCTCACAAAAAACTATCAACAATTGCAAATGCACAAACAAATCTCTTTCTCACAAATGCTCCCTAAAATATCCTTGCACAAAAAACTATAGTAGAATAATGAATGAAGAAATCAAAATGGAAAAGTGTAGCCAAAGATAGAGAGAATGCCCCTATTTATACAAAAATTTGAGCATCTTAATGCTACTATTAAGCTACTAATTCCGCCACCTTCTTATTCCAAATGCATCAACTAGGCTTATGGAGTGAGATGTGGCTACTTAAAACATTGGTTTTCTAACACATATATAATCCAACTTCTCTATTGAAGATGAGTCGCTCTTATTTGGTTGACAACAATGAATTAAACTCAAAAAACACAACCTATAGGTTCCCCTATTGCAATATAAGTCAACTACCTCAACCAGTTCATGGACAAAGAACAAGTCTCATGCCTTCAGAAAGATATGTGTTGGTTTATGACGTAGAAATAGACTTCTTCTTGTTTCATACTTCCCAGAATATGGCACCAACAATTCATACTTATGCGCCCTTTATTCATGCATAGGTTTGACAAATTCAACATGTTATGAATTACACTTACTCTTGCAAATGACTTGATCCATATTACTTTATGCACTATTTAAATGTATTGAGACTTATTCCTCGTGCACTATATGTGGGCAAGTTCAAGTTTAGCCACTTCTTTTTACATGACAATGCTTTACTTATGTGCTATAGTCTATTTCAAAATGCTTTTGAATACATAGCAATATATCATATATATATATATATTTATATATGTATATTAATATGTATGTATATGTACATTTATATTAACCTAATCATAATACACGTATATTAATATATACATTATTTTAATATCCATACTTAAACACATATATTCACATATTCATCGATTGGTGTATATATACAAAATGTGTATATATATGTCTTGTATATCCAATCGATACTCCCATACATATGATATATCCGTACATGAATATATATAAGTACATCTATCTATGCATACACATGCACATATATATTCATATGTATGAGTTTATCAAAGACATGTAAATATATACATTCTATGTATATACCCAATGATTAATATATAAACATGAATATACGAAAATAACTTATACTTATCACAAAGAATTAATCACATATTCCCAAACAAGAACATTCAAAGGCTAACCACAAACCAATACAAAACATTCCCCAAACCATAACTAAAGATTACTTGTAAACCGATTTCGTACTATCTTGAATCAACTAGACTAAACTAGGATGTGAGTGTGTGTATACTCAATTAGGAAAATTAAGGGTTACTAGACCAAGTTCTTCTCATGAGTGATACTCCCCCTCTCTTCTGGAGGTTCCAATATGTTCTTGCATCCAACTTAGTGCATCACAATAGTACTTAGCCGATAACATTACATTCATAAACATCATATATTTTCATCTTCTAAACATTTAAAATATCATATTGAATTACACATTCATTCATCACATTTTCCATCAAGATTTATATATAAAACACAATCATATATTAAAGCATTTTAACTCAACAAGGTAACCGTAAATAGGTAATAACACAATGGGGTGTAACATATTAGCTTGTGTGCTTGCACCATAGATCATTATGCCTATGCCATAAACACATAATTTAGTGTGTAGGATACACGCACCACACTAGGTGTTCATGCACCATATGAGAATGCACCTATACCACTAGGTAGTGCAAGTGTGTCATGAACCAAGGGCTAGGGATTTTAAGTTTATCTAAGTGCAGATGTGCTAGTTAGGTTGCAAATGCACCAAAATGTAGAGTACTTACACCAAACTAGGGAAGATAATATATCCTTAATAAAAAAATTTAAACTATGTCAAAAAACATTAAATAAAGGTAATAAATAGATTAGGACATTGTCCCATAGAGTGTGCCAAAATGCATTCACCAAATTAGAGAGGAAAGTACTAGAAAATAATGCACACACCAAGATTCGTAATTTATACCTAGCTACATCCCCAATAGAGCAAAGAACCAAAAATAATTGTGTTGGTGTTTCAATTAGCACCTTTGGAGTCCTTATTGGAAACAAACAACTATTGCAAGTGTTATAGTATTGCTCTTCGAATTATAGAGAGGAAGATCCCTCTTTGTTGATGTTACACATACAAAAAGGGTACTAAGGTTCCTATCTTTTTTACTTAGTGGATGGACACAAGGGTGCATAAACACAATGCGTCGTAGCTAAGGTTTTCTCTGGTTTATGTAGATCTTAACTACAACTAAACTAGCTTTTAATCTATCCTATCTCCTCAAGATAAAAAAAAGCATGAGGGTATAGGAGCGGGAATGGATTGGTTGGATCACTTAAATCCACCATCTCCTTAGAATATGGTCGAGGCTCTAAACTCTCAGATATATGCTAGGATAAGGTTTTATGCAAGCAATCACTCTTTATGGTAAGCTAGATCTAAGACTTGCCAAGGAGGAGGAACCCCTGTCTGAGGTATAGGCTGGGAAACAAATCACTAGAAACAACAAGGTACGATGATATGGATATCAAGATTGCTAAGGAGGAGGAACCCTTGTCCGAAGTATAGGCTGAAATCTAGATCATTAAAAAACATCAAACGATAACTATCGATGACAAAATATCCGAGGAACCCCTGTCCAAGGAGGAGATTGAAACAATAAGCTATAAACACAAGATGTTTGGAAGAACTCAAATCTTTAGATCAAATTGCATGTGCCCTTTGATTTCCTTCTTCAAGCTTTCTAAACAAATTAAAAATATTGGGACAACAAAGGCACGAAATCATGCACAATTGCGATCAACCAATTAACTCTCATCCAAGAGTGAACAAATATAGACTTGCAAGCTTGTTGGCACAACGATGCAACAATTTTGTGTAGTGAATAAAAGTTAAACAAATAATGAGCCCAAGGCTCTTATTTATAGAATCTCAAAGGAACTTAGGCAACCCTAAAATCTCCTTGAGTTAACAATCAGTTTTTACCAATCAACAAGATTTATTCCTAAGTCTAAATGTAGGTGAGCAAACAATTAACTAGAAATCTACTTCAGTTAATTGAAACTATACAAAGAGTCAACTGGAAAACTACTTCAGTTGACTGAAACTAAACTAAAGGTGAACTTTATTACAACATGTGCCTCCAAAATAGACATCCACATTTAGTGGATATTTGAGATCCATAAATCGTGGAAGTCAAATTAGACATCCTTAATTAGTGAGATCTGATATGCATGATCTGTGGGACATGGGGTTAACTTGGAAAGGGCCATCAAGTTAACTCCAATCATAATTAATGTCTTTCTGGAGGGTAGGACATCCTTTTTGGGTGTTTGACATTCCATCACTTCTAGTCAACAGTCCTTTTGTCTAGTTGTTGACTTCTTCGTATGAAGATTGTCACATGCCTTAACTGTCAATGTCAGCAACTTGATGTATGTATCTCCTTTATTTTGTTTCCCTTAGGAGGGTTACTCCTTGTCTTTCTGTTTGTGTTTCCACTTTGACGTGGAAGGTAGTGTAGCGTTAACTGGTGGTGGTTCTGTATTGGGAATGACTACCTTCCGCGTTCTTTTGTAGCTTTATGTTTTTGACATTTTCCTTGATATTTCTCAATGGAAGAGTGTTGTATGATGAAACTGTGAAGTTTGGTGAAGAAACCATGAATTTTGACCGTGAACACTCGTGCTGTGAGAAATGCACATGAACTTGCTGCATACGTAAAATTCCAATGGTTACTATCCTCTAAACTGGCCTTGGAAGGCAATCAAATATATGAGGTGAAACCATTATAGAACTCGTGGACTTGTGTATGTGCTTGTCAATCTGTCCAAGTTGACCTTTGGGTGTGCCCGATGCAGATCGATGCCAGTCGTTTTCAAAAAATCATGGAGTAAGACCATTTTGGCCTTGTATTCATCTTGGGAGAACTATATTATGAAAACTTTGAAGATTGATTATGCACACGACACTATTTGGAAAACTTTTTCTGGGATTGCTAAAAATAGCCTCGCCGGGGGTAGTTTTTACGAAAAATTATGAGACATGGGTTTTGTTGAGAATGATCTTCTAAACAAACCCAGAACGTTAGAAATTCAAAAAAATGAATTTTTCTATGACATGCAAGAGCCCTTCAATGGCAGAGGCAGCGAGGCACCAAAAAATGATTTTTCTTGGACAAATCCAACACATGAGTTTTGTTCGTGCTTCAAAGTTGAACAAACCCAGTTTGTTTGTTTTTCAAATTGGTGACTTTTTTGAAAACCCTAAAAAATAGGGGTAGCAAAGCTACTTTTTTTTTGGAAAAATCTAACATGTGGGTTTTGTTGAAAAAGCTTTGCTGATCATACCCAATTGGTCAGATCTGTGATTATCCGTTGTTTTCTTGGGCATGAAAGAATATCTAAGACAAGAAAAGAGGAAAAAGACAAGAAGAATTTTGGAAGTTATCAACTACCTCTCTAGATCTATTGGAAAATTATGCCTATAGATGCAACCTCTGATACACTGTCCCTTTGTGCAACTGATCTTCAAAAATATGAAGAACGGTGAAAGCCCCTTTGTTAGATCTTGAAAAGACATTTTGGAGAAGAAAATATTGTTCTTGGCTCCTCAACCTGCAAATAAATAATGAAGAATGGATGCCTAGATGCTTTGATATGTCAATTTGGAGTTGCAAGCATCAATTGGGCATCCAAAACCTGATTGGGGAGTGAATATGCTTGATCTAGATTTCTAAAAGCTGATTTCCACTGATTGTGGGACGTTTGGCCTCTTTTGCCTCCAAAATCTCTTTACTCAAGTCAACAAGTCACTTTTGACTTTTTAGGCATCCTTTTTGAGTTTGAACACTTTTTATCATGTTTTTTATGTTGAAGTGCCTCTGTTCGATCCTTGCTCTCGATCATTTAGTTGATACTGACAGATTCACTGCTGAGATGGAACAACCTTGATAAAATGTGCCTGGGAGTTGAAAAGCTCAAAGACTGAATCTGATGCCTTCAAATCAGGGTCGCCTTTCTTCAACAGGGGCTCTTTTGACCAACACTTAGTCTTGCTTGACTATTCTTTAATTTCATCATTTTTGACCCTCTGTGTTCTAATTCGAGATCACTGCTGACTGGTGATCTCACCGAAACGTGGGGTGGGTAATCAACTCAGTCCTAGAAAGGATGACTGGTATCTCAACTCTTGAAAGTTATTTTAGCTTCTTCAAAAGCTTAGGTGCCTCTAGTCAATAGGGGCGCCTTTGGCTTTTTGACTCATGATTTTTATGTTGTTGACCTTTGAGAGTGGCCCCAATTCGATCTCTGTTGTCAGGTGTCAAACTACTCTATTGTCTTTGCTGACGGTGTCATTGTTGAGATCGATTGTAATGGAGAAGATCATCCTGGAGGTAAATAAGCTCATAAGCTGCATTTGGCTGCTCAAAAAGGTGGGCACCTTTCTTCAGTAAGGGATCTTTTGACCAACACTTAGCCAATTTCTTGGCATTCTTCCTTCAACTTTCACTGTTAGGTGTTTTCTACTTGATCTCTGCCTCTGATTGCTTGACAGGCCCCGTGGATGTGTAAATGGATTGATCATGATGCAAAGAGAGAGCTGAGAAAATGCCATGTATACAACATTGGTTGGAAACTTCACCAGGTGCTTCAGATTCAAGGGCACCCCTAGCCAACAGGGGAGCCTTTGCTTTGTTATGCATTGATTTTCCCTCCATTTTGCATGCTTGAATGATTAATAGTTGTTGTCGTCTGATATGTCTCGCAGGCTGACAAATAGGTTCATTGCGGAGCTGAGCTGATGCTGGAGAGATTACCTGGAGACATGCTTTTTCAACAACTGAGATCTGGAGCATTTAATTCAAGGGCGCCCCTGGTCAATAGTGGCGCCTTTTCTCATATTTGACTGCCATTTGATAACCCTTTCATAGTAGCATCTCCTGACTTCACAAGTGTTCGTCGTTGATCGGTGAATTAGATGACTTAGCTTGATGATGCATTAGAAAGCCAGTAGCAACACGAAGAAGATGAATGTCTTGGTGGAAATTGATGGCTGCTTTTGATCCTCTGAATTCAAGGGTGCCTTTCTTCAGCAGGGGCACCTTTTAGGTGCAAGTTCATCTTTTTCTTTGAAAATCTTCATCTCTTTATGCTTCACGTTCGCCGTGCATCGTGATTGTCTTGAGCATTGTTGTTGACGATGTAGACGCGTGCATCCTTGCAATCACCTTCATCATGCTGCATGTATGGGCGTTTGAAAAAATGACTAAGGCATCCAACTCAACAACCTCCTTGGTAGCAAGACATTTATTTTCTAGACTTAGCCAATTTTCAACATTTTTCACTTTTGAAAATCCCCTTCATCGCGAAGCATCTTTTCAAACATTTTCACCATGTACTCCTTGTTGAAGCATTTGAAGCTTAACTTTCAACACCCGGTATTGGCCAATTTGCTATTTATGGCTGCAAAGCTCCTAACTTTGTTCCTGAAAAATGAAAATAGACCCACCAAAGGAAAACTAGCTTTTTGGTGATTTTGACTTGACCAATGTGATCGTGAAGTCAATTCATCCTATCAAAATCATTTTCAATGAATTCTGGCAAGGTCATATTTTTAGGGGTTTCCTTAAAAATAGGGGCAAGAAACCCTAATTTTCAAATTTTCAAAATTTTGCACACATGTTCCTTGACATAAACCCACAAAAACTTTACCTTCTATATGACCTAAAACATACTTTTGGCAACATTTTTACATGACTTAGATCATTTTAACAAAAATATCTCTTGAAGGCAAAAATTTATTTTGGGTACAACAAAATGACAAAAAGGAACAAACTTCTTACCACAAAATACCTTGTTGACCTAGTGATGTTACTCAAGATGATTGGTTGATTATTGAAGATGAATTTTGGTTGCTCAATCCAATAACATAACCTTGCTTTGTATCCAATTTCTCTCCTTGGAAACAACATGATGATTGTTTGATTTATAGATTTGACGAGGATAAATGGAGGGTTGAGATTGTTTTAGGATGGATGGTAATGATTGCATGAGAGGAATTTTGAATTTGAATTTCATAGGAATGAGCGAATACATTTTAGTGGTTGGTAAAACGAGGGTTAAGATTGACTTGATTGGGTGAATGGTTTGGATTAAAAGTTGGTTTGAGTTTAAATAGAAGTTGGTTGGATGTGTGTGACTAGGTTTTGTTTGATTGATTTGATGACTAGGATTTATGATTGATGACTCATATTTATTTCATTTTTAATTATGGATGGGACATGATTGTCTTTTTAGTGGGGACTAGATTAAGATTTGGGGCTTTAAGATAATTAATCAAATAAATAGATTATTTAATTAGTTAGGGAAGAGGGATGTAGGATGTTAATTTAATTTGATGATGAGGAAATATTTGCAGCTAAATCTTAATTAATGCTCCAATAGTACAAGTGTGTTGAAAGTGATTGTAATGTTATTTATGATCGATTTTAAGTGTACAAACTCAAAAAAATAGAACACCAGTTCAATAAATTTTACTTGATTTCTCTTCTTGTACCATTATTCTACCACTAACATCATAATTTTACAAAAAAATGACTCTTCCATTATCTTTCACTTTAGCTAGTCTATTTTTTCCTCTATCCACATATATGGGAATAAATTATTGTACTCCAAAAAATAAAGATCAGAGTGAACTCAAAAGAGATTCCTCTACTACTTTAATAAAAAGGAAGAAAAGATATAAAAATAGCATGCGTACGGTTGCTACCTACTACGATATGGAAAACTTCTATCTTTGACCACTCGAATGTCAAATTAATATGATTCAAAATTTCCATCGGCTTCCACTTCCTCTTTTGAGTCAGCTAATGTCTAATTGACATGATTTTAACATGATTTGATATTGTATTCGATATACATCAAATCATATGAAAAGAAATGGAGATCAGAAAAGTTGTTCAATCATGCCATTGGCATTATGTTTGGGAAAAGCATTTGAGTGGGTACATACACAGTCCTTGATTAAGGACTATCATTGAAACGTTCTTATGTGTTTTGGAAATCAACGGCTCCGAACTGGGTACATTGAATCTCCTCCATAATGTTTTGAAAATCAACGGCTCCGAACTGACGAGAGAAATTGTTGTGCACTGCTTTTAGCAATGTCGAAGGCCGTATTTAGGGTTATGTCTTCTCGTCGGCAAGGGTTAGTTTGAGATATACACTATTCGAACAATTTCTTCTAAATTCAATCCTCTTCCGGTTCCCTCTCGCATTCTCTGATTCTATTAAAATAAAGCACCCAAAAAGCACAAAGTATTTTCTTCAATTGGTACAGTACACGCTCAGGAAACATATGCATTATTGGTTTTTAGGATTGAATTCTTATTTGGGTACTTTGCAATTTCCCTGTCCGCCATCGGTTGCCTGATCTTTGAGTTTAAAAAAATCAATTTACCCCTCTTTCCCTGTCCAAATGCAGCAAATCAATCACAGTTCATCATTTTTCTGCGTAGTATTGATTTGATTTACATCTACATTGATTTATGGTCTCAATTGTTTTCCTAGGCGGGAGAATTCATTAACAAGTCCACCCGTCTACAGTGAATGGGAATTGTTTATATATTGTTCAATTCGGGTATTTTTAACACAAGATGTTTATCAATTCCGAAAGATTATCAAAGCATACGGGATTGCTTTGAGTATTGAAGAAGGATGCTGATGCTGCAATCTACACTCACAACATATTTGCTACATTATAAAGTAAAAAGAAGAAGAGCAGCCGTAAGATAAAGCGCAATACAAAAGAGGTTGAAAATGACTCACAGTTTTGAACTAAATTTACTGTATCTGTCATATCTAGGGCTGATTGTGACAACGATAATGATGATTCCTGTGCCACTGCCCTACGCCCTGCGTGTGGTAAAGATAAGTCTCATAAAGAGGTAATATTCTCCTAATTCCGATTTCTTTTATATAGAAAAGCAAGAATTGCTATTTTTCCTTCATAGCTGAACTGTAGCATCACACACAGTAATTAAGGCTTAGAATTGTTTTTATCTTTCTCCTTGGTAAATTGCACCTCACCACATACCTCTTTTTATCTAAGAAATTAGAATGCATTTGATTTTATCAAAGAATTTATCTCTTATTCTTAAGAGGAGAGTAAAATTCACCAACCATCATTAGAAAGCAGCATTGGGAACTGCAAATACAAAAACAATCTTATAGTGCCTTTAGGTTATTCAAGCCTTCAAAATATTTGAAGAATTTGATGCCCTTTGCCCTTTGCTCTATGAGCAAATTTGACGTTGTCTCATTATAAGGCAAATATATGACAATGTATTCGTGAGCCATTCCCTGACCATTTTCATTATAATAAACATGTATATATAGCTTGACTTATGTACTTTGCCTATAATAAAAAATGTCAGTTGAATTTATGGTTACCAGAGATACACAACGACATGTCCAAACTCCCATAGGGATGTCCTCTCACCATCTTCTGTGTGCGGAGAAATCAGGGATGCCAACTGATTAGGCTGGGTTTCCGGGCCTGACTGGTTGTACTTAGATGAGTGTCAACTTCTATGACATCCCTTGACCATCCCGAGGATAGCTGGCGTCCCTTTTTTCCCTTAAAAGGCCAGTCAGATTTTCCAAAAAAACAGAAGAAAAAGGTGTAGGAGTTCCACAATCTCTTCAATGCCCTTTAGGACACTTTAAACATTCAGACCTACAATAAAACCAGTCAATTTTTCCAGAAAAAACAGAAAAAAAGGGGTGAGAGTGCTACAATTTCTCCCATGCCCTTTATGACCCCCTTAGCACACTCTATATGTAACTCAATTACCATTTGCATTGCCACTCACAATCACAACAATCTTTTTTGCACTTACAGCTGTGAACTTGAAGGGGAAGCAAAGAAGAGGAAGGGACTATGCATAGTTCATGACTAGTCACCCTTAAATGTTCCTACTACTCATACAAATAAAATACATGGTTCAAAGGCATAATTCAAAACGTGCCCTGCATGATGCAAAATATGATAATTTTCTACAAAATCTACAATTAGCCCTAAAGGCACCTCAGTGAAGTTGGATACAACAGTTTGCTTCATATGTTTTGATGCTCTCCAAATAATGTGCCACTGGGAATATACACCTACACTCTCTAGTTCTCATCGTGGTATAAACTTGGAAATATGGTGATCATATGTTCATCAAGAGAACTGTGTGGATTGTTGTGTACTGTTCTTCAGTTGTTTGGTTCTACAAAGTAACAGATTGGGCACCTATTATGTTCAATGCTTCTAGTTCTGTTTCTTCTGCCAAAATCGGGACTATTGTAGTTAGGATACATTCTTTCATGTCCTCAACTATACTCTATAATACTATATAATATAAACATACTATGTACTTTTTGAGCCTGACAATTTTTTTACCTGCTTTATTAGCATGTAATAGTTTGGTAAACACTAAAGCTTATATATTTGAATTTCTATATATAAAACTTCCCTATATATTTAAAAAATTTATACATTGCAGTTCCTTGCTATCCCCCAAATATCTCCTAGATTGTTGTCCCCAAAATACTGTGGAACGTGGCAATTTACCCATCTTATATTGGAGGCTGGTTGAAGCATTCACCAGAACTATTCTATTTTCGGTATTCCTTAATTTGAATTTTCTTGGTCCTTAGTCTCTGTATTTTTCATGGCTATTCTATTTTCGGTATTCCTTTATTGGAATTTTCTTGGTCCTTAGTCTCTGTATTTTTTCATGGTTATTTAGTTGAAGCTTCCAATGATGTTTCTGTCAGGAGTAAGCGGTCCCTGTAAATGAGATTGATGTAGATTGGCATCTTTCTGTTGTGTTTCATTGAGAAAAATACTTGTTCTGTTTTTTGAGGATTGTGGTCCGTTGAGTATTCTTGTAACAACTGCTCATATTAACTTAATAAAATATGAAATTAGTGGATAATTAAACATAAGAGTTACTCAGAATTAAAGAGTCAAACACCTAGACCAAAATTTTTCAACTATAGAATTGATTCTATGATCATCACCATTAGTGTAAAATCCATTTACAATATTCTGGCATGAACTATAAGACTCAAATTATTTATATTACAGATACAGGTTTACACATTTCGAAACCAGATTGTCAACATAAGCAATAGATCTAATTTAACAGTCAAACTCTTATATAACAAATACAGAGCTCTAGTTTTGTAATAATAGGTATAAGAAAATAAGATAGAGTATCTACTCTTCTCAATCAGTAGGTCATAAATAATACATCAACACTTGCATTACTAAACCTCTTCTGTTTCCTTTCTCTGTAACTTGAAGTGGGAGAGAGAGAGAGCATCATTGAGGTGATATCTGTTGATGTGTTTTTTATGCACTTTTCAACACAGGTAATGCATAGGTGCATCACCTGTCTTGAATGACAATCTTCTACAATCAAATTGCAGAACATTATCCCAAGGTCTCTAATGTTAGGTTTTGACAGTGCTTGGAATATTTCAATTGTTTGATGTGATTTGTTGGAATCACAAGGCGGTCTTACGGATGAGTTACAAAGTGTGGGAAGTTGGGTTTGCAAATGGAGTTCTTAGGATGTAAAAATTGTTGCTCAGCTGCTGCAAGTTCAAAACAACAGTCTAGAACTCATAATTCAACTTCAGATTTGGCTTTACAATGTGCAATGAACCTTAGCTTAGGTTACTTATTAAAAAAAAGGAAAAAGGGCAGGGAAGAGAGGAAGTTCCTAGACCTGAAGCTATGAATGAACAGTAATCATGGAGGTTGCTATAGTAGACAAACTTCTTAAACTGGGTTTTGGTTGGCCAAGAGGAACCTACAGTTACACAAAACCAGTGCAATCTTCTAAGGACTACAGATTTTCAGATTGCATACACACATCATGAACATGCAATTGAACTAAGTTGCAGCAATAAAGTAAAGAAGCTTAGACTAGCTTTACAAAGTGATTCATCATCAACAAACCACAAAAATCATGAACTGAAAATTCATCAAATATTGTAACAACAAACACCATCATCACTTCCATTCAAGAAACTAACAACTAAACTAACAAGGAAGTAGAACCATGCATGTATAATGTAACAAACTCGAGAAACACTCATAAATCATGCAATGTAGCTCTCTATTGCTGCAGAATGCTTTTTGCACTAGCTCTCCAACCATTTACAAATGAAGGGGAGACCTCTATTTATAGTTTTCCAAAGCCCAAATGAATGGCTAGGATTGAATTACATTGTGTGGCTTAGATTTGACTGCACTAGGGTTTCACCTACCCCACAATATTCAGCAATTTAAAATACATCTTTTGTCTTTTCCTTGTTTTGTCTTGTAGTGGCCAGTCACTATAGCAATTTTGTCTTCTCGTTGATTGCCCTTTTGCTGTAGCTGAAATTGTCAAAGGCTGCCCTCTTGTTGGTGCATCTGTAGTATCCTTCAACCATCAAGTACACCTTGTTTGCAGATTTGCATCGTTGTTAAATGGATTAGATGATCTGATGAGACAGCTCCTGACGGATCTTGATCATTTGTTTGGAGGGAGGAAACAGCTGCTCCCTCCCACCACCTTCAAGGCCACCCTTTATAGATTTGTCATTGACTCCCTTGACATAGGCCTGCTTCTAATGCCAACTTTGTTGATGGGTGCTAGGGGAAGAGGCGAGCATAAATGAGTGGTGAAAGGAGCAATGTGCCTTTTCCTTTTTCAGGTTTCTCAATAGGCCTCCTCGACGGACCCGCGGTAGGTTTCTTGAATCCTGCATACATGAAGTGTTGTAAGTGCTTTCATACACAAATCAAGGCAAACATTAGTCAAATCCCGCAAAATCCTTGTTAGATCCATGCATGCATCATGAAAAGATCATAATATTCATATTTGGAGCTCATTTGGACCACAAGCATAAATGTGGGCTTAGGGGTGCAGGTGCCATAGGGTGGAAGGACGGCGGACGAAAGGCAAATGGCGGATGGAAGGCAGACGGCAGACGGCGGATGACAGATGGAAGGTGGATGGCAGATGAAAGGCAAACGACGGACGAAAGGCGGGCGACGAACGGTAGACGGAAGGCGAACGATGGATGGCAGACGAAAGATGGATGGACAAGGAAGTTCTCAAACGGCCACAGAGGGACGACGACCGGACAAGGAAGCTCCCAAACGACGACGACCCGACAAGGAAGTTCCCAAACGACCATGGAGGGATGGCGACCCTACAAGGAAGTTCCTGAACGGCCATGGAGGGACAACGACCCGACAAGGAAGTTTCTGAATTTCACAAAACTTAGCAAATTTGAGATTTTTCAATTTTAGTGCATGGGAAAAGGGGTAGAAAGAGTGCCAAGCCATACTTCCTTAAGATTTGACTCATTTTGAAAAATGCAAAAATTTGGAAGGGGGAAGCCGGAGGGTCGCCGCCCTTTTGAAACGACAATGAGCACACGGTGGCCTGACATGAAAGTTTTGATGGCGATGGAGGGACGGCAGCCCGACAAGGAAGTTCTAATGGCGGCGGAGGGACGACGACCTGACAGGGAATTTCTGCAATGTCTAAACACATGGAAAATTTGATCCAAACCCCTTTAGGCATGTGAAGTCACTCACTTTATGGGCCCTAGATGATGAAAACTTGAAGTTTGCACCCATTTCGGAAATGCGGAGATTCAGAAGGGGGAAGCCGGAGGGTCGCTGCCCTTTTGAAACGACAATGAGCACATGGTAGCTCGACATGGAAGTTCTAACGATGACGAAGGGATGGTGATCCTACAAGGAAGTTCCGACAGTGACGAAGGGATGGCGACCCGACATGAAAGTTCCGACCGTGACGGAGGGACGGCGACCCGACATGAAATTTCCGTAACTTCCCAAAACTTAACGAAACCTTGGCAGTTCACTTAGGCATCACAAAAACATCCCAAATCCATAGGCAACTTGTCCCCAAAGTCAAAAAATGAAGGAAAAAGCGAATCAAGCGAGTAGGGACCAAGTCATCAGGAACAAGGCAAAAGGTGAAAAAGGAAGGGGGGGACTTTGCTTCTCCCCAGATTTGAATGCCCCAAGTAAAATGAGGGGGCGGGAGAAACGTTTATAGGCCAATTTCCATTAATGGCATGCATTGATTTCTTTGTATGGTAGACCCAGGTTAGGTGAGATGTGGAATCTCTCGCTTGTTTGGATGCTTGGTCAAGGCCCGAACGAAGAAACTAAGTGTGGAGCCCGCCACGCGAGCAGAAGTTGGGTGTCAGTCACCACTCAACGACGAAACATGAGCGGCAACCCGAATGAGGTGACTTGCAGTTGCGGGTCTGCGAGGCTTGGAGGATGCCAGGGCAACGGACGAAGGGAAACCTGCAGGGGCATTTCCACGAAAGCAAAAGACTTAGCGAAAATCATGTAGGTGAATTTGGTCAAGGGAATTTGATTGTTTGAAAGCACATGACCAATTTGGGCTTGGAAAAAGGGGCACACAAAATGAGACGAGAACAAAGCAGCTCGTCGGGAGCGAAAAGAGGGGGTCCCTGCCTTCGGTGGGGCGTGTGTGCAAAACATGCACAACAATATCCACACTACCATGAAGCATTACCCTCCCTGTGCTACTCTATTGGAGAAGCTCGACCCATCGCAAAAGATCTAGCAGTATGTGGCCAACATACATGATTGAATCCAATTCACTAAGTGAGTCATTGACAATTAACAACTTATATGCTCATGCAACACATATCTAGTACACCTGTCCATTGTTAAACATATCATTGAAGAGGACATAAATCCACCAAGGCAATGTACTTATGCATGAAAAACGATGACATTCAATGTTTACAATATATAATATCTCAATCATCGCACAATGATGCCTTGATAAGATGGGTAAACAGTAACCAAAAGACAAAGCCCATACTAGCATTAGTTCAATAATATAATTTCAAGGTAATGGCATTTATTGCATACTATGCCAAGTAGGCTGCTCCATATCCCACATGTTCCCTAAATCCACTCACTACTAGATGATTTAGGAACCAATGGTCTTACTTCCTCATCCTTGAATTGCATACTTATGCCATATAAGTCAATTCACAACTTTCAATCTGCAGTTTGCAGCAGACAGGACAGTGTTTAAATGGTCATATTTTTAACTTGGCTAATAAAAATCCAATATGTTCTGGAAAGGGGAAAATGCAAAGAACAAAACCTAGAAATATTTTTGCAAGAAACTCAATAAAGTGGGAGCAGTTTTCTCTACAAGTCACCTCACTAGTTCTACCCAGAATAATTGCTCAACAGGATCACCTTAATTTCTTTGTAAACTAAGCAAAGAATTTACAGAATTTGTCCTCCAAGCCTGGGAAATAAAACTTAATACATTACCAGAAGTACTTGATGGCTCAAGAGAACATCCATTTGTTTTAATGCAAACCAATTTTAAAATATGAAAAACACCAGTTGGCAGAAGCAATATTCAGCACACTAAACTTATATTATTGCTTTTTCCATTTTTTTGTCGCCTGTTGCAATTGTTTCACATTTCTATTTTATGATCATTTACTGTTGAATTATTCTTTTTACCACAAAAAGTGTTCAAGTTAAATCTCAACAACATTTATGAACATTTATATTTTAGCCAATCGTCACAAATATTTCATTCTAAGTTTGACAAAATTAGGTTGTGGGACACCTGATCATTTAAATAAGATAAGTCATATGTAATTATTGACAATGCTAGGAAAGTGCATTCAGTTGCACTTTATGGGCTCTTACTAGACATAGATTATACCCACATGTAACTGAAAATATGAAAGTCATGTAAGGACAGAGGCATTGGTAGACCTGATCTTCCATGTAAAAAAGAAAATTTGAGAATTCAAGCATATAGACTACAAACGGGGAATTATAACATATCAAACAGGAGATCTTTCCACAGAGAACGAACTTCAGGTCTGGTTTCCATGTCCATGTTAAACTTGATCAATCTCTATGATTATTTAAAGTTTTTCATTCTAAGTTTGATAACCTTGGATTGTACAGTACATAACCACCTCAGGAATGAAGAATCACACATAACCACTCATAACATTGTGATATTGCATGTTATGAGCTTGTTTGACACTAATTACACCTCTAGCAGTGTTCATTGACATCCATATCAATTTTTAATATGTAATAAATGTGAATGCTTTAAATTGGTACTGGAAATTGTTTGATACTAAAGGGTTGCTGGTCGGCAAGGAAGAAATTATAGAAGACCCAAATAGTTAAGCACAATTCTTAGTTGATTCATAGAAGCTTGGGACAACAGCAATCTGGCAAAACCTCAATCTAGTTGAGAATACTTTGATTGCATCCCACAGTATAATTATGCTGCTCTCAACAATCTTTTCAGGCATAAGAGCAAGAAGATCCATGGTGAAAAGAAAATATAAGTTTAAAAGCAAGTTGTGACAGCAAGATGTTTTGCTGTTTAAACAACCAAGCTTTATATGAATGGAAAATATAACAGAAAATGCATTTTGATCCAAGCTCTATATGAAATAACAAGGAAAAATCGCTTCTTTTATGCCACAATTGTCTTCATTCTCATATGATTTCATTTATGTGGTTTTCACAGTTTAAAAGGAATAGTGCTAGCCACAATCTTTTGTTTTCTCTTGGTAGGAAAGAAGTAAATAATATGGAAAATGAAGAGTTCTTACAGTTGAAGACTTCAATCATTGGAGTAATTCTTTGCCAGTTGGACTAACACCAACAACAATTTTTTTTAAAGTTTTCCATTCGATATCATATGAGCTGTATAAAACAGCAGCTAATTTCCAGTCACCCTCAACAATCAGCTGTGTGGAAGTTGTAAGCTCTTCCCCCCTCCTCTCTGCTGTCCTCCCTCCTCAAATCCTCCTTTTTTTCTTTTTTAAAAGGTCCTTTGCCTATTTTAGGCAAATGCAATTGCCAAGCATAACCCAGATTCCTCCCTTCGCTAGCATCCAACCACAATGAATATGCATGAAAATTGTGGAAGCATCTACCAAGCAAGGCATCAGACAAATTCACTGCCAGAAAATTCACACTGTGGGAAAATTCACCGCCATGACAAATTCACCACCAGTAATTCACTGCCGCGGGAAAATTAATCGCATTAATTTTCTGCAGTGGTGAAATTTCCTTGAGGTGAATTTGTCATTGCAGTGAATTTTCCCGCGGTGAATTGTTGGCAGTGAATTTTCTTGCGGTGAGTTGCTGGCGGTGAATTTTCCTAGAGCCACCAAGCACGTTGAGGGGGAGGAAATAAAATAAGTTTAAAGTTACTTTGTGTTTTATTTTATCCCTTCTTAAATGATCTTTAGTCTTTTCAAAATAATTTGTCTTGCTCTCCTCCCCTTCTAAAAATAAATTAAAAGTACTATCATACGCTATTAAAATATAATTTATTAATAATAATATTATTATTTTTATCTCTTTACTATAATAATATTTAGTATTATGATATTAAATATAATATTATTTATTTAATTTTAATATTATTTCCTTGTAATATTAAATAAAAAGCAAAAATGCCAATTCCTAGATAGTTTGGAGTCATTTTTGGCGAATGCTGGAATACAAATATGTATCAACAAGCAACACATTCTTGTTCAAGTTTGGCTCATAACCCAATGTTAACATGGGCTTTCCAAATTATTTAATTAGTATAGATTTCGTCCTTATGCAACTATGTACAGGTAAAGAACACATATACACTAATCTTATGCAATCTAGCTAAATGAATCTAAGTGCGTGTGTGTGATTCCATCATGACAAGTTACCACCATCGGCTAAAACCTTTTTCCTTGATGATACTCTCTCTCTGACCTGAGAGAGTATTATTAGTTCCTGTGAGACTAACATAATAAGTCATTACCATCATAATCATTCTTAATTACCCTTCAAGTAGTAATTAATGTAACCAAATTGTCTTTCCTAATTGCTCGTTATTAAACGATTAATACAGTAACTCAGTGATTAAGCTGGGCTAATTAAACGGTATGTGACAAGTTTGCTTTGCAAAATACCTTTTTAAAATTGTCTCTGGTTTTGAAGAATGCATCATTTCTAAAATGTAGATGTGCGGTGGGAAGGGAATCTTTGCAAAACACTGGAGGGGTTGATGAGGCAGGTATTCAAATAGGAAATTTGGTCATGCCTAGTTGTGTTAGTGTGATTGGTTTAGGGAAAGCTCTAGTGAGTTCAACTAAGTTAGACATTGACACAATTGCATTCAATACGGTGGATCCATAAATCACCCAGGCAACAGATCAAATTTTTGTTAGTGAATATGATGGTGATCTTGATTGCCCATCAAAGGGATTTTGTTCCATCCCTGAGGCAGTTGAAACTATTAGACAACGGAAGGTCAGTTTCCCGACCCTCACTATGCAAGGCTTTATATTCTGAACCCTAACATGGACTTGTGCCTATTGATATTTTTCTTCTGCAAGTTTAAGAAAACTATTATTACACTTATGTCCACAGGTAGTTTTTAATAGTATAATTTGATTATTGGATTGGTCATAATATCAGCTCTTCTATGTATCTGATGATTAAATTATCTTGATTTTTAGAAGACGTTGAGAGTCTAGTGAGTGAAAGTTTGCAATCTTTGTATCTTCAGTTTAGATCTCAGTTACATACCTACAATGTTCTTCGTATAGATAAGGAAAAACTTCTATCTGAAAGGAGATTGCACCTACATGAACCGAAATTGGGATCCTACTAATTTTGTTTAATCCAACTTCAGATTGTATGGCCACTTTCAAGATTGTTATAACTGATGATTTCATCTTGATACATGCTTCTGCAGCTTGTTATTGCAGTGGATGATGGAGTTAGGGAGAAGGAAGGGGATCTTATTATGGCAGCATTCTCAGTAAGCCCTCAGGCATTCTCCTTCATTGTGAAGCATGGAACTGGAATTGTTTGTGTTGGAACAGAGGAAGAAGATCTAAGCAGGATTGGACTATCCTTAATGGTGCCCAACAAAGAAAATGACGAGAAACTTCTAACTGCATTTACATTAACTGTGGTATGTAGTGTAATTGCTTTCATCTCTTTGCTATAAAAATTGCTCTTTCCTTGATTTTCTTTCTTTCCATGCAAATTTGAAGGATTACTAATGTAATCCTTACCTGATGAATATCAGGATGCAAAGTAGGCACATCCACAGGTGTATCAGCAGCAGATAGGGTAAATACAATTCTGGCACTTGCGTTTCTTGGTTTTAAACCTGGTGATTTTAGGAGGTCTGGTCATATATTCCCTTTAAAATACAGAGAAGGTGGAGTACTAAAGAGAGCTGGTCATACTGAAGCTTCTGTGGATCTTGCAATACTAGCGGAATTGTGTCCTGCTGCAGTGCTTTGTGAAATAGTTGACAATGATGGTTCAATGGCACACTTACCAAGATTACAACAGTTTGCCAAGGAGCATCATGTGCCCCTCATAACTATTGTAGATCTTGTTAGGTACCAATTCTCCTCTCTGCTTGTTTTCTTTAGTGACAATGATTACTGATTCTCTTGTTAGCAAGTTTTGATTTACAGCCTAGATTTTGTTATAGGTGGATTTCCTGCCAACAAGTCTCAATTTATAATATTACTTTTTTTCAGCAGCATTGTTGCTAAAGAGAGGGTGATCAAATCTTAACTATTAAACTCCATCTATTACAAGGCTCTTTTATGGAATTCCAATAAACCTTTGACCACCAATATGACTAGATCACAAATTTGCTTTCAATTCAACAGGTTCCCATTTTTCATTAATGCTGTGTTTTATAATCTATTCAATGATTCTAACCAGTGATGCCCTCCTGTCTACACTCTTGCTTTGTGTAGCAAAAGGGATGATTAAGTGTTGATGTTTAAAATTTTTTGTGCATTTTATAAAATTTAACTGACTGTTTTATTTTAGGCCAATAAGGACACCTGATTCCCCTAGGACAGTCAAGAGATGCCTGGATGTCCCCTAGGCTGTCTGGATGAAGGTCAACTGGTAGCCTTTGCCATTCTATCCTTTCAATATTATAGGGTCACTTAATGTACAACACTACCTCTACTCAATCTGTTTCCATATACCATTATAGACTGTGGTGAACTACACAAAAAGAGAGAAGGAAAATGCATTCCTTACAGCATTCACAGCAGTACCAAAACAAAATATTTCACCCAGAGGATAGCTTCTTGTAAGGAAAAGTGAGTTGGCTGGACCCTGTCTTCATATTATAGTCTTCTCTTTTCTCAATTTAAGATAATAGTCCAGTCCTCTCAAATCATCACAGGTCTGAAGAGTGTCACGAGTTATTACAGGCCCTAATTTTGTCCAATCTTCCATAGACTTGCTAACCCTCAACCCGTCGTTGCTCTGAGGAACATTAGCTCATGCAAGAATATTGGCCAATGTATTACTCTCCTGAAGTGAAGGATGGAAAGAGAGATCAGAGCATGGAAAGAGATCAAAAGCTTTCACAAGAATCCCTTATAGTTCTCAAGTTGGGATGCACCTAGATTTCAAAGCATTTGATGATCAAGAAGTCTCCTTCCACAATTAGAGATTTGAAGTTGAAATAAAGTTCCATTTAATCCCTTGGACAGAACCAGTAGCTTAGGCCATGGTGTTTGCCCCATTTATCAATCATGACAGAGTAAGAGCCTAGAACAGATCAGTTAGCCTCGTTTAGCAGACCAGCAGCTCCTACCCTGCACTGGATGCCTTTGGAGGCCTAGTTAAAGTTTCTGGCCCCCATATCACATTCAAACTGTTGGCTTTAATTGAGTTAGCCCCATTAGCATATGGTGTGTCTGTAATGAGAGGTCACCTGTTTTTAGAACTGCAACCTTATCATATAAGCTGTTGGACTAGACCAATAGTTTCAGCCTTGTTGTCTGGGCCCTTCTCTATTTTGATATTGTAAGCTCCTAAAAGAGATCTTTGGTATTCCTTAGCCAGTTTTTAGCTCTATCTCTGCCCAGGTTACCTCTGGAGGCCCTGTAAAAGGTGCCTGTAATTTTTAGATCTGCAGTCTTACCATATAAAGGAACCTTTTCTCCTATCTGCCTCTTAATCAGAATACCTGACATAGCCACTTCTAACTTATCTAAAAAGTGGCAGACGGTAGTCTCTTTTCCATGGAAAACCCTTCCATGACTCACTTAAATTGTTCTTGTGCACTGGTCATGAAAATAGTTCCCAAATAATTCGGGCAGATTGAAACTATACTTGTCTTCTGTAAAGTCCACGTCGATGCTTCATAAAAAAATTCACAGTTTAAGAGGAGTTGATAGCAGACTGGCCATATCTTGCAGAGACATGTGAAGACACAAGCCTTGGAAATGCTTCCCTTCACCAAATACAGGATGATGATCATTGAAGAGATAAAAGACTAAAGAGGAATTTCAGACAGCAAGTAGATAGCTAGAAGTAACTGAACAAGACCTTGATTTATGACTTTTCCACCTTAGGATGTCCTGACCGGTAGCACAAGGATAATGATAAATGGTGGGAACATGACAATGCTTCTGCTCGATTGCTATCCAGATGGAGAGCATAAATGTCATCCTAACTGAACTTCTGGCCTCTTAAGTCATATTGTTAATGAGCCAATAATCACAGACTCTGCAACCCCAGGCACATTATTGTTGAAGTGGAATTCTTATTGAGAGTTGAGCCTGCACTCTCACAATAATTTCATGGTAATTTTGAAATAGTACAAAAAATGGATCTTTTGTTAATATATTTGCAAGATTTTATCAAATGTTAACTTTGGGAATTCACCCTTAGCTCTTATGAGTAATTAATAAATTATGTATTTGTTTTGTCTAATAGGAGATTGTTGCACAACTGCTGTGTTTTGTACTCCTTTTTCTATATGAAGGATTTTGAATATGTATTCTAGTGTGACTGATAATTTTTATCCATGTGACTGGTTTTTTTTAGTGTCTGATTATTGCTGTCATCTATTGAAATACGGGGCGACATGGTGATGGACTATGTTGTACCCAAAATTAATTTTTTTGCTTCATTAAGGCATTTTGAAAAGAGTGGTCAAAGTCTTGTAAAAATTGTCAAAAAGGTCAGAAAATGGAAATTTGCATGCCACACATGTTGGTCAAAAAGTCCAAATTTTCAAAATCTGACGATTTGGGTCTCTTCAAAGAAAAATTGTTTACAAAACCTAGATCTCAATTTTTTGGCTCTACTTTTTAAGAAATTTTCTAAAATAAGACTTTTTCTGGGTTTCTTCTCAAATGGATATTAGCAAAATTTTCTAAAAATAGAATTTTTGCTTCCAAGGCTCAAACTGATTTTGATTGGTTGAAAATATTTCCTCATCAGGCTGGTCTAGTCAGAATTGTCAAAAAATCAGTATTTCTTTGGCGGGTCTATTCTGCTTTTTCAAAAGCTAAATCATGAGCTCCAAGGTCATCAATGGAGGATGGTCAACTGCAAGGTGTCAGATTCAAGGTCTTAAACACTGCACAGATTGAGAAACAGTGGAAGATGCTCGAGGAATGAAGAACGAAGGAGGGGAAGTTGGAAGATCACGAAAATGATGAAAATTTGTCTAACACTAGAGATGCTAGGTGCCCCTGCCTAGTCAAGGCGCCTAGTTGTCAATGCCTTAGCCATTTTCCAGTCTTCGACGTATGGTGAATACACATCTGCCAAGCATGGAGCGGTGAACGTGAAGAGCAAAGGAAAAGTTGAAAAACTGCAAAAAAAACTAACTTTGGACAGTAATGGCGCCCCTGCTAGCCAGGGGCGTCCATCATTTCAAGGCATCAGATGCTGTTGTTAGGGTTTTCCATTGTAAGAGTTTGTTCTCAGACTTCTACAGGCCCCACAATGAATCTAACAGTAAGCCCATTGGATTAATTAGTCAGCCAGAATTGTGGATCGAATAGAGAGGTTTTATTAGAGAAGCAAACTAAAAATCATGAAAATGTTCAAAAATATTCTAAGTCTGGGATCCTTGGGCGCCCCAGCTAGCCAGGGACGCCCAGGCTTTTGAGAGGCCTAAGCCGGTTTCTAGGGTTTGCCAGACTAGTCATCTTCTTTAGAATTCTTTAGGCTTTCCAGTGAATATCTCAGCCAAGTCATCAGATCCATCATTTGCCAACAATTTTAGATCAAATGGAGAATAGATCATGAGGAACATAAAAGGTCAAACTTGAAAGTTGAAATTCACCAAAAATTGACTAACTCTGGAGAAGTTGGGCGCCCTAGCTAGCAGGGGCACCCAAGATTTTGAGGGCTTAGAAGGTGGATTTTAGGTTAGCAGCCTCTAGGACATCCCTTCATATTCGAACAAGCTCTTCAACGGATTCATCAGTTAACTCATCAGATTTGTCAAATGCCAGATATTGCAAATTGAATGTAGGTAGAAACATGTGTAAAATGGAAAAGATCAAAAGAAAGTTGAGAATTTCAGAAAAAATGGCTAAGTCTGGGATGCTTGGGTGCCCCAGCTAGCCAGGGGCGCTGTTACATCCCCATTAACTTGAACAAACTTATGTCAGGGGAATTATAGACGTTATGTTAGTTACAAGTATATGCTTTCATGTGAATGTGAATTGAGGATAAAATAATTGCTTTATATGTGTAACCGTAGTGGAAATAATTTTCTCATTTATATATATATATATATATATATATATATATATATGCGAATGATTATTTTATATATGTGAGTGATTTCCTATTCTTGCGAAAAAGAATGAGTCAAGTGTAAATATATTAAATGTTGAGAACGATCTAACCACGATTCGTGTCAATGGACGCAGGATTGTCAACTTCGAAGGGAAAAGGAAATATCATCAGGGAGAGGACGTGATTATCAAGGATCAATTTTATCATCAATTTTGAGTCGGTGTAAGACAATGCATTGAAGTCATAACTTGGCCATAAATAATTTAAAATAATAATTATTAAGCAAGTTAAATTATTTATTTATTAATAATCTTCTTTTGAATATATATATACCTTAGGAGTGGTTTTGGTGTTAAAACATTGAATAATCAATCATAATTATAACCTTCAAGTCATGAAACAAAAAAATAATAAACATAAATAAGACTTTAATTTAAAAAAATTAAATGAAGTGTTGTGGAGTCATCGGTGGCAGTAGCTCCCCGGCCATTCTTCATCATGCCTCTGATGAAATGACCAAGAGGGGAAGCATGTAGTTGCGGACGGGAGAAAGATGGAAGGAGGTTTCTTTTGGTTGGGGGAAATATATGGGAGACAGAGGTTTTGCTTGGGATTTTTCTTCTTTTCTTCCTTCCATGGCTACGACTCTGCTCAAGCTGGTCTCCTCTGTTATCACCATCGACTTCCATTGTTTATCTTAGCCGAACTTCCCAGTGACGAATATCATCTGGTTTTAGCTTTTATTTGCTATTCTCCTTCCTTGTCGAGCTTTCCATTATACTATCTCTTTGCTCTTCCTATCTTTAGACGAAACCAGAGGACGACAACCTTGGCTAATCATTGTTGGATTTAAGAGAAAGGCAGAATTGAAGTCCGAGTCTTCTTCACTTTTCGTCGGAAGAACCCAGAGCGACCTTTATCAAGTCTTTTGGAACCATCTATTAGACATGTAAATGTGTCTTGCAGATTTGTTATTCTAGCTTCGATAAAGAGTTTGTTTAGGGTTTCTCTGTGATTCATCTATATTAATTATGTGTTCTTGTCCTGATGAATGTTTGAAGAACTCGTATTCTTTGAAGAGTCTTTTCTTTGAATGAATGTAGAAAATGAGTTACTTCGATCTCTCTGCTCTTTTCTTCTGAAAGTAAAACGAAATGCTAGTCAAGACTGCCGTTGGAATGATTTACACTCTGTAAACTTCGAGTCTTCATCGAAATACCTCTCTCTCTCTATTTTCTGATCGAATTTATTTGAGATAAGACTATAATATTTTTCTCCTTAAACTCTTGAACCTTTTCATATTTTTGGAAAGCATCTGAATGGTTCTTGTCTAAGTAATACGACTTGGTGTTGGATTTAATCTGAAATGTGAGTAACTTTTAGTTGAGATGGTCTGAGAGCCTTCGTTAGTTTCAAAACAGAAAATAAAGCTTTGATTAAAGAGAAGAGAAATATTGGATAAGTCTCTCCATTCCTCTGTTTTATCTCTGTAATTCTGAAAGTAACTTCAATGAATTGTCAACATTGTTGTAAAATGAAACCTTGAATAATAGATTAATGTAATAAGAAAATTAAACGTCAAGCAAGGGTGAGAGTGCTGACGGCACAAGAGTGCCAATAATGATTAAAAATCCTTGGCCAAGGTATGATGCTAGTTAGGCATTGGTCAGCTATCATGAACCAGATATACTTCTGGTCAAGATGATCCTTCTGGTTAGGAGATTCCTATAGAGGAAGGATCGATCAGTGGTATAGGTTCATGGCACTAGGCTTAGAATGGCATGATGATATAGATCGTTGATGATTACCCTCGTGAAGGGACAAGTTCTTCAGCTGAAGAAAAAGGGAGACCAGTAGGTCTTTGGTTGGGCGGTAAAGCCCTTGGTGATATTTCTTTTTCCCCGGATTCAGAAGAGTTCTGTGCAGCATACTAGCAGGAAGGCAACAAAGCTGTATTTTTCTTGTACTCTTTCTCTCTCTTAAAATCACTGAAATATCTTTGCATGTTTATTTTATAGCTGTATTTATTACTCTTACTTTAGGAAAGCATAGAAAAGTTAGTTGTTCTTTGGAATTACAGTTATATGCATTCAGTTAGTTGTTTCCTTTCAGCTGAAACTATGAATTAAAAGTTAGTTGAGAAATGGAATATTATGGAATAATTTAAATTGTATTTCTTTTTTGTTTTTTTTTTTTAAATTGCAAATGAAACCTTAGCAAGAAACATGTTAGTTTCTTTCAGTTGAAATTCGGTAGTTAGAATCCTTTCTTAAACGGTAGAATAGTAGAGTATTATAGAGCCCCAAGCTTTTGAGCCCTCAAAACCACTTTTTCGGTGTATAGCTTCTAGAAGATCCTTCTCATAATTCTTGGGCTATCCAATGAATCTATCGGTAATTCATCCAGTCGTCAAACATCTAGAAATGAAGTATCAAACTAAGGTAAAACCTTGAAGTTGAAAACTTGAAAATATATATAACTTTGAAGAGGGAAGAGCCCAAGACGCAATGCCTTAGTGGAATTTTCCAATTTTCATTATTCGACATTCAAAATAGTGACTACATTTGATGTACTTGCTTCTGGATTGGCTTCAAAGATTTAAAGCTTGGAGAATAAAGCGATTTTTCATTCTCAACGTCTATTTAAGAACGCTTTGGCATTCATTCTTGAAATTTTGCACGTTGACCTTCAGAGGAAGAAATATATCATTTTTTGCTTTTCAAGATTTAGAGGCTCAAATGAGGTGCTTTTTCAATTTTCTTCATGGATTTGGGATTGGGATGCACAAAGGCATGCTTTTTCATGATCCAATCTTCTAGGGCATCGCATTTGGGAAATAGGTGGTCAATTTTTTTAGTTTTCATCGATTTGGGTCCATCTGCTTTTTGTTCCTCTTGAAGATTGGAAAATTTATATGTTAAAAAAATTGCTTTTTCGGCATTTTTTCAGAAAAACCTCAAGTTTTTAAGAATCTAACGAACTGGGTCTATTTAGAATATGATTGTCTACAAAACCCAGACCTCAATTTTTTCCGACAATTTGCTTTTTGGAGAAAAATCAGCACCGTTTTGGGGCAGCGAAGATCTCCAAGAATAGAACTAAAATATAGCAGTTAACTCGACGCTTTTCCAAGTTTTCTTGCTATTCTTGTCTCATGCTTATCTATTCTTTGAGAAAGAGTGAAAATCAATTGTAATAGTTGGGGCTTTCCCTACTTTTTGCTTTCAACAGGTTGTTAATTAGTTGTCATGTTTTAGTTTTAGAAATAAAGCTTGTGAGTTGGCAAGTCTTGTTGTAAAAGCAAGGAGATTTTAAGGTTCCCTACTCCTTGTTTGTGTATAAATAAGGGCAACCTTGCCCATTTTTCTTTAAGCTGTTATTGTGATAACAAAATTGCTGAGCCTACTTTTGCCTCAACTTTGTTATTGCGTGTCTGTTCATTTGTGTACAGAGCAAGTTTGCATGCCTGCCTTTTAGTTGCAAATCATTGTTTAGTTTATGTGTAATTTGTGTCAAGTGTATTTTGGTTTGATCGCTAAATTGTAAGCTTGTTATTGCTACAAATGTACTATCCTAGAAGTGTTATCGTTGTTAGAAATTTGAGAAAGGAAATCTTATGTGTACTTTGCTGTTGTGATCTACTGTCTTAGATTTTGTTATATGTGTTTTGCTTTAATAATCTTTATTTCAGCTTGCATCGAAAAGTACAATGAGTCTTCAGGTGTGCATTGGAAGAGAGTTTGTTTAAGTACCCGTGTTAAATCATTCCTTGTTTACTTCTAACTCTTAAGCTCTGAGTTTACTTGAGTAGCTAGAAGCGTCATTAGAGTAGGCCTAGTTGTAGTTGAAGTTCTAAAAAGGGAAAACCTCAGCTACGATGCAAAGAGTTTTATAACCTTGTGCTCTTAGCTGAGAACAAAAGAATTGGTAATAGTTTAGTTTACTTTCTTTAAGCATCATCAACGAAGAGGGAGCTTCCCCTCCTAATTTGAGGAGTAGTTTATCTGTGCATAGCTGTCTGTTTCTAATCCGCATTCTAGAGGTGCAAATTGAAACGCCAACAGACTAAATGTACTAGTAAGATTCATTCTGAGTGTCTTGTTAGGTTAAATGACATTTACCTTACAAACTTGAGTGTAGGAGCATCGAGGGGTGTAAGAGCAATCTTGCATCACCCAAAAAAAATGTTGTTTCTTTTCAATAAGGGCTAAATTTGGCAGGGTTAGTATTTTAGTAAGTTTGCATTTATGCATGGTTGGACACGAAATCTTACACAGACCTCAGAATGATAAATTGAAGCCAATGGTGAAGAAATCACTTCAATACCATTTGTCATTTGAGAGATATTAAAATTTCAATTTTCAAAAATCCTAGTAAAATCTTTAGAGTCAATTTTGAGGCACTTAGAGGCTCCGGATGGGCCTAAAAATTGGTGGAAAACGAAAGTAGTTGGCCTTTAGGCCCTATTTTTGGCACAACATTTCTCAAGATCTTTCTGAAAAGGTATTATAATAGGAAATTTGACGTTCAGATCAAAATTTATGACCTCGTGAAGTTGTACTACCAAAATTAATAAAATTTCAAAATATCTTCTTGAGGAAGTTACACTTTCCAGAAGATTCTAGGGTGGTTACACCTTCCAAATAAATGATGTGAAAGGGGGGCTACTGGGAGAGGCTAGGGCAGTGTAGTTGGTGGCTCCAATTTGCAGATTTGCAAATTTATGTAATCAAGAAAATCCCATGTGATGGCAAATATAATGTTGTAATTTCATTTTCATTTCAGTGATAATAGAAAATATTTGCTTTCCTTCTTGCATCTTGTTTGTGCCATTATCTGTTGTTTTTGTGAGTTTTAGATTGTAAGGGAGTACCCTCATGAAAACCTATGTCATTTTTATATCTCTATTTTTCTTGGAAAGTGTCCTAGGGGACATGTGAGAAATGTATTTAATATTGACATATTGTAATTATATTTTTGAGAGGAAATTTAATGGTTGTTGAGGTTACACATCAGTAGAGGACAAAATTATTCCTCCTAGGTGTTCATATTGGGAATGTGAAGGGTCCTGAGTGCTACACCGAGTTTGGAGGGAAACATGTGTCCATTGGTTCTCCATATAGAAGCTGAACAATCACTAGAGCATCCTGAATGCTAGAAGTTGAAGGGGCTATGGCTTAGGCACACATGTTGAAGCCTTGTGCACATTAATTAATTTATTATCATGACTCTTGGTTTTCCAAGCAAGGGGCATGGGTTTTTGCAAGTGGTTTTGGCACCTCTATTTTCGGTTTACCATTGTGGTTTTGCCTCTCACAAGCTCTATAAATTGGAGCCTTGAGATGGTACTTGCATCTTGTGTTATTTGTAGGTGTATGGAAGCATTCGGGTTGTAGGAGATCAACAAGGAAGTGTATTGTGGTGTATCTCTCTTGAAGATAAATAATATACTTGCCCTTTTTTCTCGTGTAGAGTTTTTTCCCGAAAGGGTTTCTCCACGTAAATTTGGTGTCATATTTGTTTGCTGTTTTTTCTATTATGGTGAATGTGCAATCATATACATATAATCAGATTTGAATACACATACATAAGTTAATATTGCAGCTCAGTTCCATCTTGTTTTCAATAATATTGGGGATAGCTTTGGGTCAATGAGGTGTGATTGTGGAAACCAATTTGGACAAGCCATGCAACAAATTGAACAAGCTGGCAGGGGGATTTTAATTTACTTGCGTGGTCATGAAGGTTGTGGTATTGGTCTAGGACACAAACTTCAAGCTTATAATCTTCACGATGAAGGCCATGATAATGTTGAAGCCGATGTGGAACTTGGACTGCCTGTTGACTAGTGAATATGTCATTGGAGCAAGGTGAAGTATTTTATGTTTTAGTTGTATTGTTGAGAGAAGGAACTTGTTCCCTGAGTATTATATATATTCTTGTTAATGATCCTTGAAACTACATATATGAGCATGGTGAGTTTTTGCTTGTTCAAAATGTTTGATTGTACACTATAGAGTTAGGTTCCAAAAAATCTACCTTGTTATATGTACCTTAGGTTTGGTAATCCTAAATGCCTGTCATGTAGATGTACATGTGATTACTGTCATGTTACCTTTGAGATGATCAACATGTTACTACCTCTGTATTTACCATGATGTGATTACCAATTTGTTAATGATAGCTGCAAATGGTATGTGCCTTAGTATTTATACTGATTAGTTTTCCATTTCAGAGTAGCTGGTATTTCAGAATTGATGTGTTTGGCCCACAGTTATTGACACTTGTTCAAAACACCTTTTGACTTTAAAACAATTCTGAATTCTCATGTTATACATTCTAAATAATTTTATCAGAAGTTATAACATCATATCTCCTTTTTGGTCCTAGATGCTAAGGGATATAGGAGTTTGGACCATAGTTGGAAAACTCGCCCCAAGAAAAAACTCGCCAAGCCAAAAACTAGAGAGTTTTTAAAACTCGGCAAAAACTCGGCAAAAAAACTCGGGAACTTAAAAAATTGCATAAATTTCATTAGAAACACATTTTTTTTGCAAAATTCAATGACAAGATGAATCCAATGAATCCATAAATGAGTACAAAAGTGTTTTCTATTAATTTTGATTGACTTCAATGTAAATTGATTACAAAATCGCATTCTTATGCGGAATCCCAATGGCTAAAAGCCTGAAAGTCTAATACATGAAAGCAATAAAACTAGAACTAGAAGCAAATACTAAACAGTAACTAAATACAACATGCTAGGCTTTCCTCTTCCCTAGTCTAGCAGCAGCTAGGGAAGAAGGGGTGGGTCCTCTAGCCCTCCCGCGTGTGCGTGGAGGTGGTGGCGGTGATTGCACTCGCGGTGCTACTGCTACTGCTACTGGCTCCTCGGCTGGCATGGAAGGTTGTGTCTGTGGCTCTGGCTGTGGCATGGAAGGTTGTGTCTGTGGCTGGCTCAGGAATGTCCTCCAACCCTACATCTCCTGATGCACCCACATCCTCCATTGCTTGTCTCTCAAAGTCAAGGATCTCGTCCGCGCTAAACAATGGAGGCTGCTCATCTCGCCCTGTCCAATCACTATAAGGATCTATCTCATCTAAATCAATAGGATCCAGTGATTTTTCTTCTACTCTCTTTGTGCGCAACCGAAGGTTGTATTGCACAAAGACAAGATCATTCAGGCGCTTTTGTGCTAACTTGTTCCTCTTTTTCGTGTGAATGGACTCGAACAAGCTCCAATTGCGCTCACAACTGGATGCACTACAGGGCTGACATAATACGCGGAGGGCAATTTTTTGAAGATGTGGGGTTTTTCCACCCCAATTTTTCCACCAAACCTCTGCAAAAAAAATAAATATTGAAGAGTTAGAAAACAAAGTCAAAGACTCAAAAGTCAAAAGTAAAACACATTTTATCAAATTATATGATCATGATGCATGTGAAATAAACTTAAAAGTTAAAGACTCCCAATTTTATACCTGGTGGCAGAGTGTTTCTTCCTCTAAGAGCCATCTCTGAAGAAAAGAGATTACCAGTTGCTTCCCTGTACATATCCAACTCCATGACGATGTGGTCTCTCGTTGCAACCTCGGATTCCATCCTCTGAAAGCATGTCATGAGCCCCTCCATAACCTCTCCATTAGGATCGGAGAAGCTCTCTGAGAAGAAATAATAAGGGTTGAGGAAGTACCCTGCTGCATGGATGGGTTGGTGGAGTTGATTGTTCCACCTCCTATCAACAATTTCCCATATGGGATCAAATTTCAGGCTGTTCCCCATGTAGTAACTTTTGATAGCCTCTTTGGCCCTATCCATGGCCTCATAAATATATCCCATGGGGTTTTGATCCCCATCTACCAAGCGAAGGACTCTTACCAAGGGCTCCGACACCTAGATTAAAAATACAAAAAGATCAAAGTTAGAAATTTATAATGAAAGGCTTAAAGTTAAATTAAAAAATATATATATTTATATTCAACTTGAGTTTAAAATTAAAATCAAAGTTTTGAAGTTACCTTCACGATCTCTGTAGCTTTTTGTGCAAACAAGTGGTCAAAGACTATTGCAGCAACTCTCTCTCCTTTGGGCTTCTTTGAATATGAGGAGTCATTCCATGCTTGACTCACAAACATTTGTTTTAAAAAGCCCAAAGAATCCAAAATGCTTTGCAACGTTATGAAAATCGTTGCAAACCTTGTGGCACCTGGTCTCACCAACTCCTTCCCTTGCGTATGATCTCTCATCAAGCTAAGAACCCAAGGGTGATTGTAGATAAATTTTGTGATGCTCCTTGCATCATCTACAATCGGTGCCACCCAAACAAGTTTGCCTATGTCCTCCAAAAGAAGGTCAAGGCAATGTGCCGCACAAGGTGACCAAAAGAGTGATGGATGTCTAATCTCAAGCATTCTTCCTGCTGCCACATACGCTGCTGCATTATCTGTGATAACTTGCACCACGTTAGCAATCCCCACCTCCATCACAACTTCTTCCAACAATGTACACAATGTATCTGCAATTTTTATCCTGTTGGAAGCATCTATCGACTTCCAAAACACAACTTCACCTTTGCAAGCAACCAAAAAGTTAATGATGGTGCGGTTTCTCCCATCCGTCCACCCATCAGAAAGAATGGAGCAGCCATATTTCTTCCATTTAACTTTTTGTTGTTCAACCACTTGCATTGCCCTTTGGGTTGCATTTGTGAGCAACCTGCAGGTACAAAGTAAAATAATTAAATAAGTACAAAATTGTAAGTTTTAAACAAAAAATAGCTTCAATTCAACATAAATAATAAATTATAAATTAATTTGATTTAAAGAACATAAACTTAGCATAAAATTTAAGTTGACTTTCACCTACCTCCCACTCAAATCTTTGCGAGAAGGTGGCTTGAAGCCTTTTCCCGCAACTGTCAATGCAGTGACCATATTGTGCCAATAGGGACTACTCGCCACATTAAATGGTATGTTATTGAAATACCAAAAGTTAGCACATGCCGACTCGGCATGTTGATGCACCTCCTTGTTCCACCCTGTAGCCTCCAATGATACCTGTGCTCCTGGTGTGTTTCGAGGCACAAAAAAACTCTGTGGGTTGCGTGAAGATGAAGGTGGTGGTGGCACTGGCACTCTAGTCGAAGTCGAACTAGAGGAAACGGGGGGCCTAGAGGACAGTACAGCTGTGGCTGTGCTATGAACGCGAATCCGTGGACCACGAAGAGAGCCAACAATGCCAATATCTCCCTCCTCATCTGACTCTATCTCCATGTGCTCAGCCTCGTGCTCCTGAGTTTGGCCATGGGCATGCGCATGTCCACTAGCTATGGCAGCTGCTATGGCTTTTTTTTGCCCTCTCCCTTTGCATTTTTCTTTCCTCGGCAATTGAGAGTAGTGCAAGCATCTCTCTTCTAATCTCTTCTTTGGGCTTCTCACAAGGCTTGGCATCACGCTGAGGAATGCCTGCAAGATGGTATTTGAGGCGATTTATGCCTCCATGATATGTATTCTTGCACTCACTACAAACAACTGTTCCAGGTACGTGCCCTCTCACACCATACTTCCATGTAGGGTCTCTAGCCCCTGCAGGACGAGTGCCTGGAACCCATGATGATGGTGTAGACAGGGTGGAACATGGTGGGGCGGGGTTGGAACCTGATGCTGAGCCAGAAGCCATTATAGTGTGTATTCAATGCTCAATGATCAATCTACACACACAAAAAATATGTACAACATATTAGTTTTTTAATACAAAAAAAATTTAAAAACAACCTAAATCATTAAAAATTTAAAACTTAAAAGATATAGAGCTAAATTTGATTTAAATTGATACAAATGTGTTTAAATGAATTATAAATTAACATTATTAACTAATCTTATCATTTTACACAAAAAATGAACCTAGGTCTGAAAATTTCAAAAAACAATGAAAAAAATGAAAAAAATCAGCAAAAATCAACAAAAGATTGTGATGAATCTTGTTTTTTGGATTGTAAATGCAAAAAAATTGTTTCTTTGTGCTCTATTATGACTTTTTTTCAATTTGGAATGAGTATTTTGCAAGAAGAATGAAAGAAAATGATTAAGCAAAAATAAAAAACAAAAACAAAACCCCTACCTGTGAATCGAATTTCTCTTCAAAATCCACACAAAATGGCGTTTGAATCTGCTCTCCTCGATGGCAAATCGTTGGAAATGATATCTCCTTGCTTGGGGGGGGTTTTGAGCTCCTCACACAAACTATCATTCAATTTCGAAATGAAATGAAACTGAAAAAAGACGTTTTCTGCTTTATGTTCTCTAGTAGAGTTTTTTGTGGACTGAGTTTTCAAAAACTCAAAAACTCATTTTAAAAGTGGTGAGTTAACCTGTAAAACTAAGTGGTGGAAAATAACTTCAAGTTTTTTGAAAACTGTGAGTTTTTCAGAGTGTACCAACTATGGTTTGGACTATGAGGGTGATAAATAATCCTGTTAAGTATGTTGGTGTTGAGGGTAATGGGTTGAAAGTAGTGGGACGGGATGCTGTTAGTCCAACAATAACACATGAGAACAAGAGATATTTGGAGACAAAGTGTTCCGAAATGGGCTACATTTATGGGACATATGTGCCATTGCCTTTATCTTCACTTCTTTAGAGCAACATAATTGATAAAGTTGCTTCCAAATCTTCATGATTTATTTTTGGTTAACCAAGAATAACTCAAGAATTTTTACCTTGGCTTGGGCCAGAGAGGTTGCTTCTAGAAAACTTCTTCCCATCTTGGGCATTATCATCCCCTATACTAACATAGGTGATCCAAACCTGCATGCACCGTGGTCCAACAAAGGCACAAGGCTTGCAAGCACAATGGCCCAGTGGGGATTTGAACCTTGGTGGATTTGTTAACATGCCATGTTTTTAACCATCACATTGATAAATCTTCATGATTTTAACTAAAGATCATATTTGGAGTTTGTGAAGAATAACAATGAAATTTCTGATTTAAGTTTTTCACATTAGAAGTGTAATAGAGGATGTTGAGGATTGCTAACGAAGTCTTTGAATGAAAAGAAATAGAAGAATAAATGTTAGGTGTTATTTATTTATATTTGATTAAACCTAGAATAAGATGAAAAATATTTAGAATTTCATAGATTAATTAGAGTTGGCACTGGAACTAAAACAATTATAAATGCTCAAAATATACAAGAAAATAATTGAGTGTGGCTTGAAACATGAGATGGATGATTAAATTGTGACTGAAACTCTCTTCTGAGTGATAATTGCGACATAAGTGCTACAAAAAACTTGACAATTAGATCCAGACTTGAAGTATGATTGTCAGAAATAGCAAATCATTTTCACAATTGTTGAACTAATCTTCATGTTTGTAGAACTTCCCTGGAAGTGTGGATTTGATCTGCTTTGCAGATCTAATCTGTGGTGAAGTGTTTGTTAGTGATGTGTTTGCCTTGGCACTTGTAGCTAATATCTGTGAAAAAAAAAAGGGTTGTCGAGCAAGGGATTTATGATGAAAAGGATTGATTCCTTGCATTTGCCAAACCTTGTTTCTAATCCAATGGTTTGGCACAAAATCAAAGACAACAAGCAAGTTTGTTGTTACCTTTGGGTGAATATGCAAATTCAATGTGCTTTAATGTTCTAGATGCTCTGTAAGAACTATGCTAATTGAATCAAATGATAATTGAATGGTGATTGATTGATGATCCATTGATGCCTTAAAAGTGCACTAGGGTTTGTTTATAAAAATGACTCCCTAGTGTGCTAATTGTAAAAACATGCCCAAAAATAACTATAAAGCGTAACAACAACAAACAAGACAAAACAGAGTATAAAACAAAGTGAAATGATTGAAGAAGATTATATTGATCTAGCTTCTTTTACATTCAATCCAACAATTTACAACAATGTTGTTTGTAATGAACAACTTAATATTTATACTTGGGGGTTTCTAAAATCTAGAAACTTCTAGCTTTGTGGAGAATTCTACATTCTTAATTTTTATTCCAATAATCTAGAATGTTCTAGCTTTGTGGAAGACTCTTGGCTTTTTTATAAGACTCAAAAAATACCTTTTTCTTTTCTAGACAATCTTACTTTTCCTTAACACTACTTTTTTGCATTTTATTTGGCACACAACAACCAACAAGAATGATTTGGCAAGGGCCCAACAATAATTTTTAATATTCAATAAACTAGGGTCACATCTTTAATCATGGATCTGATTTGGGTAACCATGGGGATAAATTGCTGATTGGAACTAGTTCTTGGGGATTAGATTAGGCTGAATAGGGTGAGGTTCATGTCATGTGGCAACTTTTAACACTACTAATTCATCATTTGCATGCTAGTCATCACATTGAGGACTAACCCAATCAGAATAAAAATAAGATGAAGGGGAGAAGTGCAAGGTGGTAGTTTTCATCATTACAATATTAAATATAGAAAGTTTAAATTCATTCAATTTTCTAAACAAGCTGCCATACTTCTGATAATTGTAAGCATTCAATGATATCAACCCATAAATAAATACTTGAATTTTCAAAATGAATAGAATCCCAAACAAGATAGAGTCTATTACATGTCTCTTCTTTACTTTCACATATACATAGTTTCAATTTTTTTTGTATGTTATATTTGCAAGTTTTATCATTGTCAAAAAATGAAGATGAGATTCACAATAGTTTTTATTAGTACATGCCTTTGGCATTAGACTACGTTGATTAGTGTATGCTATTTTTTTGCATTTAGAGCTATGTACAAGTAAAACACAGAGGACTTTCTTGTGGCTTGTGATTTTGTCTTTTTGGGAGCATTAATTTGTGTTTCCAACATTTTGTGTGGATGATAATCTCTTGGGTAGTTCCCTTTAAAAATATAAAAACTAAAATATAATAATTTTCCCTAACCTTAGAGCAGCTACAAAAAATGAAGGCATAAGCTAGATTGTCACAAGCATCTATTGGTGATATAGGTGTGTGTTTTATTTTTGCCACAAGGATGCACTTTGTATGTTGATTTCGAAATGGAGATCTATAGGTTGTATGCAAGATTGATCAATATGCAATTTCCCTTAGCCATAGATCCAAAAGGCATGGATGGATTGAATTTGAGATGATATGTGTGGTATTTGCTATGGGAATTTGCAATGAGTTATGTGATAGATTTATTTATTTAATTATGTATATTCTAAATTGTTTTATGTATGATTTTTTTTCGATTTTTAAGAAGGTTTAAACTCTAGTTAGTAAGGTTTTTTTATTAATTTGTATTATGGTATATTTTATTTGTCTTTTAGTTTTGTATTACTTCTAGAGTAACTCATTTTTTAGGTGCCACCATATTTTCTTACAAGGAATATTATAATGCAACTTTTCTTTTTCTTTTTCTTTTTTGTGCATAGGTGTGTGTTCACCTTTTGTCAATGGTAGGATATATAAGCAAGGCGACAAATAAAGAAATTAGAAATTATGTGTTACTTTTCATTTCACCTCAATTAAATAGAAGTGCCTTGGTATGTAGGATATATAAGTAAAGTGGCAAATATAAAAAGTTGAGAAATTACATGCATACCTTTTCTTTTTAGCTATATAAAACATAGATTTCTATCCCTTATTTTAAGCCACATACAAATGAACTTTTATTTTTTCTTATCAATCTTGTTCTAAATTTGTTATGCTTAAATTTCAATGTTTAATTTGATTTTGGATTATTTTTATAGATTAATATTAGAGGTATGCTACTAAACCTTAGAACTAAGTGTGTTTCGTGGTTTATGGCGAATTTTAATGGAGGGTGAATTTTATGCTACTCATTGATGCTTATTTTATTTTGGACTAACTTTTTTATGTAGTTCATTGTTATTGTTGGCAAGTAAGGGGAGCAAATTAGAGATTCTATGCCTAGATATTTGAAGTGTTGTATTTTTACCCTAGTGTTAGAGATAAGAAGAGAACAAGAGTGAGTGTAGTAAGTCCATGAGTTTATGGTAGGAAATAATATGTACAGATAATCAATTAAAATTATTACCAACCATAACATACATCATAACACATTATACATGAGGCCAACTAATCTGTAGTATCACATTTTTTTTATCAATCGGATACTACATGTAGACCTTTTTTACGTTTACATTTATGTCTACTTTAGCACCTATATTGCATATAATTCTTTCTTTTATTCTTATCCTCTTTGTTCCACTATTTTTCTCTTATTCTATCATTTTCTTTTCCTTGTTTTTTTTCTTTGTCACCCCTTCCTTTCAATGTATTTGGACAAGACATCTTGGACATATCTTGCTAAGTTTAACCAAATTTTGTATCAAAATTGTAAAAAATTGCTATGCATTATGGAAGGATATGTTTATAGATTCTCTGAAGCTGAGTTTATGTATATTTTCCATTGGATAATTCCTTGTTGTAGGATCATTATCTAACCATTAATGGTCAACAAAGTTTGTTCTCCTTTTAATGACTTTGGTATTTGTATCTATGTTGTAATCTTATTAGATTTTGTTAATAAGGATGTTAGGTGAGCAAGGTGAAGACTACCTACTTCTAGTTATTTTATTTGTACTTTGAGTGCTTCGTTTTAGTCTAGGACTTGCTAGTACTAAGTATGAAGGGCCTCAATGAATGCTTTTTAGCTTCTTCCCAATCATAGACACTTCACATTGATGTTAGATGCATGATTTGATTCTCAAATTGTTCTCAAGTAGTCCTTTTAGTTCTTCTGTTGTTGCTGATCATCCCAAAGCAAGATTGACATAATGAGATTTCACTTAATTGTGTAGATTGTATATTTCTTATTTCTACCTCCAAGGGCTGATGCAAGAAGTTGGGTCCACAAAAAGCTCAAAAAGTGGAAGTGTTTTTGCTGTTTTTCAGAATTTGTCACACTTGAACTGAAAATTTGAGGCACTTACACAATGAATTTTTAAAAAAGTCAGTAATATGAAATTTAGAGATTTGAATCTAGTTTATAAATATGTAAATTATTCAAATACCCAGATTGTAGAAACTAAATTTTGATAAAGATCTATAAAAACCACTTTTTAAAAGTCCCTATTTTTTTACCATACCATGCACGTGTACGGACAACACTTTTTGAATCAAATAAAAGTATTTTACTAATTCCTTTTGGGGAAAGAGAGCTAACAACATGAAGATTGATGAGGAATTTTTTTTGTAATTTTTTGTTGAATATTTTTTTTATTATTTAATTTTTATTGGCCTTAATTGTTGTTTTTAAAAATCAACGTGTACGGACAACATAATTTGACCTAAACTAAACTTTTTTTGAATTTTTTTTTTTTCATTGTGTAAAGAATTGTCTAAAGATTGATGTCATATAATTTTTTTTCTAAAAATTTAACCAAAAAAAGTTTGATATTTCAAGTTTAATGACTAGTTTGCTTTGAAATTAATTAAAAAATAGAAAATATAATCCAATCTTAATAAAAATTATATATATAAAAACTAGACATTATGTTCTGTAATGGGTTTTAATTTTATAGATTGATTCAGAAAAAAAATTCATCAACCATATTGTCAAAGTTGAACATTCTTCTTCAATCTGCCTTAGTTTTTTAGTTGCAGGTCAAAGGCTAAGGCTCGGATTGCCAAAGCTTTCCCGAACCTAAAACCAAGTCTCCAGGCGGGTTGGGAAACAAATTTTTTAATAACGCATACGCGTTATTGAAACAAAACACGTACGCGTTTCATAATGCGTACGCGTTACCTTTACCCAACGGGTAAAAAAATAACGCGTACGCGTTCCTTTTTAAAAACGCGTACGCGTTATGAAACGCGTACGCGTTTCTAATATATCCATTTATCCTGATTTGACATTTTTTGATAAAGTACGGTTTTCCTGCAACATTCTTTTTCTGCAGTACGGCCCGCAAGTTCGATTTTCTGCATTTTTTATTACAAATTTGTCTTGTGCAGGGCATATTCTATTGCAAATTGGTTGAAAAGTCAAGTGCAGGTTGAATTTTCTGAAGTGGAATCAAGTACAAGAATAATTTACAAGAAGAATCAAAAAAAAGTTTTTGGATGTATTCATGATATTTTTGTGTACTTCAAAGTTCAAAGAAGAAAGGATCTTCATAGTACAAAGTGTTATTTGAATATTTGAAGGAGATAAAAATTTGAAAATTGGTTACAAGTAAATCATTTGTTTTTTCATCAAAAAGGGTTTTGTAACTATGGGATCAAAACAAAGACAAAGAAAAAAGTGTAGAATGTCAATGACACCCGAAGAAATTCAAGCAAATAAAGATATGGAGGCAAAAAGACAAAAAGATAGAAGAGAAAGAATTCGTCAAATGAAAAATTTGAAAGCATCTACTTCAATGAATGTTGAAGAGAAAGTCATGAATGATGAAATGAATGTAGATGATGCAAATGTGGAGATGGTGAATATAGAAGAAAATACAATTATGGAGAGAAACTCAACTATGTCTTCAACTACAACTTTGAATGATATGGAAACAATACATATGCAAACAGCTTCGGGTATGTCTTCAAATCCACCTCCCAATGATATGGAAAATGCACCTATTCAAACAATCTCTCCGGGTATTCTTTCAAACCCAAGTCTTGATAATATTGATTTTGCTTGTTTAGATGAAGCTGGATACACCATTGATGATATCAATAATTATAGGGTTGAAAGAATGCAAAAACAAAAAAAATGATGAAAATATATCTTATGAGAATGCAAATGCTAATCAAATCCCTCATATTGATGAAAATGAGAATGAAATCTTTTTTACTTTTGAAAATGAAAATGAAACCCCTTGTGTGAATGAAAATGAAACCCCTTGTATGGATGAAGATGAAAATGTTTTTTTTACAATTGAAAAAGATGTGTTAGATAACCTTTGTGGTAAAGTTTCTTGGAGACAAATTAGAACTTATGGAAATAAAATATATAAAATGTTTTTTTATAGAAAGAAATTAGGATTCCAATGTCAACTAATGGTGCAATTGATGAGAATGTGGAAAATGAGAAAAGTGATGAAAAAATTAGGTATTTTTGTAAAACCAAAAAAGAAAGATGATTCAGTAGAACAAGCCATTTCTAGTGTTGCTAATGCTATTGATTTTATAGGTAAGAAAAGTCGATCTAAAGATAAAAATGCGGCTCGTCGTGCAATAACAACTGCTTTAGTTGATAAAGCAACTTCAAATAAAAGAATGTTAAGTAGGATTAGTAAATGTATAAAAGTAAATCCCAAAACTTTGATTAGAGCTGCTAAAAGAAGAGAAAATATTGAAAATGATCCAATTAATCAATGTTGGAGTTTTAGTGGTAGACTCTCAAGATCAGACATGAAATTAACTAATGAAATTAAATCTTTAATCGATAAATTTTGGCATGATAATACAAGAGTATCACCTAACATTAGAGATGTCTTAAAATTAAGGGTGGGTTCCAAAATTTGTGTACCTCATCCAAAGCATCTCTTAGATATGACTCAAACTGAATTATATAAATTTTTTTTAGATGCTTCAATCTTACCATTGAATATTAAAATAAGTCAAAGATCATTCGAAAAGTGTAAACCTTGGTATGTTAGAATTAATAAGCAATGAATTTCTTGTTGTTGTAAGACTCATGTACAATTTCGTTATTATTATGATAGTTTTCGATATATATGATGCACTTTGCATGTTAACCAAATTATGTAGGACATTTGTGGTATTAATATGCCACCTGAAAGAATCAAAGATTTTATATCAAGTTTGTTTTGTGAACCCTCTAACGGAAACTTATTTTATTTAAAATCATGTATTTCTAGAGAATGTGATAGATGTGCTAACTTTTCATTATTAGGTGAATGTATGCATGAAAGTAGTTTAAATGAATTTGGACAACAATTAGTAGATGTAAAAAGATTAAAAAATGTTGAGTATTCTTTAAAAGATGGAAAAACTGGAAAACGTTGTGAGCTAATTATGGAAAAAAATACTGTGCATGCATTTATTAAAGAATTTAAAGATAAGATTGTACCTAAATATGTTAAACACTCTTAGTATGCTCATTGGCTTGATAATAAATTTAGTATATGTAAAAACACATTCCCAATTGGAACTATATTGTCAGTTGTTGATTTTGCTGAAATTTATACTCTTGCTCCACAAGAAGAAATTCAATCACAGTATTAGAATTCAGTGCAAGTATCTATTTTTGTTCATATTGTTTATAGACATGCAGATGATAGTAGAGAAGATAATAGAAATTTTTTGAGAGAGTACCATTTTTATGTAAGTGCTAATCGATTACATTCATCTGAGTTTGTTCAATATTGTTTTGATATATTTTACAAAAATTTAAAAGAAAGAGGAATCCAATTGCTAGAACATCTCATATGGTCAGATAATTGCACGGGTCAATTCAAAAATGCTAGGATGTTTTATTGGTTATGTAGAGTTCATAAGGAAAATAATATCTAGCACATATGGAGTTTTTTTGAAGCCGGTCATGGTAAGGGAGAACACGATGGAGTAGGTGCATGTGTGAAAAGAGCTCTTGCTAGAGAGCAACTAAAATTTGAGGATGCTGCAAAATTTAGAGATGCACATGCAATTGTAGATTGGTGCAACACCAAATTATCTACAAGAGTAAGTGAGAGCTCAATAATTCACCGCTTCTTTTGGTTAGTTGAAGAAAATGATATTTATTCTCGACAAGATTGTGAAACAATTAATGGATCTGCAAAATGGCATTCATTTAAGAGTTCGAATGCAAACACATGGACAATATGGACAAGGGAGTTGGCATGCTTTTGTCAATTTTGTATTGCAGGTGATTGGGAGGCTTGTGAAAATATGGAATGGGTTGGACAATGGCAACAAAGAGCCTTAACACCTACATCGACACATGTTCAACATGGAACAATAATTGAAGATAATCAAGCGTTCGCATCAGATGATTATGACCGTGTTTCTGATCTTGTACAAGAAGGTACATTATTTATTGAGATGAATTTTATATGTATGCATGTTTATATACATGAATTAAATATAAGTCATGCTCTTTATTGAATTTTTATCTATTTTTGTAGGACATGTGTATGCTGTTGTTGCACCCGAGGGGAATGAAGAGGAGACAGAGTACTGGTTGGCTAGATGTGTTGAGAGAAAATATAAGTTGGTACATCCTAGAGTGGATGATGATAACTTTGAGTATCCAACTGGTTCAGTCGTTGTTGTTAGCACCTGGCTTCGAAAATATTTGATAAGAAAGAATAGCTTGCCTACATTTGAAGATTATGAAAGACACAAGAAGATTATACATTATTCACATTTGATTTTGGCAACCAATATAAAACTAGTTAGATATCATGGGAGGCCTGCTAATAAAGTTTTATGGACACTTTCAATGGATGATCATGAGACAATCATAGATGCATTACAAAAAAGAGAGGATGCAGATGGTACAACAGAGTAAATAAATATTGGTAAGTATATCTAGTTGTATATATATATTTAATTGATATATATATTTGTCTTTAAATTCATTTCCTTATTAAAGTTTTATATCATTTTTTGTTTCAGGTCTCCCTTGATACTAGATGTTTTACAAAAAAGAGAGGAGATGCACTCTTATTACAATGGAATTCGAATCTACAGACAGGTAACTATATATAGTTGTAGATACATTTAGTTGAGAGTATAAATATAAAACTAAATTTAACTCATTGTCATTTTATAAAAGTTTATAATTTATTTCGTATCCCCTTAAGCCATCCTCGTATGTGCCATTAATCCATCCGCTTGCATCCCCTTTAAGTCTCTCTATTAATTCCCCTTAATTCATTCTATTAGGACCCCTTAATCCATATCCTTGTATATCTATCCTTAATCCATCCTCTTGCATCCCCTTAAGTCACTCTCTCAACACCCCTTAAGACATCCCCTTAGGTCACATGGTTTAGAGTTTAGGGTTTCTAGGGTTCATGAGATGCTTAGAATAACAAATTTATAAGGATTAATGGTTTAGGGTTGATCTCCTAGGATTTAGGTCATGTGGTTTAGGTTTTAGGGTTTCTAGGGTTCATGTGATGCTTAGAATAACAAGTTTATATGGATTAATGGTTTAGGGTTGATCTCCTAGGATTTAGGTCACGTGGTTTAGGGTTTAGGGTTTCTAGGGTTCATGTGATGCTTAGAATAACAAATTTATATGGATTAATGGTTTAGGGTTAATCTCCTAGGATTTAGGTCACGTGGTTTAGGGTTTAGGGTTTCTAGGGTTCATGTGATGCTTAGAATAATAAATTTATATGGATTAATGGTTTAGGGTTTAGGGTTTAGGACCCTTAAGTCATATCCTCTTACATGGTTAAGGGTTTAGGGTTAAGGGTTAAGGGTTTAGGACCCTTAAGTCATATCCTCTTACATGTACCCTTATTCCACAATCTTGCATCCCTTAAGTCACTCGCATAATTCCCCTTAAGCCATTCTCATAGGACCCATTGAGCCATACCTTAGGGTTCATGACATGCATCCCATTCATCCATCCTATGGAAAACATCATTTGAATTTTTATGAAATTTATAAGATCCAATTTTGTAACTTTTACTATATATTTACTTAAATGAATCAAAAAAATTATAGAACTACTTACAGTTTACATTAATTATTTTTGCAGGTTCTCATCAAGTTGGTCTACCATGCGATAGTCATTGAAAAATTATTTTATCAAGAGACTATGTAAATATCAATTTTTGGTCTTCACGTGAAAATTGATAAGCTAAATAATTGTATATACATGTGCACACATATATGTTTCATCATGTTGTATAGTTGTATGATTTTCAATTAACTTATTAGTAGCATTTTAAAAATCTCATTCCAATTTTATAGATTATACATTTCATATAATTGTTCAAATATTTTCTAGAATTGGTAAATAGTTAAAATTACGCGAGCTTTTAATTTATTATGAATATAATCTAAACTATTTAAGGAATATTTAAATTTATCACCTTTAACCATGTGATAAATTATATATTTATGAAATTT